>JAVYIG010000961.1:0-410734 GCA_035222895.1 Strongylocentrotus droebachiensis
TAGCCCAAAAAAATGTTTTAAAGCTTATCTGTAGTAGTTTATAGCATTATTTTTGGCTCTGTTCTTCCTAACGGTTCTGACGCATTTAACCCTTTTTTGTAATCATTATTATCTAATTTACCACTTTGAAATGGTTATCTCTTATTGGATATTTCGTCATGGCCCCAAAAAATATGTTTTGAGAAATAACTTTTTTATGACTATCATCGTGATCATGACTATTTTTAGTTCTTGAGCGGGTGGCAGAGTTCTTTACGGAGTCTTTACTGATGCTATTCACGTAATCGTGGCACTTTGCTTGAGGAATTAGTTACTTTTAATCCTCACTAGATTAACCTTTGGACTCAACGTAGTGTAATACAAAATAAAAAAAATCTTCCAATCGACCCGCCCCATCCCTTTCTCTACCTTCCCGCTCAAAGTACAAGATCAACGCACGACAAACACACACTTTGTTTCTCAAACTCGCTTCGCATACACCTGCAGGTATAAATTTGTAAGTGTATATCGTTTTTCATTCGTCCGGAGATTTACACGGAGCACGAAGAACGTTTCATACACGACTACAGCAGAAGGTAAGTCAGGGATTTGTTTGATGTTTCTCAGTTGCAGATCTGTTGTTGTAGTTTTACAATCGAATACGGTACGTATTCATTCTTCATGAACTTTTGTATTTCGAATACTGTCTTGTATCGCCTTTTTAAGAGGTTCATTGATAGTTTTAATGCAAGAATGTAATTTTAGTTTAATCTATTATTATACCCGCACCGGATTACTGATTCCGATAGTTTTATGATGGTCAGATCACTGGTTGTGTTTAAAATATGCCTGTATACGTTCTGCCCAGTAGTCAATTTTGTTTCTCTCAAATACTTTGTTCTTTGGCAATTGTGAAAAAAGAACTAATTCTAGCTCTGTTTACATCATACTCTGTCCTTTTCAAGTCGATACCACGGACAACCAGGCTCCTATGAGCATGGATCGTCGTAGCTTATCGGTCCATATTTATCGGGCGGAGGGAGGGTGGGGGAGGTGACGTCCCGTGTTTTTAGTAATTCTCATCTAGTTGCAGATCTCCAAACAAAACGAATAGAGAGAAATGTTATATTGAATAGATTCATGAGATTTGGTCTTGCAATCATTATATTTGGCCTCGAGTTTCTACTGTACTTTGAAGTATGCCTTTTTAATTCTATATCGTAGCACTAGGACAACAATAGTTTCCGTCCTGTAAAGGAGAAGTATAGAGATCATCCACATCTGGCCTCGTAATTTAAATTACACTGATATCAAAACCAGGCGCGGATCCAGGATTTCTTAGAGGGGGAGGTCCAAATTTGAAATCAATTTGGAATTTAGTGTGCTGAAATGTGAAAATCGTGCCGGCCGATATTTCGCTCAGTGGGGGAGGGGGGGGGGGTAATGAGCACCCTTTTTTTTGCCCCCGTTAATTAAAAAATCGTGCCGGCCGCTAATTCGCTCAACACCCCCCCCCCTCCCTTGAGCAAAAAAAAGGGAACATTTCCAGTCACAATTATTTTCCCCCTTTTTTGACCAGGGGGGGGGGGGCAGGGCCCGCTGCCCCCCCCCCCCCCTGTATCCGCGCCTGATCAAATCACAGGTCACCATGACCTACCCAAATGGCACTTCTTTTGGTTGCTCCGAAATAGTAATGCTATACTGCGACAATTAATCGCACCGTGCTTTTTATATTTCGTGAAAGATATTGATTTATTGCATTAGGGATGATTAGGGTCTTTTCCTCCTTCTTCATCTTCTTGTTCTCCTTCTTCTTCTCCTTCTTTTCCCCCTTCCATTTCCCTCATTTGTTAAACCTTCGCTTGGGATGCCCCTGTATATTAACCACGTACAAGCCAGTCTGGAGTATACATAAGTAGGGAGAGGAGGATGCGGTTGTGGCAGCCCACTTCTTCAAAAGATCAGCACTTTTATATTCGTGGTAGAGATCTCCAAATTTCTTGTAATTTCAAGAATCCTTTGTTCTCGTGTTTAGCAAATGATACAATGCGAGAACCTTTGTATTCCTGCTTAAAACATTGTGCATATAACAAATGATGTGAACATATTTTTTGAAATCATGCACCTTTGAAGAGCAGAGCAATTATGACAGCATCTTTTATAACCTTTCCTCTTAATTGGACACTACATTGTATTTGTAACGTATTGATGATGTCATTGTCAAAAGCATGGCATATCGATCACTGCTGGCGGGGAAATGAACTGCGCGGAACTAAATCAACAGCTAGGTGTTCATTTTCTCACGTCAATTTTTTTTTCGCAGCCTACACTGTGAAAAGGTTGGGCAATATTTTCCAACACTTTGCACAACTTTGTGCCAATAGTCAACCCAACCATCTATTGGGCAATATTTTCGTATTTTGCCCAACAGTTGGTCACGATTTTCCCAACAAGTGGGCTACCGTATAGTCGGGCAGTTGAAGGGTCATATCTTTGCCCAAATGTTGGTCAAAATACGAAACAAGTATGCACGTGTGAAGTAGGGTACTTACGTTTACCAATACCACTGGGCAAAATATTGCCCAATAGATGGTTGTGTTGAAAAAATATTGCCCAACCTTTTTACAGTGTAACCTCACAACCTCACATTTAGGTCATCGGAAATGATAAACATACAACTACAGACACTGCGGAACGATTCAGGAAATGGTGGTGATGGGGTAGGGCTCAAAGTTAGAGGAGTGACGAAGAGCGCTCCACTGACAGGGGCGTCCATCCGCTTGGTTAATAAATGGGAAGCGAGTGCTAAAATCCCCCTTGAGCCCCCGATTACACATTCCCGCTTTCCGCGTGCCATATCCTTCCAGCATTAAATTAAAGGACTCCGTGTAAGAACAGAGCCATTAGGTTTATGGTTCTGAAATGGACTATCCAACCGTTTTATCATTCTATTATTGTCATACAAGTCTTTGACTTGGTTATATTGTGTTGTTGTTTTTATGATGATTTTCGGAAATAAAACAAACAAACAAACAAAAGCATTTCAAATATCACAGTGTTCAGTCAGCCAATACTTAGAATATTCTCAAAGGAGTCAAAATCTGAACTTTAAACGTGTGAAGAGTCAGTCACCCCTCGTTGATAGGTCATTAACTATCTTAAGCTGCAAATATCTTTATCTATAATTCCAAGTGCCTACATCCTTGGTGCTTGATACAGGAGGGCTCATAGATTAGCGATATTTTTTCATTATACACTATCGTCACCACGTGACTGGAATGCATACATATTTGCAAACCAAACTCGTGCTTTTGTCCATGCTGAAGAGGGGGGGGGGGGGTAAAGGGAACCTCCCATATACTCGCGAGCCACTTCAGGATACTCTTATTTGTCATTGAGTAACTACCTGTAGTTATTCATTAATTCGCAATAATCATCGTCATATTCAATTTTGCGTTCAGAGAAATCAGGAAACTCCCTCGATCTGTGAATTACTACTACTACTACTACTACTACTACTACTACTACCATACTACTACCGCTGCTATGCTACTATTAATAATAATCTTCTTATGATAACATTTTTTTAATGAACCATTAACACTAGCACCACTGGGGCTACTACTACTAGGCTACTTATACTACTGGTATACTACTACTACTACTACTACTACTACTACTACTACTACTACTACTGCTACTACTACTATTACTAATTACCTACTACTACTACTACACTACTACTACTACTATAATACTACCAAGAATATACGAATAAGACTACTAATACTACTTCTACTACTTCTACTTACTAATATTCTTATTAACAGAAAATGAATTCAAATTCCTTTACTTATTATAGTTGACCTGACGTGTGTTGTGTTGAGTATCATTCAAATAAACTTAATTCACTCCACATTATGTGTGCACAATAAGTTCTTGTGTAAATGATTCGTCCTGCAAGTTAGACGGGGGTTATCAGTAATATTTACTTTGGATATGGCACTCGACCAGCACTCGACACTGCAACGGGCGCGTCTAGATGAGGTCAAGCACGTGATAAGTTTACCTATCTCTCAAACACCTACTTTTAAAGTTTCTGCTTTTAAAGATACTCTAATCCTATTTACCAAAATGATCTTGTATTCTTAAAGGTGAAATAAATGTTAATCTAAACCAGGCCCCCATTTCACAAAGCTTGTCATCAGTGACAAATGGCAGTTTTTGTTATAAGCTACTGAATCCTTGCTTCTGAGTGGTAATAGGCAAATTGTCACTGATTTTTGTCAATTGTCATCGAAAAAAGACTTCGTGGAACGGGTCCCAGGTCTCATTTAGTCGACATATTTATCGAGCGCCGAGTGTGAAGCTCTTTATTATGTATTTATTTATTTCATTTAATATACATCTCACAACTTTCATCAGGATAAACTAGCATTACTATTCATGTATGTAAAAGAGAAACAAATAATCAAAACTTCGGCTGTGTCAACTTGCAAAAACCTCAAAGCGAAATGATTCAAGCCATGAAATAGAAAAAAGACATTGGTACACGATGGCATGACTTTGTTTGTCATTTCAGATAGAGAATGTGGTTATTTTCACGGGACAAATCACTGGCCTACATAATAATATATATCCCCCTGGACTAAAATTATTCTTTATTCATGAATGTCAGCCATATACATTCTACATGCATCACAACATACATTATTATAATTGTTTACTATTTTGATTCATTCGATGGATGTTTACAAGTTGAAAGGAAAGACTTTGGTTAAGATGAAAACTAGGCCTACATCTGATTTTTTGTTGTTGTTTTTTGTTGTTGTTGTTGTTGTTGTTTGTTTGTTTGTTTGTTTGTTGTTGTTGTTGTTGTTGTTTTTTTTTGGGGGGGGCAGGACCACTAACCCCGTACAATAAATCATTGTGCTACTGGCCACCTATATACAGGGATAAGCAATCTTACCATACACTCAGACTAAAAAGGGTGAGGGTAATCACAATTATAGGCGCTCATTCAATCTTTAAACAAGAAAATCCATTCTGACAAGGCATATTCTTTGGGTCTAAAATTAAACATTTTCTTTTGTGTATTTAAGGTATGACATCGGAGTTTTAAAGGCCGGTTATGCCCCCCTCCCCTCATTAATCCGCCAGGGAATATTAGGGCCCATAAAACTGGAAAGGGGACGTGAGTCCTGGATCGGGTATCTCGGGAGAAAGTTCAAGTACATGCTTTACAACAACGGCATACTTTTATACTCGCAATTTGTCATAGTGACAGCTTTATTAATCATTCCTACTTCTACAATAACATATTAAGTACAGTTTCGTATCATATAATCTTGCAGCTGCCTAGCAATATGACATGCCTTAATCAACTGAGCGCGTTCAGGCCTTTAAGGGAAATTGAAAAGAGAACAAATTTTGGTATATTTTCAATTCTGATGAAATAAAAGTATGGACATGGAAATAAATGACATATATTCGTATTTGCATGAACGAATTAACACCAACCAAAATAATTTAAGTTTTGCTTTGAGAGAGGAGCACAAAATAAAAGGCTAATTTGTGTTCGTATTTCGGACATGAAAACGTTGCTTTTACAAATAACCTCCACCCAGCCCCATCTCAGAAAGAGCACAGAGAGGAAAATGGTGGGTTTCCCGCAATCGTCTTTTAATAGAAACAATCTTGGATCCACCCCCCTCCCCCCTCCCCTATCCTCCACACTATCTGACAATCTTGGATACGTCTCTGGTCGATGATACGTTCGAGGCGAATATCGGTCAAAAGGTCTGATATGTTTGTCGACAGATTATTTATTGCATATCTGACATTAATAAATTATTGTAGCGCGCCGTTTCCCGCCAACGGGTTTGTCGGCTGGGCATAATCTGTTAAGAAACACACCTGTCGAACTTTTGGTCTTATGGCCCAGTTACTCTTGGTGCTATTCTGTTTTACATGATGCAAATTAATAACTTTAATAGTGTTAACTTGAATGCCTTTTAATCACAAAGAGGGAACCTATGACATTAAGTTCTTTCTGCTAAATTCAGTCAAAAAGGAGAGAAAAAATGTAGCTGATAAGAAGTCTTGTATCACAGAAAGTTTTAAAAACAGTGTAAATTGATGAAACCTGGAAATGTCTTCATTTTCAAGTATATAGCGCTAAATCATTCAGCAAATATTGGATCAAGGTCACAAATAAGCGCCATTTCCTTTCAATAAAAAGAAAGGGGCGCCAGTTTGACTGTTAAATGCATATTTACCAAACCTACTTAACTGGATTAAGTTAAGAAGGATCTGTTTGGCGGTTCTTCTAAAATACTCCCATTATATCCGATACAAAACTCTGTTTTTTTGGTTATCCCCGGTCATACTGACGAGACCGACAGCAAACCGAGCAAATTAGTTTACAATGCCTTCCATGGCCAGGAATCGTTCGGTTTGGTGTCCGTTAGGGGTCGGATTGGCGGTGTGACTGAGGTTATACTCGAGAGAGAGAAAGGTGGCTATATGGCAGCAAACTTGGTCCCATATTATTTTTTCTTTGTGTGTCTCTACCTCCCCTTGTCTCTATCAGTCTATCTCTTTGTATTTCTCTACTTCTCTCTCCCTCCATATCTCTTTCTCTACCCCCTCTCTCTCATCTCTCTCTCTCTCTCTCTCTCTCTCTCTCTCTCTCTCTCTCTCTCTCTCTTGCTACCTCTTTGTTCTTGCTCTTACCGATTCCATTCCCACCCCCTCAGTTTAATTCAGTCTAAAAGTCGAGTATTAGAAGGGAAGTACGACAGAAGTCTGTGTTTTCAATTTGTTTAGTATCACTTTGACCCACCTAACTGAATTAATGGAAGTATAGGTCTTTGGTGACCTTTTCTTTCATTTCTGAATATTGTACTTCCACTATATAAGCTTTTCACTAGAAATGGGCGTTTTAGATATACGCGACCCCAAAATGTCAGAATTAATGTCGGAATTATCTTCGTTGAATAAAGATGATTCTGACATTTTGGGGTCGTGTCTATCTAAAACGCCCACTCCGTCGATTTGTCTCAAAATACGACTGAAATAACTAGATGGTACTTAGTATAATTTTGTTCTCTCTTTTTTTCTCCTAGTTTTCGCTCATCATCATCTAGCAACCAAAGTCTAGGATGGGGAACGAGAGGGTGATATTAGTAGTAGCTGTGAGTGCAGCGATTGCTGTGGGCATCGGAGCCGGCGTGCTGATCGGGTGGTACTCGGGTCCCGACCGAGTGACGGATTCATACGAGAACGCCCGAAGGGAGGCCGACGAAGGTATCTCGAATGACCTGATGCTTGAAATGAACGTGCAGTTCGCCACGGATGTGTTATGGTTTGTATTTTGCGCTTTAAAATAAAATAGAAAACTCTTTAAATATTTAGCCTGCTTTTACTTATATAGTCCATTGCCTCTTGTAGCTCTTCACGGTATCAATCCCTGCATTCCGTACCAATGACTTTTCCGTACCAATGACTTTTCCGTACCAATGACTTTTCCGTACCAATGACTTTTCCGTACCAATGACTTTTCCGTACCAATGACTTTTCCGTACCAATGACTTTTCCGTACCAATGACTTTATCGTACCAATGACTTTTCCGTACCAATGACTTTTCCGTACCAATGACTTTTCCGTACCAATGACTTTTCCGTACAAATGACTTTTCCGTACCAATGACTTTTCAAGCTTAATGGTGCTTTAAATGTAGCACTTTATAAGGGGATACTTTTCAAATATTTTTGCTTTCTTTGAAATTTGCAAAGTGCAAGGTATTAAAAAATATTCGTAATTTAAGCTCCTTGTCAGTCTCATTGACATCGGCTTAATATCATAAGATTGATTTTAATCAGTGCAATATTATAAGAGTTATTTAAATCGGTGTGATATCATATTAGAGCATATAAGTCGTTTATAGATCAAGACCTGTTTTGGGCACCAGCATTATGGTGGACCTGTCTTACGCAATGGATAATTAAAGCGCACATCAACTGCTCCCATAAATCACTTTCAATTTAATTTAATTCAAATAATTTTATTTCCAAAACTTAATCATAACATCATAGAATGCTTAGTTACATAAAATGAATATCAAATTACATTTATAATATGATTTGATTTGATTGATTTTGATTTGTTTTATTGTCCACATAAATGGAATTTTTTTTTCTCACATGGTTACAAGGTATATACATAAAGCATTACGTCAATTAAACAAACTTCGAATTACACATTACTCATTCATTACCGAGTAAGTCATATTAATAATTTAAAATTAATCTGAATAGAATCAACACTAACTTTACAAACAGTAAATCATAATTTTAGATTTTAACTATTATGATCACATGATCTCTGTGTATTTAATTTCAATATTCATATACAAATAATATTAATAATTTTAAAAGTGAAACATATTTGTAATAATATTAAATGTCGATAAGTGATACAAGATATATAAGCATGATAATTTTGTTATTTTAGACGTATTTAAAGGAGATTGATACATCCACTGAAAAGCAGTGCTTTTATTGGTGTAGATTACTCAAGAAGTAATTAGAAAGGAAGAAAAATTAAAGATTTCTTTTTTTAAATTAAAAAATTAACACATGGACTGCTCAGAATTATGAGCTTTCATATGTATAAGGGAAAAAAAACAGTCGAGCAGTATATGTGTGTCTATGCTCCAACACCCACGAGCGATCGAGGACTCCCAGAAATTAATAAAATAGTATATAGTTGCGTGTACACACGATGGCGTCAGACGGGACGACGAAAGTGTTGGGTAGGTGTGGGAAGGTGTGGTAAGGAGTCGTGGCGTCTTCTTTCTCCTCTCTTTTCCTTTTATCTGTTCAACTATTCACGATTTGACTTGGGCACGTGCCCCCCCCCCCCCCTTCCCACTGGAGACTTCGCCACTTTAGTAGTTGACAATCATTATTTTCTCCAAAAGGGATCTGACCAGAGACCCGCATGTTGCCGGTACGCCCGAGAACGATAAGCTGGCTTACGATATCCAGACGAATTGGACCAACTATGGATTCGATTGTAAGATATATGCCTACGACGTCTTGCTCTCTTTTCCATCAACGGTGGAAGGAGAAGATAATGTGGTACGTCCTCTATCCCCATCTCTTTCTCATATCATTAAAACCAATTCCATCCTTCTCTCTCATATCTCGTATATTATGTTCCTCTCCCATCTGATAGTATATCCTTAAATACCGATTTTTGAAGCGTTATGTTATATTATTCCGATCGTTAGAGTGTGATGAGAGATCGAGGTATTGTAGAAGTCTACAAGAAGACAGGATACACATCTTTCACTTTGTAGTTTATTGTGGTGTTCTTTAGATAATAGAGAGGAGCTTATTTTAACCAAAAAAAATCTGATGGTTTTCGGATTTTCAAAAATGTTGTGTTACTGTAGGTTATATTATGTATTCTTTCTCTCATGATAATATACTTTCTCAATTGTTGTTCACTTATGTACCCCCCCCCCCCAATCTTTCTCTCTCTCTCTCTCTCCCTCTCTCTCTCCCTCTCTATCTTTCTCTCTCTCTCCAACTTTCCGTATTTTGTCAGTATTCAATACTGTTAACGCATCGTCGCCATCTTGTTTTCAAGTTATATTTCTCCATCCTCTTCGTTCTTTGTGCTCTTTTAATTCTTATAAATTGCATGGTCACATTTTCAAACTTTCGTGACACTTTCCATCCCAGATCCGGATATTGAACGGAAGTGGCGTCTACTTCCAGAGTCAGTTGAAAGAGGAACCTTTAGACGACCTATCGAGGGAGAAAGAAGACCTTATTCTTCCTCCCTTCAACGCCTACTCCGCCTCCGGTATTCTCTTGGTATGATTTAATTTCTCACTTTTACCGGGATATTAAGTAGGAGCACTCACCCCCACCAGATTGAAATAATAATGATATAGTAATAAGAATGATAATGATAATGGTAATAAGAATGATAATTATCATAATAATGATATCAACCATGATGATAATGATAATAACAATATTAATAATAACAACAGTAGGCTTGATTATGATGATACTAATAGAAATAACAATAATAATAATGAAAAGACTAAGCAGAAGAAGAGGAAAAAGAAGTAGAAAACGGAGAAGAAGAAGAATAGTAATAATAATTAACTCAATTAAATAAGCTATAGAGTCATTCAAACGATTAAAATTCAATCGAAAAAGTTGCCCTGGTTAGAAGTTTTTAAAAATCTGAAAATCACAAAAGAAAAAGTTTTCAAAAATCGAACGAACAAGAAGAATCGAATCAATTTTTGTAACTTGGTATTCTTAATCATGAGGGATTTCTTTTTGGTAATATATGCAGTAATATGGGCCGAATGCCACATTAAATAGGGAGAACATTTGTTCAATTTTTATTTAACCTGAATTAATCCAAATTTTATTTGTAAAAAAAACGCGGGAAGGTATGTAATAAAGAAATCAACCATATAATAATATGTCGTCGAGATAAGGTCAGTTTAGTTGACATGGATGAACATTCAGATTCTTAGGGTATACTATAATAATAATAATAATATGTCTTGTTTACCCAGGGTAGCCTCATCAGTATTCATACTGTTCTCCCTGAGGGCCCTGCAATCATATTATTATTACCCCGGTCATCGGATTCAGGCTTACCCGCACACAGTGTACGCACATTATCCACTCCCTAGGGAGCATTCCAGCCAGGCGTCATTTTTACAAGCGCACACTTGTCTCGCTAATCTAAGCACATTAATTTTCGCATCCTACTGGATTTAATATTTTTTCATTTTGGCACAGAATTATATTTTTTTCTTTCGATTTTAGGGCGATCTTGTTTATGTAAACTACGCTCAACTTACCGACTTTGAAGAACTGGAAGGCCTTACTCCACCCATCAATCTTACCGGTAAGATTGCTATCGCAAGATATGGCAAGCTTTACAGAGGAGATAAGGTGAGAATATAGAAAAAGGAGAATAGAGCCCATCGCGCACCCATCGTACGATCTTCCAGCGAAGAAATAACACGATAATTTTTGATAGAATATTAGATAGCGAAAAGTAAACAAACTTCATCTCCCTGATGTAGGTTTTAAATTATGATAAGGTTACTTACAAATTAAATTTTAATATATTTATACCTTCTAGTAATGACTAAAAGCCGAATCGGATTCACATCGTAAACAGTCACACTACTAGTATGACGTCACTACGACTCTGAGCCGATTTAACTTTTCCCCTTTAATCAAGTTTGAAATCCATTGGAATTTAATGGATTATGATTATTCAAATCATAGAAGTTTGAATGTTTATATCAAATGCTATAATTGCAGATTCGACCAAAATCGGATCGTAGTCAGATCGAATAGTGTGCGATGGGCTTAGGTATGGTGGCGTAGGAAAGGTTTAAACTTTTGGGGGCTGTAGCGCTACGGGGGCGCCAACAGTCTAAGTGCGCTCTTCATTCTTTCCTATTACATATTCGAGAACAAATATTTTGATTTTAAATATGTCTGTTGGATTGTTGTTGTTTTTTTGTTTTTTTGTTCATTCATAATATGATATTGCTTCTATTCATAGACCTGTGTCTTAAGTCAGATTGTTGCGTAAGGTCGTATAGTAAAATAACTGACTTAAAATAGTTGTTAATAAATATGCGGTTGATGTATTGCTGGACCAGCAAAACATTCACTGCAACAACAAAAAACAACACTTGTTCGCTGATTAAGAGACCGTGTGTTATTCAATTAATGGACATTTTGGCAGATTATCCTTGTGCCATAAACAAGTTATCCCAAAGTCTACTATTACCACCATGCACTAAACAATTTATTGGTCGGAACAACTCGCTGATTAAAATTCCTTGACAATTTTCATTTCATTATACTACACATCTTCAACCCAAAACCGTTGTGCAGATTTTATCTTTTTGGAGACTTCATCAATGAAATAATGTTTGGACTGATTCTGTAAACAATATTTCTTCTTCTCGTTCCCACATTGCAAGAGCACCCTGAAGATATTATGTAATTAACCATTATTATGAAAAGTCTCTTTTCGAACAATTTCAATACATTGTATGTCCCATGGAAATCATATTCGGATTACACAATACGTCATTGTAATGTTCAAAATGTTCGCACATTACAAATGGTTAAAAACAGTACTTTTGACATTTTCTTTGGTTGATTTTTTTTTAAAGTCGCTGCGATCATTTTATGAGTGATTAATTTTGTGGATAGCATCGTAAACAGCACTATAAAATATCAATAACTACCGGTACTATTAGTGTTGTAAACATCATTATGATTAAACATGACTTTTATATATTAACATCGTGATTGCCATCTTCAATAATTCAATTCCAGGCCAAATTCGCTGCACAGTTTGGTGCTGCTGGTCTGATCCTGTACTCCGACCCCAAAGATTATGCGGTCGAAGGTGGGCTGACCTACCCCGATGGGTTGTACCTACCAGGCACTGGGACCCAGAGGGGTAGTTGTCTCGATGGCAACGGCGACCCCCTCACTCGAAACTACCCCGCAGTCGGTAGGACACTTTCTTATCTTATTGTGTTTGTGTGGTTGAGCATGTGTGGGTGAGTGTGCGTGTGCGTGCGTGGGTTTGCGGTAGATTTGGATGTGTGTGGATGGGTGGGTAGGTGTGAGTGCGATAGTTAGGGAGGCATTTTTCTCCCCCTCCCACCTCCCCCCCCCCCCCCCAAAAAAAAAAAGTGAGGGCAAATCAAAGTATGATAGAGGCTTGTGTTTTGATAGAACGTTTTAACCACCAAGTAGTTTATCTGAGGCTTTCCCAACATTGCAACGATTAAGGAATGCAAGTTGGATTAGATCCTAATAAATAGTGCAAAAACAAGTAAATTTGAGATGAAACATTGAAATCATTGAAACTGCTGACAAGGTTCCCTAAGATATTCAACGAACATGGTTCGGTGTATACCCGACAGTGATCATTCAAACCAAACCCAAAGTGAATGAATGGTGAAGCAGTTAAACATGACCTGTACATGCGGTCATATCATAAGTCAAATACACCCTTCCATAATTCTACTTACCATTCTGTGGACCTCTTTAAAAATCATTTCCCATATCGACAATCACATGCTATGTATTATCAATTTCGTTTGACTTGTATTTTTCCAACAGAGAGTGCTTACCGTATACCTGTAGAGGAGTCTACTATGCTCCCAACTATCCCGGTTCATCCCATTGGTTACAATGATGCCAAAGTATTACTTGAGTAAGTATTGTTTTGAATGGGGCAGCTACAAACTAGGTGCCCCGTGACCATTTAAAGACCGTCAATACTACTGGGCCAGAAGGGATTAGAACACACAGCGAGGTCACTGTCAGGTGGCTATTTCATTAACTCAGCTCTCAACTAAGAGGATCATGGGGGACCAACAGGCACCGATTGGGGAAGTTTTCTATATAGAGGGACCAAGTAGCTACAAGTAGGACAGTGGGGCTTTAATTTTCTCAATGCACTTTAAATTGTATCTTATTCAGTATCAGGGTTCGAGTTATACTTTTCAAGTATGTTCCTTTTGCCCTTGCTAATAGCTCTATTTGCTTTAAGATGATAAAGGAGATGATCTTTTTTTATCTCATACATTATTCCACTTAATTATAACAGTTGTAATAATTCTATTTTTTCTTTCTTTAAATGAAAACATGAAACTGGTCAATATAAATAGCAAAATCAAACATAAATGTAAAGAGAGACTTTTAACGCGCTATTAACTCATAGCCTGCCATAAGGCTGCATGCACGCTACCGTTACAGTGCTTTGAACATGCAAGCAAGCCATCGCTTCACCGCCTTGTGCATGATTGCACGCATTCGTAATAGCAGTTATTGTTCATGCTCATTGGACTATGCTGTGTGTTTCGCATGCGCTATTCATAGAACCATCGCGTTAATCAGATTATCTCAAAAATAAACTTGGCATGGGAGATTTGGGGCTTGGCACAATGGGGATTAGCCCTGTGACATGATAAGAGTTAAGCACTGATTAAGTATTGATTGTTTTTATAAATGTTATTGCTCTCGTGGTAGGATTAGGTCAATATTTACTCAAATTATTTATAAAAAATATATGACAACTTTAGGGGAAATTCACAAGATCACTGGTGAAAATATACCTAGTAAAACAACAAATAGTCAAAATTCGTGTCTTTTTCTCCTTACAGGAAAATGGGTGGTGAAACGGTTGATGATTCTTGGGCGGGAAATCTAGAGTTGACGTACAAATATGGACCGGGATTTGCTGGTGAATTTGCAGATATGTAAGTAGAAAAGATGTTTCATACATTATATTGAAGGTCACAAGCAAATATCTTACACTGCGTAACACAACCTTGCTTACTCGAAAACATTTAAAAATGTGATTTATGAGGATTTCTCTTACGATTAAGCAGTGGGAAACCAAACCAAAGGAAATGAGATAAGTCATTTAGTTGTAAATTAATCTTGATGACTTACAATGTCATTAGCATCTACAAGCAGTTAGGACCCTAAATTCCAATATTTCAATGTCCCTATATACACTTTAAAAACAGTACGATATCCCACCCCCCCCCCCCCCTCCTCCCCCTCCCCCGACAATATAACTCGAGAAATATTTTATCATATTTTTTATTTGTGTCCAAACTTGATATTTTTAGGCAGGTGGAAATGAGAATTTTCACCAAAAACCAGATGGCAGAGGGATTGGACGTGATTGGAGTACTCAGAGGAAGTGTTGAACCAGGTATGAGGACATTGGAGAGTTTCAAATTGGCAATGCCACATGGGGTAGCCATGGTAACAGAATAACATAAACCTTTTGTTATGATTTTACGCGGCATGGACTAATAATAGTCCCAACAATAAATTATTGGGGCCATATAGGTGTCGATTGATTGATTGATTTTTATTCGACAAGCTTCCAACATACAACAATATACAATAATAACAGATCAAAAATAAGTCAGCTTGAACAGGATAACCCACGAAAGCTCGAGAGCTTATTTCCAGTGGGGTCCCTTACAGACATGTATACAATTAATACGTTAAAATAGTAATATTTACAGACAGATAAGAAAATTAAAAGAACTACTTATTAAAGATAATAATAATAATAACAACATTAAACTGATGATAGAAATGATATTAAGTACAAGAAGAAAAAGAAGAAGGAGAAGAAGAAAAAGAAGAAGGAGAAGAAGAAAAAGAGGATAAGGAAGAAGAGGAAAATAATTATGAATTTGTAGAATTTCTATAACGTACGAAAACATAAGTATATACAACATGAAAAAGTATGAGGTGATAAAACATTTCGTTACCAAGCGAAAATAAAATGTCCTGGTGATGAAAACGCCGTATATCAAAATAATATCGTTTACAAAAGTATTCACAAATCTTGGCATAGTTGTTGTAAAAAATGAAGAAAATTTTTTTTTTTCCTTTTTTCTAAAGCATGCACATGTATTCAAGATGTATTAAAGCCAAATTTAAGAAGACAACATCAAAGCATAACGCATCGCGTAATGATGTACAGCGTATAATTCATTCCACTGTTCCTTTATTATAAAGGCTTATTATCCACTAGTCTTAATTAAAAAGTAATATTTCTTGGCATGGGGTTTTCGTTTATCTGCCATTCGGCTTACAAAAGAATGGTGAAATTCAATTAATTTCTTTTTAAATCTTCACTAACAGTGTATACTATTTGTTTGTTCATTGTTGAGGTCGTTGTTTAATTTCTCACCTTGGTTCGAAAAGGGTGTCATTAGGGACTTTTAAGTTTGCACGAAGACAATGTGGATTGCTACGATCGACGTCCTTTTAATGCACTGCCTTGTATGGACGTCAAACGTATCAGTCCACGCAAATCTAAAAGTCCCTATTGCTAACTGATGAAAACCAAAATGCCATTATCTGATTTTACAGATCGATATGTCCTGATTGGTAATCATCGTGATGCCTGGGGGTTCGGCGCCATTGATGCAGGCAGTGGTACAGCGGCCTTGCTCGAGCTCAGCAGGGCTATGGGAGTCATGGTGAAAAAAGGTAAAACAAATCACCATTTATCTACCCTTATAATGATAGAGAGGCGGATTCTTAGAAATTTTATATGCAGCAGGGGCGTTACAAATTGATTAACAGGGGTAGAACGGCTTACTTCGAATCATTGGGTCATCGCGTTCGGTCGGGTGGTCGCGTTACACGGCCTTTCGTAAAACGAAAGCAGAAAATCATGTGAAGATGCACATTAAGGGCGCGATTTTTGCGTAGATTTGCCGTAGGGTTTTCACAAAGGTTGGGTAACGCGACCACCCGACCCGACGCGATGACTCGATGATTCGAAGTAAGCCTTCAATCAGAGACACTCAATATTTTGCATTCATTCAGGATACTCAACAGTAGATGACTTTGGTTTTTTTTTCTTCGAGGAAGCTTAACCCGTTGTTGAATGTTTTACACGTTTTCAAAACTACTCCCTGATATATAGTGTAGAATGAGTTTTATATTTTAGTCATGATGTTCAATCTGTTTTCAAATAAAAATTCACGTCCTTTGTTGTCAAACATTAGCAGCCTTTACTTTGGAATCGTCATCTAAATGTGCTATTGTTATATGCTTTTGTTGTGAAACGCATCGCCTTTAGGTCCAGGTCAGGCGCGTACGCAGGGGGGGGGGGGGGGTTAAACCCACACCCCGCTCAATTTTTTTTTAATGTGTGTGTTTTGCAGGAACCCCCCCCCCTCAAATTTTGTTTAATTAAAAAAAAAAATTGTGCTAAAGTTTTTTTTTTTTTAAGTGACCTTCCCCCTCCCCCCCTCCCCCACTGAACAAAATATCGGTCGGCATAATTTTCCAATTTTCGAGAAAAAAAAAGTGCTCTTCGGCGCGATTTTCAAATTTAAACCCCCCCCCCCCCCCCCCCCCTCGAAAAAAAATCCTTCGTAGTTCTACGCCACTGGTCCAGGTACTAGTTTCTTGTTCAATAGATGCAAAGCAAGAGAGCCATAATGTTTACAATAAATTTCAGTTATATTATCGATTACTATTTAAACCTATCAATACCAAAGACAAGGGTATTACCCATACAAATTACCTGTCAGTCATGATGAGATCTAAAAAGAGATCATTTACATAAAGTATTTTTTCGAATGAATTTTTTAACAGGTTGGAGACCACGTCGTAGTATCATGTTCTGCAGCTGGGGTGCCGAGGAGCAAGGTCTTATTGGATCTACAGAATGGGTTGAGGTAAGAACCCTGGATTAACCACTAACAAATATATTGACGTTGCCGATTTAGATAAATGTGATGCACGAAATTCAACTTCATTTCTGAGCCATACCTAAGAAATAATTAGTTATCCTATATAGTTATTTTCTTCTTGCTTCTTTTTCCTTTCTGTCCTTTCAGTTCTAGATATGTTTGCCATTTAGAATACTGGAAGGATCAAATGCAAAATTAATTGCCTTGCGTTTCATCACTTGGTTTTTTTTCTTCTTCAGGAATTCGCTAAAAATCTGGGTATACGAGCTGTTGCATATCTCAACCTGGATGTTTCTATGGATGGTAAGTAGGAGCAAAGTACAATCCATTTAAAACAAAGTCATGCGTATGCCAATGTACATGTTATGTGCGTGTGTATTTTATATAACCGTATTTGAGACCATGTGTTGTTGGCATATTAAGATGATAAACATACAAAATAAAGAAGAGAAGATTCATGCATTAGGTCACACAGTATCCATATTACCTATTAAGATTCTGTCACAAGTTATAATGACGGACATAAAGAATAATAATCATCATATAGCGTGTCCAGTGCAATTTAAAAACAGTTTATAAGTAAGAAACCAGGCGCATTACTTTGGAAACATTAGGAATTAATGAGATGAATGTAACTACATGCGTTGGATTCTTAATTTTTTGCGCTTTATATTACATGTTGCCGAGAGATTTGCCAAAGCTGTTGTATCTGTTATGTTATAACATACGATTAAGGCCATTGGCGGATGAATAATTGCCCAACTCTGTTTCAAATTTGATCGACCAATCTTTAAATACAATAGTAGCAATACAATTTGATGGTTTTACGATTAAACAAAATAGTATCACTCAAAATCGTGTGACCTTCGAAATATCCCTTTGCCTAGTTATTGTCATATCCAGTCGCAAAACAGAGTCATCACACCCATTTGGTTCATCTTGGAATTATTTGTCTTTATCTTCAGGTACATATGTTCCTTCAATATCAGCAACGCCGAATCTGAATAGACTTATTTATGAAGCAACAAAGAAGGTGAGCACATGTTATAAGATGATGGCGTGGATCCTAACCAAGTGATTGGTCGAAAGCGTACACGTGACCAGGCATTTATTTTTCCTCACGCGTAATTTGGATAATGACCGGTCATTATCCAATTCTAATGACCGGTCATTAGTAAAATCATGTTATAAAACATCATTTTATATAACAAAAGGAACATAATCTTATAAAACAAATAATACACAGCATTTTTCGGGCATTAATAAAATTACCCACACTCGGAATTCAAAAAAGTCCAAACACCCTCAGCTGTCGCCTCGGGCGTGTTAGACTATTCCAAAGTTACCTTGTGTGGGTAATTCTTACTAATGCCCTCACTGCTGTGTATTATTTGTATAGTAATGCAGGGCCCCGTCTTACAAAGAGTTGCGATTGGTCCCAATCAAGCGCAAGTCCTCCAATCAATCGCAGGTTTGCAGTCTCCGATCTCTTATGTACATAGTTGCGATTGATATCGACTCTTTGTAAGACGGGGTCCAGATTTACAGCGTTACGTCCAAAGACTCCAAACATACTTACATCAATCCATAACGACCCTCGATAAAGCAATGCATTACATTTATTTTATTTTATTAAAGATTCAATTTCTATAATGCAGAACTGTTTGTTAGCTGCTTTTGAACTGCAGTTACGTTTCGTATTTTCCCCCTCATACATTCCCTGCAACCACATTATAATGTGAATAGTAACGAAATCGCATGATTCATGTCATATATTACAGTGCTTTATCAAGGGTCGATATAAAAACTAACTCAAGTCAGGAGTCATGCCTTTGGTAAACTGTAAAAGTTATGGGATTCATGTATGACCTAATGGTTTATAATTATGATTGCAGCATGAGCTAAATCCAGGATTATTTTAAAGAATCTGAGGCAAAGTTATCCAATCCCTTTAAAATTTTCTCTGAGGTGTCCACGGTGAGTGAGTATT
Organism: Strongylocentrotus droebachiensis; assembly: GCA_035222895.1. Lineage (NCBI taxonomy): Eukaryota > Metazoa > Echinodermata > Echinoidea > Camarodonta > Strongylocentrotidae > Strongylocentrotus > Strongylocentrotus droebachiensis. The sequence goes on from JAVYIG010000961.1 coordinate 19,303, forward strand.
CACAACTGAATGATTCACAGCATTAGTAAAGAGGCTTATTAACACTATTATTAATGGCATTCTTATGATTATCATTATCTTTGACTTTAGTATCACAAGTATTATTATTATTATCATCATCATCATCCTCATCATTATCATTAATGTCAAAGCTGTACTGTACTTTATTTTAAGATCGCCGATCCTGCAGGCAGTTCAAAGACTATGTATGACCTATGGAAAGAACGCGGGTCAAAGGAAGCCAATGGCGAACCAAGGTTAGTTATTTTTATAAGATGATGGCGTGGATCCTAATCAATGTTGGTTGAAGGCGTACACGTGACCAGGCATTTATTTTGCCTAACGCGTACTTCGGATAATGACCGGTAATTATCAAAATCATGTTAAAAAACATCATTTTATAAAACAAATAATACACATCATTTTGTTCGGGCACAATGATGCCCTCGCTGATGTGTATTATTTGAATATTCTCTTTGGATCAAGCTTTCCAAAAAAATGAAATTCGAAAAATTAACTTTAAGGTAATTTAACTGGCTTTGTCCGTCGTCTTTTAAAATTTGCAAAAAATACAAGACGTATTACGTAATCCAAACATGGTGTCTTTGGAACATACTGTAGTGTATTGGAATTTCGTGTTTTTTATTTGTGATTTTAAAGAGTGACATACCTCATGATCACAGTCCTCATAGGCAATGGATATCATAACATTGTTTATTCTCTTCTAAAATACTCTGCAGTGTTTATCGGTTATATTTATGTAACTAAGAATTGTTCACGAGTTAGTAGAATGATAATACCTTTTTTTATTTCAATATTTTGTTCACTGTACTTTGAAGGTTTGAACAGTTGGTGTCCTGAAGCACATATATCATATTAAGTCTTTGCTTTTATCCATTATAGTATTCGACGGAATAGTTCTACTAGAATGTAATATAACTTAAGAGTATAATCACTTTCACTCATTTATGTTCCCTTATTATACGAAGCGTATAGCTTACTATGGGAGGATGTGTGAAGCTGCGACCATATTGCTGTGCGTGGGTTATGTGGGTGTGCGTGAGAGAGAGAGAGAGAGAGAGAGAGAGAGAGAGAGAGTGGAGAAATAAAGAGTGAGAGAGAAGGAGAGGGAAAATAGCCGTAGCTATAATCTTATACATAAGACATTTTCTGTTGAACTTTATAATGTGGGTTTATTGTAGGGGTTTCTTTTCCCAACATCTTAACTTGTTTAATTATGTCTTACTCTGTACTACCCTTCAATAACTTATGTTACTGTAAAACAGCGATGGCAGTTATTCTACAATTAGGTCATAATTTCGTAGATAAATAATAATGACAATAAATGGTGTACTTTTGTGAATGCGCCATGGTTGTCAAAATTGACACCGATGGCGCATTTGTGAGAAAATTGTATAACTGTGGGAAAATTGTATAATTATTGTTGGCATACGGCTATCAAGTAATTCAAGAAAGAAAACAGAATACACATACTTCCGTACATATATGCGAGAGACTTTCTCACAAAAGCGCCATCAGTGTCCATTTTGACAGTCATTGTGCATTCAGAAAAGTTCACTATTTATTATCATTATTATTTATCTACGAATATAGTTATGACCCAATTGTAGAATAATTATCATCGCTGTTTTATTTTGTCTCGAATAGTATTGGCACTCTTGGATCCGGATCGGACTATGCACCATTCTTACAGCTGGCTGGCATATCCGCAATGGATTTCACATACACATTCGATGATGTGAGTATAATACCTGTCGAAACACGCAAAATATATCAGTAAATACTTATTGATCGATTTATTAGTTGAATGATTTAACGGTCGTTTTATTGCTTGATAGGGACTGCTTTGGGGCTTATCTACTTTTGAAAGATGAATATAATCACAATTTGTCTGGTTTTGTAAATGTAGTCAATGTACACTGCAGGTCTATTCCGTTAATCATTTCTTTATTTGGTGGTTGGGTGATTACTTAGTTGGATTATCATCTATTTTCTAATTTGTGACTGTTGAATCTAAAAAGGTCAAGTACATGAAATGAGTTTGTATGCCTATGTTAACCTGATTATTGATTCGTAATTTTGGTAGATTAATTAACTGATAAATTGTTCGATTGATTGATGGATAGAATAGTTACTCAATTGATTGATTACTTGATTTATTGATTGATTAAAGGATCAGTTAATAGCTTGATATATTCATTGGGTAATCTACTTGTTTTTGACTGAATGACCGACTGATATATTGATTGATTAATTTATCAATTTATCAACTCATAGATTTATTAAGGTATTAGTTGATTTGCTGATTAATCAGGAAATCAATTGATTGACTATAGGATGATCGGTTTATTGACTACTGTTTTATTTGATTGATGATCGATCGGTTGATTTAATTACTTCAAAATGACCTTCCAAATACAATTATCAATGGATGCGTCTTTTACCTGTCAGTGCATTAACTCGTAAATGTTAAGCCATGAACTCCAATAAAAAATCTCATTTTCACAGGAAGAGACGCCTGTTGCGTCCTACCCGTGCTACCACTCCGTGTATGAGACGTACGAACTCGTCAAGAACTTCTACGACTTCAAATACATCCTGGCGGCCGGACAGCTTTACGGGGAGATTCTCAGGCAGCTGGCGGATAACGTCATAATTCCCATGGACCCGGCAGATTACGCAGACACGGTCAATGGTTACTGGGTGAGCCTCCGGGATGGAGATATCGGTATAGAGATGGCAGATTATGGCATCGATTTTCGTGAGTTATATTCCTTGGACCCCATATATATCCGGTTACATTTGCGAGTATAAGTTCGATTAAACATGGTAAAGAGGCTTGTATAGTTATGTCTGCCTCTGGGCATACCTCATGGTTGTATTCCGTTACCATACATGTTCTCAAAATTAACTATAGTAGGCTTAGAGGCAGAGCCCTGTTATAGCAATTTGGAACCTTCAAGGAAGACGTCTTAAGCGATAGAAACACCCACTTTCTAACAGAACAATTTTATACAACCAACATTTGGGAACCACTCCTATTTTGACGGATGGTCGCGGTCCAGGGATCCGCTTTAGTGCCCTTGTCGATGGTCAACACAAGCGATAGAAATAGTTATTTTCTATTTGATATTGACACATCCCCCATCATTTCATTTCGTTATATATATCATCTCTCTTTCTTTCTTAAAGACGATTTCATAGAACTATTTTTCGTACTGTTCCACTTTCGTCCGAAGTCTTCGTAGGCGTATCAGGACAATTACCCCCTGGGCAATCACCCCCCGGAAAATTACCTACCGGAAAAAACTACCCCAAGGACAATTACCCCCCCCCGGAAAATTCCCCCCTCCCCTCTCGAGAACAATTACTCCCCGAGGACATTAACCCCCTGAAATTCGCCCTCCCTCCCCCCCCCCCCTCCCCCGAGAAAAAAGAAGCCCATTTGGGATGTCCATTTTTTTTTCTCGAAGTTGTGAGCTGGCAGCTTCAGGCTGTCAGTGCAGTTAAGCAGAGTAAAATGGGTGCTCTTAAGCTCTTTGAGTAGCGATTCACAGTAGCTTTCCATTTCAATTAAGTATTCTTTGTAAGCCCTCTCTCTCTCTCTATTAGAGTACATGAATTCTGCAGTGGCAAACTTCACAGCCGCTGCCACAGATTTCAAAGCACGCCTTGAGGAAGTTAACAGAAACGAGTAAGTATTTTATAATATTAACTGTATTATGCCTATAAACATTAACAGAGCCACGTCCAGGTTTAATAAGGGGGGGGGGGCACAGTGCTTTAACAAAACTTGAAAGCACAAAAGTGGAAAGGTTATCCGATATTTCAGGTGCCTTTTGGGTCCACATTTCGAAAATTTGGTCGATAAATTGGAACATGTATAACTTTTAGCTGTAACCAACGCGTTAAAGCTGTTGAATGATGTTCAATGATATGCGTTTTTCGATTGGAAATGATTAAACTTTCTGAATAATTTCGATCATTGACATTTAGGGATTAAATTTACTACTATTCAAATACTAAACTTAGACACGATTCCTTTTTCATGTCCTTAAATTGATTTGTCACTCTATTTTGATTCTTGTGTCTAGATTTTGTTTTACCCGTAGGACTGCATTCTTTAACACTTCCCTTATACTCTGCAACTACAGGCACTATTCAACTTCACTCAATATATTTTATTAATCTATCTCTTTTTCCCCTCTGATTACTAGTGTTTTAGCTGTGCGTCGGATGAATGATCAGTTGATGTATCTGGAGCGGTCATTCATTGATCCTATGGGGCTCACAGGCAGACCCACAACCAAGTAAGTTCACAAATCAATCACATCCATTTTTTTTTTAAAGTGGGACGAAAAAAAAATTAAAAGGTTGTCTGGCATCATTAACTTTTTGTCATGAGAGCACGCACGAAGCGATTATACATATAGAAAATGGTCTACTGATTGATTGAAAAACAACCTCATTTTAAAGAGAGCTAGATATTATTTTTTTTACAAATGAGATATCTATTACAGTGCTAGTCATGTCATAATTTAATTTTTTAATGATGCCTTGTTTCAGGGTTCACACGACATTCGGGATTTCGTTCAGCAATTATATGGATTTCATTCAAGTTCAGTCAGGATTAGTCAGGATTTTCCGATATCTTAATTTTGCCATTTGTAGACGTGGTAAGGGGAGATGGAAACCTTGTACCAGCTTAATACAATATGTGGACCCTACCTTCTCCCCCCCCCCCCCCTCCGAAAAAGAGAGGTTATTATAATTTCCCATAAGCTTGATTCATGGAATGTTTTGTGAAAGGGGTGGGGTCCTTTCACCTGTAAGGTTAGCCTTAGGCTATTAGAATTGGATTAAATAGTTATATATCTGCTATTAATACAGCATTATACTGTGTCATAATGAACTGAGTTAAACCATTTTTTCCACTCCTTCATCATTTCTTTCATTTCAGACACGTCGTCTTTGCACCCAGCAGTGCGAATGCGTACGCAGGCGAGAAATTCGCTGGCATCGTCGACGCCATGTATAACATTCAACCCGACGATGTCGAACAGTGGAATCTCGTCAAAAAGGAACTCTCCATCGTGACGTACTTCGTCCAGTCAGCGGCCAACTCACTAAAGCCGGTTGCATAACAAGGAACATACTCACCAACTCGTTAGAACCTGCTACGTCATTAGGACAATGACGCTAGTTCAAAATTATTTATGACGTCACTTGTATTGCGTCTCTCCAGACCTACTTTCAACTGCCCGTTGCACACGAAGCGTCATTCACTGAAAATGGATCTATTTGTGATTTTAAAAAAATATTTAAAAAAAATGTAGGCCGACATCTTGAAAAATTGCCCGAATGTCAGGGAAAATGTACCGAGCGGCCATTTTGAAAGAAAAAAAAAAGAAAAAAAAGGCCTCATCCTTCCTATTTTTCGAAAAAACAGGACGCTAAACATGTTTTTTATTTTATTTGGCCTTATGCAGGAATGGGCCGGTTTATCAACATATTCAAATTTATGGATGTTTCCTTCCTTCTTGGGGACCTAGTGACGAGTTATTCCATTAACTTGTTATTAATGAATGAACTACAATACTTGGAACCCTGTCTGCAAACATGACATGTTGCTATGTCGGACAAGCCTTAGGCAAGCTTTCAGGTTGTCAAGAACAATCTTTGTTTATAAGTATGCATACAATTTGAATATGTTAGTAAACCGGTCTATTTGGATGATAACTGTGGTATGTTGGAAAACAATAGATATATGTAAATTACCTGTTGTATTTCAGAATTCATTGGATATGTAAATTACCTGTTGTTTTTTAGAATCATTAGATATGTAAATGATCTGTTGTATTTTAAAATTCATTAGATTTTTAATTTACCTGTTGTATTTTAGAATTCATTAGATATGTAAATCGTCTGTTATATTTTAAAACTCATTGTTTAACTTTTTCATTTCTTTTTTTTATTTCTCTACCCTCTTTGTCCATGTTAGGACAGCTTCTGTCTCCTCGTTTATAAATATATATATATATATTATCAATTGTGATTGTGTTATTGGAATTTTGTTCGCAATTCGGCTTTGCCGCAATGAAAGTATTTTAACAAATCATTTTGAATTTAAAGTTATGTTAATATTCTGAATAATTACGCCCAGTCACACCAACGAGACGGATACGAGACTGACTACCCACCGAACAAGAAAATACCTTCACCATGTAAGGACTAAGAGTCGGTTTACCCGTGTGACTGACCTACTAGAGTGTCATATAGCAGAGAGTTTTGTTGGTAGTATGATAAATTGTATTATTACTAACCGTTAGGAATGTGTACTATTAAGGCATACACGTCTGCAAATTAGAAAAATAGGCTTTAAGAATGATAACAGTGACTATCAATATTTGTGGTAGCTATAGTACCGGCAGCATATTTCAATCCCAAAGTTGTAATAAGTTGAACTTGGTTAGGTTTCTAATTTCACGAGATGCATTAGAAAGGTCTGTTTTCACCAGACAGTTACAGTTCAAGTCTTTTTTTTTAACTTCGCTGATAAGACAATATACACCACGTTATTTGTGATTGTACAGTACGCACACTTTTAAATGTGTGTTTTGACGAAGTTCAGCATGTCTTTTGAAAATTGTGGATTTTTTTTTATATTTCGTACATCGACATAATTATGCAAGGAAATGCATTCTTTTATGTATTGTATTTTATCTGTCTTGATTAAATGTTTGTGGATTTGTTTAGAATAAGAAATCCATTAAGTACTTAAACGAAACTGTTATCTCTGTATATTAATGCACTTTTTTTCAGTAATAAACGTGCGAAACAAATATTATCTTCACAATATTGTACGTTGTAATCTGTTTTCTTGATATCATCGCCTCAAAACACACAAACGAAATTCACAATGGAAGGGGTGTGATGCCCGACATGGTGACATCCCCTCGTAGTGATACAAAAAGGGTTTATTCGGATAGCTCGGAAGGATGAGGCTCTTTTCTGCATTTACGCATCCCACGCCCATGCCTCCACGGAGGCGGCTTACCATCCACTTTCCCTTAATCAATATTTCTTTCTTTTTAAGTTTATGATTATTTCCATTCATCAACGAATGTATTTCAGTATCAGGATGTCATAGGTGCAGGTAGACTTGATCCCATAAATATCATTATATTTTATTTTACTTTATTTCAATTACATATTCGCCTAAATGATCCTAAGTTTGAATTTCATTTCTTACCAACATTTTCTAAATCGGATGAAGGCGTGTTTGCTAGCTAGATTTAATATCCACAAATCAGAATTCCCCTTGAGCTGTTAAGACTACGCACAAAGGTTATAAATCGCAACCATATAGGCGTATAAAGTAATTTTACACTAACCTAAGCGCACTGTCAGGAAATGATGGTGTATCTCATTTTGTATAAAAATGTATATAAAATGGAAGATGCTCATACGATGTAATACGAATTGCTGTATACGCGAAATACTTGAAAGGCTGTGATCGGAATATTCCTCATCCATGTAAGAGGTCATCTGATAATTTTTAAGTACACTGTCGCTCATAAAGTTGGAATATTTTTGTTTTACCCCAATTTATGGAATTATTTTAAAAATAATTTAAAAATAATAGATCTAGATAATAGCATACATTCTCAGATTGTATTAAATAATTAGTTGCTAATTTTTTTTTTTTGCGTGACTGCTAAAGCATGTGTGCTACTATGCTTATCAACTAGGGGACATACATAAAAATATCCTCTGGACGGCCATGCATTATGGCTCAAGGCATGGGCACACAGAGGATTTGTTTATGTTGGGAACCGGGGTAAAATGCAATAAATTATTGAACATTTATTGCATTTTCTTTAGCAGTCACGCAAAACACACATTGTCAAATTATTATTCAATAAATTCTGAGAATGTATACTATTATCTAGATCTATTATTTTTTAATTATTTTTAAAATAATTTCATAAATTGGGGTAAAACAAAAATATTCTAACTTTATGAGCGACAGTGTATATTTCCATGACAAGCAAATAAGACAATCAAGTCAAAGGCCATTGTTTGCGTCTATTCACGTTTATTGATCTTTTAGAAAATATACAAAAACGCAATATAAGCATCCCATCAATATCGATGAAAATCGATAGCTAGAATTAAAAATTCAATGAAATGTTGATGAATAATAATAATATGAACAGGGGCGGCCGAGCGACTTCCAAAGTGGGGGGAAGCACCAACAAAAAAGGGCACTTTCTGGAAAAAAGGGGCACCTACAGAGGGAAATCTCAAAGCGAAAATATAAAAAAAAAATAGACATTGGTATATACCCCTACATTGTGATTAAATTATCATAAAAGGGGAATGATCAGAGTTGAAAAGGGGCACTGACCAGATATGAAAAGGGGCACTTATGAAAATGTAAAAGGGGGCACTTATAATAAAGGAAAATGTGCATTTGTTGAATGAAAAGGAGGCACCGTTCAGATTTTTAAAAGGGGTAGTTATGAGAAGGGGAAGGAGCTCTTTCTTTTTAATGGGAGCACTTATCGTAAGGAAAAGGGGCACTTATTAGAAAGGGGTAGTTATGAGAAGGGGAAGGAGCTCTCTCTTTTTAATGGGGGCACTTATCATAAGGAAAAGGAGCACTTATTAGAAAATAAGAGGGGCACATGTTAAAATGAAAGGTGTGCTCATCCGAGTTTAAAAAGGGGGTTGTTATTAAAAGGAGAAGGGGCACTTCTTACAAAGGAAAAAAGGGGAATTTGTCAAAGTAAAAGGAGCACCTCTCAGTTTTGAATAGGGCAATTATCAGAGGTGAAGGGGGCACTTATTAAAAGTGAAACGGGGCACTTCTCGTACCTGAAAAGAGGCACTTACTAAAGATTAAAAAGGGCACTTATTCAAGATAATTTCAAGATTTATGAGAATGGAAAATGGACACTTATTGCAAAGGAAAATGGGAACATATGTCAAAGGAAAAGGGGCACGTGTCAAAAATAAAAAGGACACTCGTCAGAGGTGAAAAGGGGGAAGGGGCATTTTTACTTAGTAATAGGGGCACTTGTCACTGTAAAAGGGGCACCTTTCCTATGTAAAAGGGGCACTTCTTACAAAATAAAAGGGGCACTTCTTACAAAATAAAAGGGGCACTTTTCCTATGTAAAAAGGGGCACTTTTGGGGTATCTGAAAAAGTGGGGGGCACTGTGCCCCCCCCCCTGCCCCCCCCCCCCCGGGAGAACCGCCTCTGAATATGAACACTTATAATGCGCCGGTATCCATCAAAATAGTGATGCTCATGACCCATGTAAAGAATAAAATACAAGCAGGAGTAATTACTAATAATCTATACGATATTGAACAGGAAGTCAATGGAGAGACTGTAATACTAGGCTGGCGTTATGGTTTCTCTTATATTGGACAAAGTAATAAGACGAGCTGCAGTGTTTTGTAATCGCTGCAGACAGGAGACTTGAGCTTGGGGTAGTTGATAAAATAGCGAGTTACATAAGTCCAGGTGAGATGAAACAAATGCATGTACAACTCCTAGATTTCTAAACTGATACCAGACAGATTTACATGTATTGACAAATGATTTTGACATGGACATTGCGGGATCAAATGTTACACCCAGATTATTACATGCCTCAGAGGGTTTGATCACAGCGTTTCCAATATTGATGTGACACACATTAACCTTTACCAGTTAAGACTTGGAACCAAAACGTAAAATTTCAGATTCATCACTTTTAACTTGAGAGAATAAGTGCTCATCCAATTCTTAACATCATCTAAGCAGGAGTCTTATGGATGGTAACGACACATTCTTGATTTGGAACAAAAGAGACATAAGTTTGGACATCATCAGCAAAGCAATGGTATTTAATTTGGTGATGATTCAATGCAGTTCACTCAGGTAGATTGAAAACAACATTGGACCACCAATAGAGCCCTGTGGGACTCCACAATTCAGAGGCACATTATCAGCCCCATTGATACATACTTGCTGTTGAAGATTTGACAGTTATGGTTAAAACCATTGGAATGTGATGGGCACGAAGACCAATGGAAGCAAGAATATTAAATAGAATGTCATGAATAATCTTATCAAATGCAGATGCCAGGTTTAAATAAACTACGGCTGTTATTCGTCTGACATCCATTTCCATTATAGAATGGCATTGGAGAGATTAATGAGCAATGTTTCAACGCTGGGTGTGTGTGGTACGCAGACTGACGACTATCAAGGAGATCATGTTCCTCCAGGTAGTCAGACAGTGGTGTTTCACCAATAATGTCAGAAATGCTGAATCTTTTAACAAGCATATCTTGAATATACAAGGGAAGACCAAGAACAAAGAGGAATTTGAAGGAACAAAAATAGCGTGGATAGGTTTAAAAACATGTCTTAAAAAATGGTATTCATTCTTGAATAGCATATGTGCTCACAATTGCGTCAAAAGTATGTCAGTAGTTATTTAGTAGTGCCTAAACAGATGAAAACTTTTGACCAAATCTGATATAATACTCTAAATATTAAAACAAACAAAATACCACCTATCAAGTTTATTTTCGGTGGAATATATTTAAAAAGTCTTGAAACGTAAAGTACATCATCTTTAAGTTGTATTCCTAAACATTTTGGCCCGAATTCACAAAGGAGGTTTGTCGACAAACCTCCTTTTGTTTCGTCAATCCTCATTTTGTTCTTTACAAACCAGTTTGTAAAAAACGCGTAAAAACGCGTCATATCAGTGACGTACGAAAACCAAGGTTTGTCGACAAACCTCCTTTGTGAATTCGGGCCTGTATGTTACATCAACAAACGCATGAACATCTACGCGACAGGTTGCAACATGTAAGCTGCCGACTGGATAAAGTAGGTGACTTGGGCAAGTTCCATTTTGACGTATTCCCATTTGTTAGGGTCGGCATTGTTATCGATATCAAACATGGCGTCCACGATACCCGCAAACTTTTCTCCGGCGTAAGCGTTCTTGCTGCTCGGTGCGAAGATGACGTGTCTGCAGAGGGAGAGAGTGAGATGACAAGTGGTGAGAGGGGGAGGAGGAGGGAGGGAGAGATATACAAAAAGAATGCAGAATGGACTAGTAAGGCCCGGGAACGGCACGATACCCCACCCCCCCCCCCCCCCTATATAAGAAATGAAATAAAATAGAACAAAAGTTGTAGTGTTGTTGTTTTTTATATTTTTTATATGGAGGGGTGCTATTGTAAGTTATATTTGTCTCTAAAGCACAACGTATTTTTGTGAAATGATTACTCATAAAGGAAGTTGCTGAGGGGCACACAACATTTTAGCTGGGAGCACTTACGTGTATACGTGTACTATAGATGATAGATGCTGCCACCCCCCTCCCTCCTTCAGAGCACAATTTTGTATGTATATCTTCGCTTTTTAACAGAGCTCATGTTCAGTATTCCAAGGTTCCCTTAGAGTTTTTCAGGTCTGCATCGCTCACTTCCCCAGTTTTTTTGTCAATATGGACTTTTAGATTTGCACGTCGACATAGTGGACTGCTACGTGTGACGTCTTTTTAAGGCACTGCCAGTGCAAATCTAAAGGTCCCCATTGCCCCCCTCCACCGCCCCTCCATGGATCTTCAACTTCCGCATTGTTGGTCACTTACTTTTCATCGATTCTATCTTTGGTAAGGCCCATCGGATCGATAAACATTCTGTCCAGATACATTATCTGGTCATTGACGGCACGTACGGCTAATATACTGGATATAAATGGAAACGGTAAGAGAGAAGACTGACAAAATGTTTTGAAATAAATTACCATTATGTTGGAATAATATGACTAGTGATGGGGGGAGAATGCCGAATTTAAGCCGAAACATGAACAGAGATATTTGCATGTATAGTGTATATCACTTATTTTTAAGATTTTTAATGTGGCAAATAAATGGCCAGTGTGGTTGCTATAACCTGCGTCGGTAAAACCTCGAATTGCTTTTTTCTGCAACATTATTATACGATAAGTATTGCACTTATGAGTAGCCCAACATGTCTTGTAATATTTAATCTCTTAAAGTGAATTTAAGCAAATCTAGGCAACGAAAAACAATTCGGATGAAGATGTAATCTATTTTTATTTATTAGACAGCTTAAATTTAGGAAGGAAAGAAAAAGCACTTCTTTATCTATAGCATTAATTTATATTTGATCTTTTTAAGTGAATTTTAGCAAATCTAAGCAACGAAAAACGATTCGGACGAAGATATAATCTATTTTTATTTATTTGACAGCTTAAATTGAGGAAGGTTTACAAATACAAATTATAGCAGTACTTTATACTCACTCATCTTTGTCAACATCTGTCAGTCTTTCTTTGAAAGCGTTTGCCTCGGTTGTAAGATTATTTACTGCCGATTCCATGTACTCTGAGAAAGTAGAGAGTGCAAAACAAAACCAACGGCATATATATACAGTGCGTCCCAGAAAAAACAAAACCGAGAAGTATCGATGTTCTATCATAACTTAATCACAACTATAATTAATGAATGATACATATTTGGAAAGCTTAGAGTCTCCTCTTTCATGTGATGCTACTCAGATAATGCATATTTCACGCATGAGTGATTAAAAGCAATTTGAAGGAAGGAAACCAAAAAGACATTTTGCGGGCGGTATCTGAATCTCGAAGAAAAATTCACATTTCTAGAAAGTTGAGTTTCTGCCCTTTCATATGACACCTCAATCAGGAAAAATGAGCGAGGAATGACAAAGTTCTGTTTGTTTAAAGTAGTGCTTGCATTTCAATAATTTTATTAAACGAATTCGTTTTCACTGGCTGCCTGCCGTATCAATAAACGAAATTAACAAAAGACTTAACTCCGTTTCGTTGACAATCAGCCGTAGACGAGAGTCTTCATGCATGGCTGATTGTCAACGAAACGGAGTTAAGTCTTTTGTCAAATCTGCTTTTTGCTACGGCAGGCACCCAGTGAAAACGAATTCGTTTGTTAAAATTATGAAAATGTAAGGGCTACTTTAAACAAACAGAACTTTGTCATTCCTGGCTCATTTTTCTTGATTGAGGTATCATATGAAAGAGCAGAAAATGAACTTTCTAGAAATATGAATTTTTCTTTGAAATTCAGATACCGCTTTTGCTTTTAAGCACTCATGCGTGAAATGTGCATCACGTGAGTAGCATCAACTGAAAGAGAAGACTCTAAGCTTTCCAAATATGTATCATTCATTAATTATGGTTGTGATTAAGTTATGATAAAACATCGACACTTCTCGGTTTCGTTTTTTCTGGGACGCACTGTATATGGTTTATAAGCACACGTATGAACATGATTGAACAAATTAGCTTCCAGATTTGTTATTGTTAGTGGACATGATTCTGTATAACCCATATTCACTGGTGTAAATGAATAATAATATTGTTACAATGTCTTATATGGATTTCAAGCAGCTGAGCTGACAAATCTAACAAAAATAGTGGTCTTATCTAGTCAATTAGATTACATCGATACTTGCTAAAAAGTGTAGAAAACCTCTAAAGATCCATTACAACGATTAAGGATCGATGGGGATAAATGCTTTCACATGGAAGTGTCGTGGGATAGAGGTTTATTCACTTGACTCTCAATCCAAGGGTTGGCGGTTAGAATCCCAGCCCGGTACAAACGTAATTTGGAAAGATAATAATCAACAATTGCCACTCTCCAGCGAGTTGTAAATGGGTACTTGGCAATTGCCGAGTAATAATAATTGCAGTGCCCTCAGGAAGAACAACATTCATACGGATGAGGCTTCTATGGGTATGAACATTTGTATCATTATATTATTCCATTGAGGCAGGAGGCCCACTCTATTTTCTCGATCAAGATTCAAAAGAAAACGAAACTTTAAACATATACCGAAAGATAGCCCTTCTTGAACCATCCTCGTTCCGATATCACCACCTCGAAGTTCGATGAAGAACATGTCGACCGCTCTGGCGTAGTCGGCGACGTCCATGGGTATGATGGCGGAGTCGGCGAGTTGTCGCATGATCTCGCCCATGAGTTGGCCGATGGCGAGCATGAACTTGAAGGATGGGTCGTAATAATTGGCTACGAGGTCAAAGGTCTCATACACCGAGTGGTACATGGGGTAAGAGCGGACTGGGACTGCTACCTGAATGCCGATATAGAAAGTGTTTAATTTGTTTAAAAAATTAATTCAATTATCATCTCTTTCATTTCTTTCTCTTTCCTTAATTTGTTAACGCCCCATTAACGGGTTCTCTTGACGAAAGAATATTTCAACAACCTTTTCAGAAATGCTACCATGTGGTGTTACCCGAAAGCTTCCCAAACGTGGCATTACATCGTTCACATTAAATCCACGTAGTACAATAATTTATATTACAGTCCTCAAGAGTTGCTTCACGATGTATACAAAGCACCTGATACAAAGAGAAAACAATATACCCTTTATCAGAGCCATCTATTTACAAAGAGTGGCAACAATGAAGGTCGCTCCTGATTGGTCAGTTGTGTAATGGAGCTTCCAGTAGTTCCCTCCCATAGAGACTATACGTGGGAGGTAACTATTTGGAGCTCCACGATTTAACCTCTGGCCGCGCTCGCGATAAGCGTATAAGCCCGTGTCACAACTATCTCTTTCAATGCGCTATGCCCTTCATCGTCGGAGAAGATAGCAAATAGTTTTATACTTACGTCATCATACGTATACCTCACATCGAGAGCAGATATTCCGATTATTTGTAAGAGTGAGGCGTGGTCAGAGCCGGATCCAAGAGTGTAAATACTGATAATAAACAGAAAACAAGAAATATTGGTACGCGTGAATATACTGGTGATAACAAGTAGTGTATATATGACTGCGGGATCAAGGATTCATTTCAAAAACCGGTCTAAGAAACAACATTTTACTAACATTTTTCTGAAAATTTGATGCCCGAATAACGTTTACAAAGAGCTCGAAAACAATCGATCTCATCAGACATTTTGCTCCAGTTACATTTGCAAGGGGCTTAATTATTTCACAAAAGATAGAGGGTCAAGTTTACTATATAGGGTTGCGATAAGGTGTACGGGTAATGTTAGGGTTAGGCCTACTGTTAGTTTTGAGTCCAGGGCTTAAGTTAAGAATTGAGTATTGAAAATCGACCGCAGATATGACATAGTGATTGTTGCCACAGCAGGAGTCGTATACGATCAATACGAATTTTGCTTTCTGATCAATATGGCGGTTTACTTTGATGAGTGCAAGACGACAGAATACGCTACCGCTATTCTACATTCAATCTAGCAGACAATATACTCACATGTTGACATACCCCCTGTCATAGAGAGTCTGACGATCTTCACCTGAATTAGAATCTGGGCCCCGCTGCACATAACTTACCACTGATGGTAACTTTGTCATCAATGGTAACTACCATGGAAACCTTCATTTTGATTGGCTGTAGAGCCCAGTATCTGACCAAAGCAACAACTAGTTTTATTTTCCTGTTCGGTCGTACCCTACAAATGACTTTTCTCGCCATCACCGCAGATGCTATACAATCATTCCAGCAGACGATACTCACATCGGTTCTCCATCATCATTGAAACTACCGCGTGCTTTCCATGTGTCATAAAGAGTCTTGCGATCTTCATCTGGATCGGGATCAGGTATCTGACCAAAGAAATCGGTTTTAATCCGAAGATTATTTACATATTAAATCATTTGTCTTCCCTAGGTAATATGAGTTTAGATTTATGAATTTCATAAATATATGTATTTCGTATTTCTCCTCAAATTCTTAGATTTGTAAGCGATGTGTACTTTTTTGTTTTTCACGCTCCTAAAAAAGTAGTCGATATTGTAGTTATGAATATTATTAATATTACCATTATTATTATCATTACTATTTTATCAGCATTATTATCATTATTATCATTATTATTATTGTTATTATTATTATTATTATTATTATTATTATCATTCAGAAATATACATGTTCTGAATGTTCTAGAATATATCTACTCCTTTCTACTTTGATTCTTTTTAGAGACAATTAATACCATTTTAGTAGCTTCTCTTATTAGTCGGTCCAAATTGGGCGTGGCTGCGATGTCGGGAACCCAGGTACCTTACGATAAAAAAAAGAAGAACAGATGTATGAGAGAGGAGAAAATAATAAACGAAGAATGTGATCAAATAAATTGAGGAAACTTTTCTTAAGAGTTAGAAGAAATGATTTCTTCAATTTTTGTACTGCGCTATATGCCTACCATTTCTGTATAATAATTAAACACAAGTTTTAATTCATAAACGCATGACTTGTACGTCAGTTCAAGATTCCATTTCCGACTTGAGTATACCTAAAAACTAAATATTTAATCATTCCTTGTAACACATCGTTATCGTATTGCATCGTGAAACATTTGAATTATTACAAAATGAAGTAACCGTTTCATCGGTTGGGTATGAAAAGGACAAACACAAGCTGTACATCACGGTTTATCATGATTTTATCTCACCATCCAATGAGCTATCGACGTTTATATAAGCCACAACCCGCACCCCAAGAGTCTTGGTAAATTCCTGAAAAATGAGATGAAAAAAAATATCATAGATTCTCATAATGTTCTAGTTGACGAATGATATAATAAGCATATAGTTAGCCCATTTTTCTTTTCATTTGCATAATTAAATTTCATAAAAATATTGAATTATATAAGTCGGCTCTTTCTCTCTTTCTCTCTCTCTCTCTCTCTCTCTCGCTCTCTCCCTCTCTTCCTGTCAAGCACTGAAAATCGTAAATACATCTCATCATTATCATTCAAAATATATATAGGCGCCCAATGTTTCGTTGAACCTGGTCTGTCTCGGGCGTTCCAAGAAAGCTCAAGTTTTAAATATGATTATATTAGATAATTTGCAAGTTATTGTAGTTCAATGAATTCCAAATATGACAGGGTTCCAAGCGTTTTATTGAAACAAAATTCACCGACTTTCGCAATTTTTTTTTTTTATCTGATTGTGTTTCACACTTATTGGGTCATTAAACGAGGCATTTTACACACTGAAATGCCACCACAGCCAATCGTCCAATGGACACTCTGCGGACACTCTGTTTAGACACAACACAAAATATAAAGGGTTGACTACTTTCTTGAGGAGTGATGAAATTCCACGATGTTTTCCTGATTGGAGTCATTTTTGCACATTCCCTGACTTTTCCCTAATGACTGGATTAAAGAAAACCCATATGTTGGTTCCCCACTTCTGATTATGTAATTTAATATTTCAGAAAAGGTCATGACCCTGATGGTACCTCCACCCATTCTTGCGATCCGATCAACCCTTGTTCCTCAGCACCCCAGCTACAAAACATGATGCTACGACGCGGCTGCCAACCTACAACATAAAAAGGTAACAGGGTGACTTGTTTGAATGATCCAATTTGAATAATTGACGTCAGACTATAAGTGGACAAATTACAGACCCCCCCCCCCTTCCCTTTCTACCTATACACCCATCCCAACCTCCGTCAGAGGGACTGTTTGTCTTGATATCTACAAAACAAATCATCAACAACATTGCATGGGTATTCCTGTCATACGCAGGCACGTAGCCAGAGTTTGATGTTTGGGGGGCACACACATGTAATCGATCGAGGTAACAAAAAAGGGGTCCAAAAAAGTTCAACCGATCTTGGAACCCCCCCCCCCCCCGTGGCTACGTGCCTGGTCATACCTGTAACCAAATCGAAGGGGGGGGGTCTTCAATAGCGCCAAATGTTTACATTTTGTCTCGTAGTGTTAACATTAGTTTTAATGAAGATATTTTATTTTGGTAATCACAATCTAAACGAGAAAACAGAATATAGAAATAAAACCATGACCAGCTCAACATCAAAAGCAAATTGGAGTTATAGATTTTACATGCATTTATAGAAGCTCACCTTTATTTATGAGGACTCCGACTGCTCTACTGAGTTCTAACATAGACGCTGTACCACTGGACGGGTCGATGGCACCGAATGCCCATGCATCACGATGGTTTCCTACCAACACATAGCGATCTACGATGAACATGAGAATCAAGTAAGACTATTTGAATTTGAATTTATTAACAACAACACATCACAATAATGACAGTACATATGAACAATCATACAATGCAAACAAAATAATAATACTGATACATGTATACATAACATAAGAGTAATGTCGATTGAACAGTAGAGGTTTTAAAACGATATTTTTTAGACATACATCTGCATACTATTAAATGTACAAAAGATATAGACTTAAATATGTATATTACTATGTTTAGGTGAAGTTGTTAATGGGAACTAAAAGTTAGCACAAGTGCTAGTCGAGCCTAGTTCCATTCTTTGGCAAGTTTTTTTTCTGTTAATTTGTTTTTACATATGAATGTAAAACTTGTTTGTTTTGTATTTACATATATACAGCAAAATAATACAATATCATGTTACTTTTTTTCTTTACTAAAATGAAAAAATAAAAATAAAAAAGGTTAAGTGTTAAAGCATTGTAATGAAATAAGACAAATCTTTGAAGAAATAAAATCATCAATGTGTTCATAAAAATGAAAAGGATGTATTAATACAAATAATCATACACATGTACGTGCATGCACAAATCCTGTAAAAGCTTAAGTCCGCTATAAGTGTATACATATATAAAAGGAAGACAAGTAATATAAAAGGAAAAAACGAAGGGGGTGGGATTGAGCCCATGTCATTTACATAGAAGACAATGAAAAGAAATTGACATAGGATATATCAAAACTATGATTCAGTGTCACAATGAAAGACTCGGGTCAAACTCTATTTGGAAAAGTTAGATTGCATTTTAATGAGGAAATGGGTGTTCCACAGTGTAAGAGCCATGTTGAAATAGTTTGAACAAATTATCTTAGGAGTGTACAAACATTGTGAACAAAAATAATGTAGAAATCGTGTGTGGAGGCAGCATTATAACAGTGTGGAATTCAGGGAGGAAACAGTGTACAAAAGTAGAAGCAATGTAAAAAGTGTATGGAATTGTGAAAAAAAGCTATGACCACAGTGACCCTATAGTGTGGAAATGATGTGAGCACAGTAAAAAAAAAAAAGGAAAATGTGTGGAAACTGTGTAAACACGTTCAAAGCTGTGTGAAACAGTGAGGTGGCAGGGTGGAAACAGTAGGGACTTTTAGATTGAGTGGACGAGAACACGACGAACGCCGACTGATCATGCGTGTCAACGTGCTTAACTGCCCATGTTGACTACAATTAGAAATCTTTTAGATTGCACTCGAATATATACATGCATGCAGGAAGTATCACTATGAACATGACGGACAAAGAAAGAGGACAAAATATACAGTTTCTCATTCTACCCTTAACAAAAGAACATCCCTTCACTGCTATTATGTAAAAAAATGTGTAGAACAGGTGATATGCATGTGACACCTGTTCTACACATTTTTACATAATAGCAGGGAAGGAATGTTCCTTTGTCTACCTGAGGAACTGTATATTTTATGCGCACGCGGCATTCTAGTACCTCGAGCATGTAAAGGCGCTATATAAATATCACTGTGTATGTATGTATGTACTAGATTTAGGAAAATCAAGGTTGACGTATTCTCGATCGTCGACTGAGACGACGTAACGCATGCGCAGTGCCTTAAAATGACCTCAAACGTTGCAGTCAAAGCTGTCGACGTGCAAATCTAAAAGTCTCTAATATATCCAAGACTTACCCGGTTCAACGCTACCTCGTACAACACCGATTACATTCCAAGCATAAGCCTGTTCATTCTTTGTGAAGATGGACATCCTTACAGACCTGCGGAGAAACAAAAAAGACATTAACAAAAAATTGTCATTATTTCCTTCTCTTTCTCTTCTATCTATCTATCTCTCTCTCTCTCTCTCTCTCTCTCTCTCTGTAATGGTCCCACTTGACAATATTGTGATGAATCGGGAAAATATTGCAGCATTTGCAACCCAAGGAATTTTAGATTTATATATGAAGGAAAAAAAGGTAACTAATTCCCATCCAAAAGCAACAAAAGGAAAGATCGTATACTAGCTCTTTCAGAGATGTCTGATACAGATGTACCCGAAAATTGAGTATGCTTAGGGGAAAAAAGTGTTTTTCGATTTCCTAAATATTTTTAAATACGTGGAGAGAATGACTACAATACAATGATGTATTTGGGGGAGAATTTCTTCACTCATTTTCCCTTTTTTCATTTTCTTCTTCTTCTTCTTCTTTTTCTTGCTCAAGACAACATTAGCATTTTCGCAAAAACTTACCCTATACCCACCCCCCCCTAAAAAAAAAATATATATGTTAAGAAAACAAGCTTACATATCCGAGTATTGTTCATCAAATCCAGGTCCGTATCTATAACCATTCTCTAAAGGTAGACTCCCTGCCCAGTCGTTTTCTACATCTGCTCCTCCCATACGTCTGTATAAGTATAAGAAACACATAAATGATGTAGGCACTGTTTCAGACTAGAAATATTAACGGGATATGTGAGATTATTGACCACTACTAGATGTTTAGAGTGGAGTAAAAGAAAACAGAAAGTAGATAAAGTAAAAGAGAATCGTAAAGTTTTTATAGTGTTATACTTCGAAATATATTATTAATAAATTATTGTACATATAAAATGTGAAAACAGACTAGTAAATGTATCTATCTACAGTTCTACACACGAAGAAATGAAGCAGAATTGCACCCTAATTTCTTAATCTGTATTTATTTAACTATTTTCTTATTTACTTACTCATTTGATTAGTTAGTTTGTTTATTGTCAATACCCCCTCTTATTATTTCCAACGCAAATCCACTCATATATTAGCTAAACTTAATATGGTGTTCCTGAAGTACACATTAAGAACCAAAACAATGGGCCTTTTTGTTCTTGTTTGTCTTTATGCACCCCCCCCCCCCCCCCCACCACCACCACCCTCCTGCAAGAGAATCCTGGATCCACCGCTGGTTACCCACCTTAAAAGTTGAGAAGCATCATCATAGCCAATGGGATGTATAGGTATGGATGGAAGAACATCGGTATTACTCACGTTGATGCGATACGCACCCTCTTCATAATTATGGAAATAAATAGTAGAAGAAATGATTAATAGTAGTAATCGGTTCTAGGACACCTACCCCTGGACATCTAACCCCCTGATAACCACCCCCAGTCAACTACCCCCTAAGATAACTACCCCCTAGGGCAACCACCTCCTAGGACAACTACCTCCTAGGATAACCACCTCCTATGACAACTACCCCCCGGACAACTACCACCCGGACAACTACCCCCTACGACAACCATCCTCTAGGACACATCCCCCCGGACACTATCCTAGGGGGTACTTGTCCATGGGGTAGTTTTCCTTGTCGTAGTTGTCCGGGGGTAGTTATATGGGGGTAATTGTCCTAGGGGGTAGTTGTCTGGGGGTAGCTGTCCGGGGTAGTTATCTGGGGGTAGTTGTCCTAGGGGGTAGTTGTCTGGGGGTAGTTGGCCGGGGTTAGTTGTCCTGGGGGTAGTCTTCCTAGAGGGTGGTTATCCGGGGGTTGGATGTCCAGGGGGTAGGTGTCTGGATACGGTAATAATCATAACTTGGTCTTTTTAATACCCAGGGGAGCTATAATCGGAATTAATGCTTGCTCTTCCTACGGACCCTGAAATTATTATAATTACCCCCAGCGTTGCCAGGTACCCATGCATTACACCTGGGAAGAGAGGGACAAAATGTGGGCAAAGCATCTTGTCCCAAGATGTGAACACTGAAGCAAGTTTCGAATCCGGGACCTCTCGTTTGAGAGTCAACGGCCTTCACCAATATACAGAGTGAGTCAGAAAAAATGTCCCACTTTTTAAAAGTTGTATTGTTTGAGATATGAATATTCAATCATGGGTTTCATGATATGTCTTGATAGAGTTATCCTCCCAGTACACTTAGGTACCATTTTCATTTGAATCTCTGCATGCATGACTGAACGTCAGACAATCTTTACAAGACTGCCTGATCTCACTTTTCTGACTCACCCTGTATATACCACGATATATAAAATGACACGGAACGTGCAGAGGAAAATTGAATGAGTAGGCTATATAGATATAAGCCTTCATCGGTAATACCTCACATATACCACCAAACCGACTACAGGATAACTTCAAACACTGTGAATAAAACCTCTGCATTAAACAAAAACAAAAACATTGAATAATAATAAATGAATAATTGTGGGAAGGGATACTAATAATATAAAACATTAGATGCAGACCTGATTAGATGACATTGATTCAATAGAAATTAAAAGAAAATTACCAACAGAGGGGTAACCCGGTGTCTCTGGGTCCCCATTACCAGCCATACATGTACCCCTCTGTGCTCCAGTGCCTGGTAGAAAGTACCCATCGGGGTAAGTTTGCCCTCCTGGTATTGCGTAATCCTTTGGATCGGAGTAGAGGATGAGACCCGCCACGCCGGACTGGGCCGCAAATGTAGCCTTAAAGGTATTTCAAAGTTTTGGTATGGGGTCATGAATTTGGTTCAAATTAACATATTGGAAGCATATGCGTTCCTACAATATACATTGATCGTTGTCGAGGTTGAAATCGAGTCTAAAGTTATGAAATTATAAATAATAAACTCTTTATGTTGAAAGCTCCCTCTCAAGGTCAAGATATTAATTTAGCTATGAAACAATGTTTCTTGACTGAAATCGACCGATTAGCTATTCCCGTTTGGAAATTATATATCCCAACTACATATTCTGAGATTTTCATGGTCACAGCTACGATTGTACGGCCATAGGCGCTATTTGAAATTTATCAAAATTTACCGGGAGCACCGGTAAATTTTTATATTCAATTTTTCTCGAAAAACAGAAGTGTTTTAGGGGCTAATTTTTTAGTGCTTATAATACATCCACAGGGGCATCCAATTATATCAAAATTGTAAAGAATCACTATCGACCCAATTTTCAAAAATTCCCAAAACTTTGTATTACCTTTAATCAAAACAGATTCCATCATAAAGAAATTAGATTACTTCATCAATATTTAGGTTTTGCTAGGAATTATCAGATGTGTACTTTGGGTCAGTGCATAAGATATACTGCATTCTGAGTAAAACAGAAATCACGATGAATAGAAAACATTTTGAAACATGTATTTCGTGTAATCCTCATCACCATCGTCGTCACAATCATCATTTGTTTTCATCGTGATAATCGCTATGCAAACTGGTCGAGGAAATAGCACAAACTTTATTTGCGATTTGTTTAAAAATGTGAAAATATAATTTTGGTTATGTGAATATTTTTCATCTGCAAATGTGTAACTTTATTTGTAACCTTGTATGAAAATGTAAAAGTCCACTTGCAAATTTATTTAGACCTAGGCCTATGTGAAGATTATTTTGTTATTTTGTATACAATGTTATAAATTATGTACAATTTTCTTTATGAGAGAAATAAATAAAAACCTATGAAAAAAATGGGAAAAAGTTATCATCTTCTTCATCTTTGTTATCCATTTCGTCATATTCTTTATAATATTTACAGTTTGACTGTTTTGTTCGATTGGATGTAAAATAAAATTCTGAAATAAAGGTCTGAATTGAATTGAATTGAATACTACTCATAATGATTATGCTCACCTTATCCCCGCGGAATATAGCGCCATATCGTGCGATAGCTATCTTCCCGGTGAGGTTTATTCCGTTTTTCTCGAGAAACTGAAAGTCTTCCAACCTTGCGTAGTTTACGTAGACCAAGTCATTCTATAGGCAAAGAAGGGCAGTTTTAAATGAAAGAAGATTTGATTAGGTACTCAGAATACCAGTCCTCCGCACTTATTGCTCCGCACTTACTGCCTATATCTCAATGTACATCATAAATATAGTGTTTTTTTTTTTGGGGGGGGGGTATTTTTAACAAATTTGGCAACTCTGTTGGAAATAAGTGAATGAATAAATAAATAAATACTTAAATAGATACAGATATGAATAGATAATTAGGTAAATAAATAAACAAATAAATATATAAGTAATTTTAGACGAGTTGCATGCTATCCGGATTATACATGTAGTCCTCAAAAAAGCAATTTTCATGGTGTCGTAGCCATTTTGCCGCTGCCTTCCAGCCCCTCCTCCACTCCCTCCATCTGCCTAATATTTGAAGGAGCTGATAAATGCAAAGCTAACACTTAAATACTAAAAAAAATGTTTTACAAAATTCAAATAAAAAATCCCCCTCCCCGAAAAAATATCTTTACTCACTGTGATTACTCCCTGTGCTGAGTAGGCGTTAAATGGTGGAAGTATCAAGTCTTCTTTTTCCTTGGACAGATCATCCAGTGGCTTTTCTTTGAGTTGAGACGTGAAGTTAGTCGTACCATCAGGATTCAATATCTCCACCTATGTTTAATCATGGACGTATTACGGATGGACATTCAACGTGATTCTTTCTTTGATACAATGATAGTCACCGCCTTCTGATTATGTGCATCTTAATGAGAACATTCAGCTGTTTTAACAATAGGAGCAGTTTCCCTCTCTTGGGTTTTGTTTGGATGGTGTGCTCTGTAAGAGTATGTCTTAAATGAAAGCATCCCCAATTGGGAGCAGCAAAGCTGAAAAGCAGACGATTTGGGTGATATGAAATTTATTAATACTGATTTGCACACTTTTGCACGCACCAATGACCTTATAAAACAATTAGAAGGCCATGATTTTTAAAAGCCCTGTGCGTTGTAATTCTTGAATATTATGAGGAAATTGGGGAAAACGGGATTTTAAATCACAAACAATCCAAACAAAACCTATCTGGTAATATCAACATATTTTTCAAAAATAGAACACAGTACACGGAACAACAATTTCCAATTATTAACCAGAACTGCACATCGATTTCCCATGATTTAAGCGATTTATTATCTTCTGCGCATGTATATTAACATGTTTAAAATCACTATCTTGATTCTGTCCCGGCTTATTGGCGGTGACCATCATGAGATCAAAGTGAAGAAACATGTACGGAATGTTATTTAGACGACATTGACGGAGACAATCACAATAAATTCGTTAAGAAAACGATGAATGTCCATTCGTAATAGGTCCATTAATAGACAAGATACCTTCGCTCTCTATCAAAATCCGTGTTAGTTCCTCCCTCAATATCAACAAATTACTATGGTGCGAGATCCTTTCAACTGGCAGCTGCAGAGTTATGGAATAAATTACCTATAATCATCTTTAGCAGGTTGATACAGTAGAAAATTGCAAGAGTATCTTAAAGACACATTTTTTGTTTTGTTGAAAAAGTACAATGTTATGATAAAGCAGTTATTCTTTCTCTTCTCTTCCCTTATGTCTTCTATTGTCCCTTTTTTTAAGGAGGAAAACGTTGGTTAATTTGTTATCAACTTATGAAAACGTTATTAGGTAAGATCAGGGAATGTGGATTTCATAATGGTTTTCTATGTGAAAAGGGGGCCTGTCTTTGCACCTGCAGAAATGCCCCCCCCCCCCGGTCGAAATCATTTTGTTGCTCACAACAGAAGTCAGCCAATTCCGTCAACAATTGCGGATTCGTCTTCATAATGTTTTCAAACGCGAGCTGTGCTGATGTTTATAATGTTAACACAAGTTTCCAGTGGCTTTTTTTTCCAGGTGAACTCAAGTCAGGAATTTAAAAGAGTCATATAATAACAATAAAATAGTTTTACGAGCGGTATAGTGTATTTATATTGCGCAGCTGCTATACAAATACACTATCGTACCCGTCATACAAAATATCATAAAAAGGTACTATTATCCCGACTTTTAACTGAGCCACTGTAATAAAAGGTGTTTTTTTTAAGTTGATCAAAGTATTTCTTCCCAGGTTGAGAATGACAAATGTAGATTTATGCTTTGCCTAAGTATTTTAGTGCTGTAGAAGGGATTCGAACCAGCACTGTTCACATGCCGCGGATTCATGCACTAGACCACAACACCTCCACATATCGATGCCATATGATTATGATCAATGATTGTTTTATCTGACTGGTAAGAAAGCATGTATATGCTTGTAAATAAACATTTAGGAGACCGTTGGCTTGCCGAGGGACTTGGTAATCAGGAGTAATGCCTTACCAAAGGGCACGAGCTCATCGACTTGCTTTCGAACCCGGGGTCTCCCGGTTACGAGACAAGTGCTCTACCACTGAGCCATCGCGCCTCCCGTTTATTTAAAAAAAGAAACTCTACCTTGTTTTCTTCTCCTTCCTCTTTTGAAGGGAATGAGAGAAGGACTTTGTAGGGATACATGGTGGACTGGAAACCATACTCGGTCCAGTTCCTGTGAATCTGGTCGGCAAGCTCTTTATTCTGTTCTGTTCCTGCTACATGGGGGTTCTGAGTGAGTTCCCTGAAAAGAAAGAAAGAAAGAAAGTAATAAAGAGAGAAAGAAAGAAATAGAGATTGAGGGAAATAGAGAATGGTGAAGGTGAGAAAGAAAAAAAGAGATAGACGGACCGAAATGAAGAAGGAGAGTGTGAAAAGAGTGCAAAATGGGGGAGGGGGGAATGGTAATGGAGTGAGGGGAGGAGAGAACGCAACGGTTGAGAGGGGAGGAGTAACATGGAGTAACAGGGAGGGAGGGAAGCGAAAGAAAGGGAAAGAGGTGGAGGGAGGAAAAGACATAGAGGGAGAAAGAGAGGGATGGAGCGAAGGATAAGTGAGGATAGAAAGAGAGAGAGAGAGAGAAAGAGAGAGAAAGAAAGAGAAAGAGTTCAACTACTATACTACTACTACGTCTACTACTACTACTACTACTACTACTACTACCAGGCGCGGATCCAGGGGGGACCAAGCGGGCCTTGCCCCCCCCCCCCCCCCCCCCCGCAAAAAAAAGAGAGAGAAGAAAGGAAAAGAAGGGAAAGGGAAAGAGGAGAGAAAGGGAAAGAAAGAAGAGGAAGAAGAAAAGAAACGGAGAAGGAAGGAGATCGGGGGATAAAGAGGAGATACTGGCGGACTGATGGGGGGGGGGGGGGGCTTGGGGGAAATCAAATTCAAACGTAGTTAAATTCCAATTCCACAAAACGGTGGATTACAAATAATGCTGGAATGACATAATTTCCGAGATTTTTCCTCACTTTTTAGTAAATTATACTTTGTTATGTGTTTGTTGGAAAATGACAAATTCCTTAGTTTACAGCCAGGCAAGAATATATAATTCTTGAGATTCCTACATGTCAGGGCCCGAGGTACGGCGTGGATCGGGAGCCTCGAGCTCCCCTCCCCACTTTTTTTCAAAAAGTATATTAGAAAAAAATTGAAAAGAAAGAGAGCAAGAAAGAAAGAATAGTTAGCTGCCAGTGTCAACAAATAATGAGGCATCAAAATATGCTCATTTGACCGTGATTAAATGCCTAAACCCCCTCTGCCCCCTGGATTCCACCTAGCTAGGCCCTAAGGCGGGCCCTTAGATGCTCATCTGACAGTAATGTAATGCCTAAAACCCCTGATTTTGGGGAGCTCCGCCTCCTGGACCCCACGCCAAATAGTGTCCTACCAGTGTCACAAAATAATAAGGTATAAAAAATGCTCATCTGACCGTAATTAAACGCCTAAAACCCCTGAGCTTCCGGGTGCTCCACCGCCTCGACCCCACCTGGGCCCTAATGCGGGCCCCTGAATGCTTATCATTCTGACCATAATTTATTGCCTTAAACCCCTAAGCTTCCGGGGTCGGAAAAGTTATTAAAATGTGTTTATATATAGTAATGACCACTGGCGTACTGGTGGGGGGCCTGGGTGGGGGGGGGGGGGCGCCAGCCCCCTTTCCCCCCCCCCCACCCCCCCAATAAAATTAAACCATGACTTATATTCAATTCCATACAAATTAGCGATTTATAAATGTTCTTGATATCACATGATTTTCAACAAAATCCGCGTTTCTCCATTTCTGTTGCAAACTGACACATTCCCAAATATGGTAGCCAGGAAGAGCATATGTTTTTTTATAGTCATTAACGGGCCGTATTGGCCACTAAAAGTAGCACAAGTAGAAAATTCCTTTCCAGAAGTTTCTGCGAAAAGCACCACCGGGAGATAACAAGCTACCCACCACTCGGGCTGCGGATGCACAGATTTGCAAACGAACGTTCCATACGTACATCACGTAACACCAGGCGCGGATCCAGGGGGCCGAGCGGGCCTTGCCCCACCTTGCCCCCCCCCCCTACCCTCCCCCCCCCCCAAAAAAAAGGACGGGCAAAAAAAAAACTGTGACCAGAAAATGACCTTTTCTTTTTTTGCTCAAAGTGGTGGGGGGGGAAATTATTTCAGACGAGGGTTTAGAGTAATAATTAAATGAAAAGTCAAAGCTTCCGCGTTTCGCGGGGGGGGGGGGACTGAATTCAAACAAGGACACGATACAACGAATCGTCTTCTTTCTCTAATAATTTAATGAAACGTAAAAGCTTCCGCGCGTAACGCGGGATGGGCGAAAATTATTTCAGACAAGGATGAAGAGTAATAATTAAATGAAAAGTCAAAACTTCCGCGCTTCGCGGGGGGGGGGGGGGACTGAATTAAAACGAGGACACGATTATGTATTGCAAGCCTTTAATGAGCTGTTATGTAATGCAAAGTAAATTCATTATTTCTGTCGATAACTTTGCGATGACGTTATCAAATTTTACCAAACTTGGCAGACAAGTGGAAATTGATTGATACATTATTTTGTCTGCTAATAACAAGTTCCCGAGTTTATATTTTCGTATTTGGCCAGACTGGCCATTTTTTGACATCAAAATTGTGACTCGTATGTGATTTTTTTCCATTTCATACTACTAAACAATGATTCGTCCATTGTCACCCTCTCTCTCACTCCCTCTCCCTCTCTGTCCCTCTCTCTCTCTCTCTCTCAGGCGCGTAGCCAGGGGGCGGTGAGGGCGGTCACCCCCCCCCCCAAAAAAAAAAACCGGCCAAAAAGAGAGAGAGAGAGAGAGAAAAGCAAAAAAGTAAGAGGAGCAGACAAAGAAACATGACAAAAACTGAATAAAAAGATTATAAAAGAAACAACAGATATGCATCATGATTATATTATCCTTTATTTAAAACTTGTGATATGAGCTTTGAATGATATACATGTAGCCATCAACCCAGCCCAGCGCAGTTCGCCTTTCGTCCATCTTGACATATCATAATATCATGCGTATACAACAAGAAATAAGTCATATTGTGGCAAATAATGACTAACATATTTCCCGCAAGCAATCATTATGGAAGTCTAATGATGAAATGATGATTGCTTGGTGACAGGGGAGTTGGGGGGGGGGGGGGTACTCACATATTAAGACATACGGGTGTGTGCCGCTCTCATGGGTCCCAATTTAAACACAAATATCCATAAACATGGGTCCGTTTTTTCAAAATATTCAAAATTTACGGGTGTTTGCATGAATGGTAGGCCCACATCATGACCGTTATCGTCAATATCCGCATTCCCCTCTCTTGAAAAACCATTGCCCATTATGCCACCTGGTGGTTATTTATATTTCCCTGCCCCCCCCCCCCCGAAAAAAAGGAGTTTTTGCTCATTACGCCACTGAATGATTGCATCTTGTACCTTGAACTTGGCTTTGCGAATATGTACTTAGCGAAGTTCAAGGTACAATAACGGGATAAATGCTGTATAGACTAGATAGCATTTATCTACGCAATAATGACGGAATCCTGTACCTTGAACTGTGCTATGCATATGTACATTCTAATTAAAAAGATAAAATGAATTGATTTAGGAAGTTCAACGTGCAATCTCGATGAGGAATTTGAAATTAACCAATGTAGATTTTTACAATCTGTGCCCCTTTTTTTCAGACGTGGCATTGCCAGGGGGATAGACCTTCTAATGGGCAAGTATGACTTGGTGTTAAAGGGCAAGTCCACTCCAAAAGTAACTTACTTTCAATGGAAGCAGAAATATCAGAAAAACCAATTAAAAACAGTTGGAGCAAAATCGGATCACTAATGAGAAAGTTGTGAATTTTTACTGACATTAACAACTTTGAAAATCACAAGACAAATTGGCTACTCAATCTTGAGTCTTTGACGTTTAAAAAACCTGCCATCAATGATAAAAACATTGCCAAATTGTGTGAAATGCTAATATGAATAAATTGGGATATGTATACATATAATACGGATGTCGACAGTCAATTGGATTGTTTTATGCGTATCTTGAATGACAACTATAATAGATGTTTTCAATTTGTAAATACCCAATGTAAGAATAAATCTATTTCTCAGCCCTGGTTTACCTCCGAACTTGAACAACCGTGGAAAAAGAAGAATCGGGAATATATCAAAAATCCAAGCAGATACCGGAAATCAGTTTATATTTCAATAAGAAATAATGTCACCTGTGCTATACGTAAATGTATAAGGAACTATTACTGTATCAAATAAGAGGATGTTCGAAATAATACTAAAGCGACTTGGAAAATCATAAATGAATTACTTTCTTCAGTTCGTGGGAAGGTACAATTCGATTATATTGAAAAACATGGAATATGTATTATGACGGTGGAGAAATAGCTAATACATTTAATGAATATCTTAGTACAGTTGCATCCGATATTGTAAGTACTTTACCTGACATATTTCTCTAATTTTCTACCTATGGTCAAGATAATTCTTAAACTATGTTCATTAATCAGATTAAACCTTTTGAAATTCTAGAAATTGTTCATAATATGGATATCAGCAAAAGTCCTGATACGATGATATAAACACACGTGTTATAAAAAAAAGGCGAGTGTTTTTTTTGGCACAGCCTTTATGCAATATTTTTAATCTGTCTATTCAAGCAGGTATATTTCCCAGTAGTATACAAATCGCTAAAGTTATACCAGTTTTTCAAGAAAGGGAACAAAGAGCTTTTGACGAATTATCGACCAATATCAGTACTTTCTATTTTCTCCAAAATATTCATGTTACAAGCTACCCACCATAGCGAAGTTCAAGGTACAATAACGGGATAAATGCTGTTTAGACTAGATAGCATTTATCTACGCAATAATGACGGAATCCTGTACCTTGAACTTTGCTATGCATATGTACATTCTAATTAAAAAGATAAAATGAATTGATTTAGGAAGTTCAACGTGCAATTTCGATGAGGAATTTGAAATTAACCAATGTAGATTTTTACAATCCAAAATATTCATTTAAAATGATTAAATGATTGCTTTCTCGAAAATTGTTCTTTTGTACAAAATATAAGTTTGAAATTTCTCGTACCACATTAAAATTTAGAGGTCCAACATTGTGGAATAGTCTTAGGCCCGAAATAAAGAATCGCCCTTCCTTATCTGGTTTTAAAAAAATATATAAATCTAATCTTATCAAATCATACACCCTGTGAGTCTGTTAAGCGGTACGTTTGCCTTTTTTTTCTTTTTCTTCCTGTTGTACAACTTAATTTATATTTGATTACTCATATAGTTTATGGACAAGCCTTTGATAGGCTTTTGGCGTTTGTTTGTCACCCCACATTTTGATACTTCTGTTCTGTTGTGTAATTTGTTGGAATTGACTTGTATTGTATATGTTCGTTATCGTGATTTTTATCAAATGTGTAAATAAAATGAATTGATTTGAAATATCCACTAATTGTTTTCTTTATATTGATAATATAAATTTCCAATTCCCCCCTAAAAAATCTTATTCCCTCACACCAGCATCCAAGTTATATTGATAGTAATATGTTTTTGTGTGGATGTACTAATATAGAGTAATTTTTTCAGTTAAATCATGAAAAATGTGACTTTTGATAAACTATTCAGATAAAAAAATCAATGATTATGAATATAAAATATTCAGAAAATAGTATCAAATCTTCAAAGTCCATAAAAGATTTTGTGAAAAGTCATGCACGCAATATGATACAAATCATATAACCTGGTCAAAGGCATGGGGAAAACAAGTATGGATAAAAAAGGAAATTTCATGGGATAAAAGTATACACAGCAATTGATAAATAGTGAGGCTATGACGTCACAAACTGATAACCAAATTGGCAATTAGTTTAGTGATTTTCTAAGTTCCATAGTTTTTCATACTCAAAAAAAATGTCATAACTTCCTTATTAGTTATCCGATTTTACTCAATTTTGTTTTGGCTCTGTATCTCTTGTTTTTCTGCAGCTATTAAAAGCAAATTATTTTTGGAGTGGACGTAGTCTTTAAGTCATATCGATACCGGTCCAGATTCAGCGTAGTTCGGATGAAGCTAAACTACCCCCTCCCCCCTCCCCCCCCCCAAAAAAAAAGGTTCTCTTCCTAGATTCTCAATTTTACAGCCGCCCCGCCCCTCCCCTGATTGTGCTTTTATGGTATTGTGCCTTGTTTGAAATACTTAGAGGGAAAAAAACATATTTAGAAAAAATATGTATTCTTTTATTTTTAGATTTTTAGATTTTATTTACTAATGTCTAATATTTCTTTTGTTTAAAGTGATTTTTCAGGCTAATACGACCATTTTTTTTCTTTGTTGTTGCTGTTGTTTATAATTCTAGATCCAAACCTACATAGAGGTGTCGTGGTCGAGTGGATATGTCTCCGGACTGTGGTTCACAAGGTCCACGGTTCGAGTCCCGCCGCGGCACTAATGTATTTTGGCAAGACATTAATCTACATTTGCCACACTCGACCCAGGTGAGGTAAATGGGTACCTGGCAAGAATGAATTCCTTGAAATGCTAGAGCGCCGAAATAGCAGCCATGCTAAAGCCGGGGTAATCATTTTCAAAGCTCTTTGGAAGCGCATATAGAGACGTTATAATGTGATATGCGCTATACAGTGCGTCCCAGAAAAAACGAAACCGAGAAGTATCGATGTTTTATCATAACTTAATCACAACCATAATTAATGAATGATACATATTTGGAAAGCTTAGAGTCTCTTCTTTCAGTTGATGCTACTCAGATGATGCATATTTTACGCATGAGTGATTAAAAGCAATTTGAAGGAAGGAAACCAAAAAGACATTTGGCGGGCGGTATCTGAATTTCGAAGAAAAATTCACATTTCTAGAAAGTTGAGTTTCTGCCCTTTCATATGACACCTCAATCAGGAAAAATGAGCGAGGAATAACAAAGTTCTGTTTGTTTAAAGTAGCCCTTACGTTTTCATAATTTTAACAAACGAATTCGTTTTCACTGGGTGCCTGCCGTAGCAAAAAGCAGATTTGACAAAAGACTTAACTCCGTTTCGTTGACAATCAGCCATGCATGAAGACTCTCGTTTACAGCTGATTGTCAACGAAACGGAGTTAAGTCTTTTGTTAATTTCGTTTATTGATACGGCAGGCAGCCAGTGAAAACGAATTCGTTTAATGAAATTATGGAAATGCAAGCACTACTTTAAACAAACAGAACTTTGTCATTCCTCGCTCATTTTTCCTGATTGAGGTGTCATATGAAAGGGCAGAAACTCAACTTTCTAGAAATGTGAATTTTTCTTCGAAATTCAGATACCGCACGCCAAATGTCTTTTTGGTTTCCTTCCTTCAAATTGCTTTTAATCACTCATGCGTGAAATATGCATCATTTGAGTAGCATCAACTGAAAGAGGAGACTCTAAGCTTTCCAAATATGTATCATTCATTAATTATGGTTGTGATTAAGTTATGATAAAACATCGATACTTCTCGGTTTCGTTTTTTCTGGGACGCACTGTACAAGAACCAAATATTAATATTATTATATCACATGGGTATTTCTGTCTAACTCTACAGGACATGAACATACATACAAACTGTTAACTTGTACATGCATTTCATCCTAGCGTGAACCTTACTATCTTTTTGTTGTCTTTTAATTGTAGATTCTACGGAACTAAGAAGCACTTAATGACCACAGAAGTCCAACGGAGACGTTATTGTGTTTATCTAATCAGTTAGGACACCTGACTTGAACTCTTCCAAGGTATGTTTTTATGAAGTTCGAAATTATTCAGGCTGTATAATCTTAGCCAATGCGAACATTCCACTCATCTTGGACTTACATTTTTGGGTTTCATAGTGTGGGGGGGGGGGGCTACAGCCCTCTTGAATAGAAGTCTGAAATTACCAATATTTTGGGGGAACTGTCATCTTATGTTGCTTTATATCTTGTAATTCTCCTTTTTTTTTCTCTCTAGCTTTATTTTGGTGACAACTTACTGTGTTGCTAAATAGACCAACCAGTATTCACTCAGCTTGATATCAAAAGACATACTCATACTTCATAGGCATTTTTTTCTTCAAAATCAAATTCTATCAAACTTTTTCTCACAAAATTTAGCGACACAACTATGCTTTATAAACAATGTTATCAGCAACAAACATCTACCTATACATAGACTGCCTGTTATTGAATGGAGCAAATGTAAAAAAAAATATTAAAAAATTACAATTTAAGAAAAGCGATTTTTAAAGTTACTTGTAGCTTTTTTGCAAATGAATGTGAACCTTTAATAGACACTTTAAAATAGGACCTATCACCTAGATATAGGTCTGTATTTTTTTTAAATAAAACTAATATGAAAGACTTAAAAGCTGGGATAAATATTACAACCAAAGATATAGAAGTTCAGAGAGTTAGCGAAGTAAAGATAACACAATTCGCAGATGATACCACATTATTTGTTAATTCAATGGAATTAGTAGATAATGTTATGAAGGAGTTAGATGATTTTGAATATTTTGCAGGTCCAAAGATTAATTGGAATAAAACAAAAGTACTGAAAATGAAAGAATTAGATACCACAAATTATGATATTGAATTTACAGAAGAACCAATTAAACATTTAGGTTTTTACGTTGGCGAAAATGATAAATATGTTAGCAGTATGAATTAGGAGGGGAAAGTTGAAAAAAATCAATAATATTCTTAAGACTTGGAAAATGAGACGACTGACCTGTTATGGAAAAATAATAATTATAAAATGTTTGATAATTCCTCAGCTCGTCTATTTAGGCACAGCTGTCTCAATGCCTATTCATATATGCAAGGCTTTACATAGGACTATATATACATTTATATGGAATTCTAAACGTGAAAAAGTAAAAAAGGAATGTTTGAATCAAGTCAGAGAGAGAAGGGGGGGGGGCTTGGTATGGTTGATTTGATTTTGAAAGCTAATTCACTTAGATTATCTTGGATATATAAGTTTTTTAATGCAGATGATGCAATGTGGAAGACATTATTTTCATGTTGGACTG
The DNA here is from genome assembly GCA_035222895.1 of Strongylocentrotus droebachiensis. Taxonomy (NCBI): domain Eukaryota; kingdom Metazoa; phylum Echinodermata; class Echinoidea; order Camarodonta; family Strongylocentrotidae; genus Strongylocentrotus; species Strongylocentrotus droebachiensis. Next base: position 54,621 of record JAVYIG010000961.1, read on the forward strand.
AAAGAGTTGGCGGGATGCCGTTATGTTTACAGTATAATAATTCGTCCTTGTTTTCACGAAGTGACGGTAGTGAGGAATATCGTAACGCAAAGTGAATGCAATTTTTTTTCACTACCGTCACTTCGTGAAAACAGCGACGAATTGTCATATTAAACACATGAAAATAAAACATTTACCAATATTTTATATGGATTTGCTTCGCACATGGTCAGAAATTCGATATGTAAATAAATTTAAAGTAAAAGATATTCCCAATGAAATATTTTGGAATAATAGTAACGTTGTAATTGATAATAAACCTCTGTTTTTCACGTCGTGGATAAAAAAGGGAATTTGTAAAATCAAACATGTTATAAATCAAGGTACATGGATAGATAACTCTCTATTCAATAACCATTTTGATGTAAAGAATCTGTTGTTTTTATTCAAAATGTCAAAACGAAAAAAAGTATTCCCAAAATATTGGTCACAAAATTTACGTTTAAACAAAGCTTCAAGTCTCAATGAAACTATGGACATTGAGACAACTTTAGATGTTATAAACGTTGAATGTCCTACAGCAAAAAGTTACTATAGTTTAATGCTAGAAACAAAAAGAGAAAATTGGTTTCATTTCTGGCAAAATATTTTAGGCCTACCAGAGACATTTGTTTGGAAAGATGTATTTCAGTTCAAATTTAATAAGATAAGAGACAATAATATCAAACAATATAATTTCAAATTAATTCATAGAATATTGCCATCTAAAGACAATCTCTGTATATGGAAAATCGTACAGTGTAACGAATGTGAAATTTGTCGTGAAAAAGAAACTATTGAACATTTTATATTTCGTTGCAAGAAATTAAGAGTTTTCTGAAAAATTATCTCAAGAATTATATATTTTATCTTTAAAATAGAAATTGATATGAAAGTGTTATTGATTGGATATAAAATAGATAACAGAAAATTTACTTTACTTAATTTGTCGATATTTTTTTAATGCTAAACTGGTTATATACAAAGACTTTGTAAAGCGGAACTTTGGGGAAGTACCAACCAATCCAAAGAATAATAAATAATTTTATTTCATCATTAAAATGTTATTTGAAATACAAAGAAAATATAAGATACTTCGATAATGAAGAAATTATTAGAAATGTTAAAATTATCATTTTTTTAAAATTATGTTGATCTTGTATATAATTCATATGCTTCATTTTACTTGTTTTGTAAATAATATATATGTATTTTGAAATGGAACAATAAAGTCCCTCTGAAGAGGTAAAGAGAAGAAGAAAATAAAGCTGGGAGGTACTATTTATTTTTATTCTAATGTAGTGGAGCTAGTTAATTTCTTCCCTCCTTTTTTTATTTTATTTGGCAGGTTGTCCCGGGGGTTAGTTTGCCAGACTTCATTCGGGTTATTTATATCGAGAGTCATGAAAGTACCATTTATTTGTTGTGATGACAAATGTTTTAGGGATGCTGAACTAGATATATACTAAATTGAAGGGGGAAAATAAAATGATGTATGAGTCATAATAGTAATGACTATATGAATAATATTGATAATGATTATAATGATAATGATTATAACAATCATAACACTGAAAATAGTAGTAGTAACAACATCAACAATCAAAAACTTTTAGAAATTCCCCCAAAATACTCATAAAACTCACCATATACCTGTGCTGTACATAGTAAAACATCATATTGATAATTGAATTAATCATCTGGATTTTATTATCAATACTCTTAAAATAGTCTTAAACCTGAACAATTTGTGTTCAAGAGACAGCAGCCTCCCTCCCCATTCTGATGCCTTAAATTTGCTGATGTAATGTTATGTTACAATTTTATGTTGATAAATGAGTTCATTAATGTTAATAACATTTCAATTTCTTATTTTGTGAAAGATATGTAATGATGATGGTGATTATGATGATGTAGGCACCAGTGGCGGGTCCGGGCCCCCTTCCCTGCGAAAAGCAGGTAAAAACACGTTAATTTACCTTTTTTTGGTGACGGGCCCCCTCCCCTGGGCGTCAAGGGGGGGGGGTGCAAATTTTCGGGGCAAACAAAATGAGTGCTCCTTACTCCCCCCCCCCCCCCCCCCCGCCGCTTATTTACCGGCTGGCTGTTTCACCGCTAAATAGTTTCTCACGAATTGGGGCCCCCTCTTTGGCACCTCCCCTGCCGCCGGCTAGATCCGCCCCTGGTAGGCAAGGATTTTTTACTCTGTAATGGAAAAGCTGTATGACTGAGGTATGATGGTGCTGATACAGTCTTATATAGGATTGGGGGAATGCGGAAATGTAATAAGAGAGTGGGCAGTACAAAAAATAGAAATGCAATATAACAAATTGTCTACAATGGAGAGGGGAGGAAGGGGGGGGGGGGCAATGCTAAATAAAAAAATAAGTCAGTGCCAAACAGCATGGAAAATCATGGGGGGACAGGAACGGGTGAAGGGGAGGGGCTGTCCTCTCTTGCTTGCCCGAATATTACTTTTCCACGCAAGTGAAGTTAGTGAACCAACATTCTAAGACTGTCCTTTACTGCTGACAACCAATGATGATGTGTTCATTTAACGTTTCAATTTGTCATTAAATACCCTGTAAATGAGGATATAAGAAGCCCACCCGACCCGCTGCCTGAACATGGATTTCATGGTCACATATATTCGGGCCCCTCCTTGTGAACTACTACATGCTTTAAAAAAGTATTGGATACATTTCCAAAAGCATTTGCATAATTAAAACAATGTTTGCTCTCTCGAGTAAAAAATCTTTTTTTTTTTGTAATCTGACCTAATTGCTTTCCACTGTCGACCTAAGTAACTTTGCTCTTATGGCAACCCTAAATCATAAGGGACTAAATATTCGTGTACGGCTATTCCACAAATTTCGATGATATTTGTAAAGGCTTGTCTTATATAGATAAATTATATTAGATGTGTTTGAATATAAATATTCTAAAATATTGTTGGGATATGGGGATAATGCTACATCATCCAGAAATTGTTAATAATTGTATTATTGTCCAAGCACTGAACAACATGATGTATTTTATCTAGACCTATTTTGGACCCATTTCAAAGCATTATTCTTGTACCCGATAACGTTACTTTTTATCATTGTTCAAATCAAAAGGCTTCTAAAAATACACGTCAAACGAACGGAAAATCAGCAAGAATTATTTACATTGCGGTTGCCTTTATTAACAAATTTGAAAAGAAAATTACACAATAAAAGGAAAAATATTAGGAAAAATCGGTTACAAATTTTATGTGACATAATAAAACACTATAATTACATAAATGTACTTTCATTATACGTACATCAGACTACTATAGACAATTACATTATAACAATATAATTTTCATAAAGGCGAACAATAACTTTTGAAATATGAAGTTAAAATACGAATTACAATATCTACACTCCGATTCCTGTTATAGAACGTTGTTTTCAAACATTTCGCCCCTTTCTGAATTCGTCTCTGCATGTTATGCTACCCCCTAGAGACAATCGCAAAATCAACCTAAGCCAAGTTCAAGATTTCGACAAAATCTATGCGAGCATGTTTACGATGCTATTAAACATTTTTGCAATTTAAGACACGGAGAACGCTATGTATAGCAACAAAATCATCAGCAATAACTTCATTTTATGTTCAACTTTATAAGCTGTTAAGATACTCGAGGAATTAAGCTAAGTCAAGATTTGCGAAAGATTAACCCAAGCAGTCATTCTTTTGTAAACATATTAAGTAATGAATGTTGCCAGAGACACATATAATACGACCATTTTATTTCAAGATAATGGGGCGATTGATCACACATGGTTCATTCGAACTCCACTAGAAAAGTTGATTTTATACTTCATATCTTTCAGTATGTTTATTATATAAGTATGCACATGATTCCTATCGTCAAAGTCAGGAACGCCAATATATTTTACTTTGCTGAAAACGGGGTAGCAATAACAACAAAAATCGACAAATATTATTTGAATTAAAAATAAGTTTTGATCTTCATCTGAGCGCACACACAATTCCTCAAACCCCAAACTCCTTTGAGCTCTTTCTATATCTGGGCTTAAAATGGTCAAAATCCTCTTTACTGATAATAACTCCTTCTCCATATTTGTTTACAGAAGTAGTAGCTCTATACAAAGCGAATTTATATTTCATTTCGTTTCACATAATATAAACAATAGCAGACAATAATAAACGTAATGATATAACAGAAATGAGCATTGAAATATCTTTGACATTGTTTTTGGTCATTGTAATGCAAAATGATTTGGTTACAGGAAATGAAAATAACGAACCAACTTGAAAGCAATGCTTGTTAGGTGTAGGTTCGCACAATAATAATACAACTTTATAAATACATTTATAACTTCATTTTGAAGAAAAAAAATCGGAATAAAAAAAACATAACAGACAATAAAAAACAAACAATTAAACGAGACAAAAACAAATCAGAAACAGTAGCAGAATGACAAGATGAAGATAAAGTGGTTTCTAACTGTTTCGTATTATCAAATGCAAACAGCTATTTTATAGTCTTCAGGCAAACAGCATTCAAGCTTTGATAAAACTTTGATAGTAGTTATTTAGTAATACGATGTTGTATGCCCATATACAAAAGGTTAATTCTGAACCAATCCATAAAAATGGATTCATGCAATTCATTTTGATCAACATTTGATATAATTTTCTATTTCAGGTAGAGCATAGAATAGGTATTTAAATATCGACGTATAATCAGAACTGCATTGTAGAAAACAAGTACAACACCCACTGACGAAGGGAAAGACCTAAAAGCATAACTTACACACTGCGAATTTACAGGAAGTAGATAAATGATCTTATAAGTGAATGATTTGATTCAATTTCCTTCATATTGATATAGGTTTGCAACAATGCCAAGGAACTTACACAATGTATGATGTTGTGGCATTGTGTCACCACATTTTACGTATCAAATTGTCCGAGTTAAATTCCTTATTATAAGGCACATTCTAACTTCCTTTGGCAAAACATTAATCTACATTGACAGACCTCAACCCAGGTGAAATGGTAAAGTGAGAACGATTGTATCAAGAAATTCTCTGATTGCTTAAGAATTGATGATCGAGCGTCTTATCGTGGCAGCTTGGTTAAAAGTCGCGTTATAATATTTATTAAAAAAGAACTTAAACACTCCCATGGCCGATATTCATAAAAGCGTACCAGCCATAGAGCTATATTATTAACATATAGCTCTATGGAACCAGCTTTAGTCCAGGTTACAGTCTGTAGATTTTAGTCCACTGATTTATGAAGCACCTCATGTCAACTTCTTCCTTCTGTAATGGTAACTTAATGATATTGTATATAATGAAGTTAATAAACTAATATCATGTCAAAATGAAATAAATTTCTATCTTTCGTTTACTTTTATTACATTAATTTTGTAAAGCATAAAGAGTTTGACACTTGGCGCCTCACAAATCAAGTTTAACTTTATAGTTCACCTTTATAAATACCCCTATGAAAGCATTTCAGACAATGGCTATTCTCTTGGCGCCACAGTCACCACTTTCCCATCAACACCGGTCGTGGTCACAACAGCAGCTGCAGGAGCTCCTGTTGGTGACACTGCTAAAACAAGATCGTTGTAGCTGTGCGATTCCTTCTCAAACAGAGTATCCACCTGCGCCCCCTGGAAGGTATACCTCTGTAGCGTCTTCGCGTTATTCTGGTCGGACCAGAGGATATAGAGCAACCGATCAGCATCACATCCGATGGCCACCTTCTTCCATTCATCGTTGTGGATGGAGTATAGAGTATTCCCGTTGAGGTCCAGGATGGATACCGTGGCTGGTTCGTGCGTGACCGCAATGACGTCAGGTCCCATGTGAGGGACAGCGACGCAGGTCGGAGAGATATCCTCAACATTCAGTGTATCATTCAGGTTGCCATCGGACCGTAGGATGTAGATCTTGTGGTTGTCACGATCAGTGATGTAGATGTTGTCTTCGTTATCTGTTGCCAAACCGGAGATACTTCGTGTATCGGGTAAACCGTGAGACAATTTACTTAGAGTATCCCCAAGGATGTACAACTTTTCATCAGTGGTTGCGATGACGAAGCGATGATCTGATAGAGAGGTAAAGCACTTGATGCTGCCATACTGCAAGGCTGGAAGCCAGCGGGTCCAACTGAACGAGGTACAGCTGGGGAAGCTCGTGGCTGTCTGCTTGATTGCAGCACACATTGTAAGATTTTTCACCTCTTTTGATTGATAAACTCCTCGATCAACGGCCCTGTAGTGGTTACGATGGTCGTAGAAGTCGTATCCTTCATGTATGTAGACTGTTTCATTACCGGTCATTACATAAACTGTCTCTGGTGTACCTACGATGCATTCAGCTTCGACAATGGCCGATATTCTTCCGTCACGTGTAAACTGTACATCTTTGGGACCATTCTTGCAAGCTACGCTCGAAGTACTGCGCTCTGTGCAGCTACACCTTACCGCAACTTTTCCAACTTTCGCGTCGAGAGATGTCTCGTGATAGTGCAAGTGCTCTATTGATTCCCTTATATTTTTCAGCTCCTGCTCATCAGGTTCTTCAGTAATGGCTTTGTCCATGGCCTCTCTAAGACTTTTGTACATAGAGGCCAAGCCGACAAGATCCTGCTCATTCTCCATGATTTGGTTTGTCAACAACAAGCTCTTCTCCGCCAGTGATTTGATGTGCTGCGTTTTCTTCCTCAGTTGATTCAGCTGCTTATTGTTTTCACCAAGATAATCACAGGCCACTTTCTCCATTTGCAAACGCACCTTTTCCACCCTGCTAATGTATTCGACAGTAGTATTCTCTATGCTCTTGCGTGTTGTCTCACCTTTGTCGATAATATGGGTTTCAAGTTCGTCAATCAAGTTAAGAAACTTTGAGAACTCTTTGGATTTCTCTGAAACCCTTTTTTTAAGTGAGCTTAGCTCATCACGAATGGTAGGGACAAAGTCCTTCAGGAATTGGAGCTTGTGGCCCTTCTCCCGCCTATGATCAATCAGCGTACAGTCATGACAAACAGGTACAAGACAAGTCTCGCAGAAAATTTTAAGTTTCTCGTCGGCGTGTCTTGGACAAAGCATTGAGTGGTCCTTACTCTGGATGGTTACTTTCCCTTTGAGCAAGTCGGATATGTTAGCAACTGTGTGCGTTCGGGTCATTCGTAAACCGGCATGAGCCGCAGAGCAGCGCCGACAAAGGACTTGGCAGCATTCTCTACAGTAGGAGAAACGCGACTTTTTCGTCGAGGCAGCTTTTCCAGAATCAGTACATCCGCAAGCTTCGCAGCGATGGGCTGAACTGGCGAGTTTGCGATGTCGGGTCTCCTGTTCCTGAAGAGCTTCCACCAAACGGGTAGCTCTGAAGTCGAGTCTCAATCCACGGACACCATCTTTAGGTAGGGCAGTATCTTCATTGCAGAGTGCGCACTTCAAGTAACCTGACGGGGACGAGTCGTTTTTGCGGTTCCGGACGCACTTCTCCAAGCATTCCTCACAGAAGCTATGTAGACATGCTAATATACGTGGTGTATGCAACCTATTGAGGCATATGGCGCATTCAACTTCTTCAGAAACAACAGAATCTAGCAAAGTGCTTGAGGAATTAGCCATGGTGATCACTATATTCCTGGCCAATAACCTTAAAAGAAACACTTCCCAAGCTGTGCTCTAGTATATAAATGTGTATTGATAAACTATGTATTCATGATGACTAGCCTACTCCCCGTTCGGCTGTCTGAAGCAGAAATGAGAGGAGCAAAGAAAATGAGTTCTCTACACAGAAGTCAATATTCCCTAGCCGCCGAAGATGGCGCTACCATCCCCACCAGCCTTATGAGAGTTTGGCCAACCCGGTTCGAGTTGGACACAATGGCCCGGATTCACAAAGGAGGTTTGTCGACAAAACGAGGTTTATGTGCATCATACGACGAGTTTCGACGCGTTTTTACAAACCTTGGTTTGTAAAAAAAAAAAAAAAAAAAGGAGGTTTGTCGAAACATTCGGGCCAATATGGCGACTACTGCTTTGTTGGGCAAGCACAAAACAAAAGAATATACGCCATCTTGAGACCCAGTGAAACCAAGTTGGCCAAACTCTGTGTATAGATGGCTCTGCACCAGCCCAATGGCCAAGCCTCAGAACTTTTATCCGGGAGTCCTAATTAATTTAAGGATCACGCGGTCTTCGGTTGGCAGTGAGTAAGTAGGGGGATGTCATATTGCGTTGGTAGGTGGGGGGGGGGGGGGGGGGGTCGGTCTAGTTTTTGAGGAAAAATTTCGCAACGACTCAGCCAGCCGCTGAATAAGCAGGGAGGGGGAGAGTACTTTTTTTTTTACAATGAAAACAAATATGAGGGGGATTCACCCCCCCCCCTCCCCTGCGTACGCGCCTGATGTTTTATTCCCCAAAACTTGATTTCCCATGCCTTTGCCCAGGTTATATGATTTGTATCATATTGCGTGCATGACATTTCACAAAATCTTTAATGAACTTTGAAGAATTTACACTATTTTCTGATTATTGTATATTCATAATTATTGATTTTTATATAAATAGTTAATCAAAATTCACATTTTTCATGATATAACTGGAAAAAATTACTCTATATTAGTGCATCCACACAAAAACATATTACTATTAATCTAACTTGAATGCTGGCGTGAAGAAATAAGATTCTTAAGGAGAAAATAGGAAATTTATAACATCTATATAAAGACAATAATTATTGGTGAATAGTGAGGACATGACGTCACAGAATCATGAGTGAGTTGCCAATTTGCCTTGTGATTTTCAAAGTTTTTCATGTCATTAAATATTCATAACTTATTAGTTTTCCGATTTTGCTCAGATTTGTTTTGATTGTTTAGTCTGATTTGTCTGCTTCTATTGAAAGTAAGTTATTTTTGGAGTGGACTTGGGCTTTAAACCCCTGAGCTTCCGGGGGCTCTACTCCCTGGATTCCACCTAGGGCCCTAAGGCGGGCCCCTGGATGCTCATCTGACGTTAATTTAATGCCTAAAACCCCTGAGCTCCTGGGTGCTCCGCCCCCTGGGCCCACACCAATGAGTGACCTGCCAGTGTAACAAAAAATGTATCAAATATGTTAATCTGACCGTAAATAAATGCCTAAACCCAATGAGCTTCCGGGGCTACGCCCCTCGACCCCAACAGGGGCCCTACGGTGGCCCCTCCATGCTTATCTGACCGTTATAAAATGCCTAAAACCCCTGAGCTTCTGGGGGGGTTTTGCCCCGTTGACCCCACGCCAATTCGTGACCTGTCAGTGTCACAAATAAGGTATCAAAATATGCTCATTTGACCGTAATTTAATGTATAAAACCCCTGAATTTCAGGGTGCTCCGCTCCCTTGACCCCACACCAATTTGTGTCCTGCCAGTGTCACAAATAAGGTATCAAAATATGCTCATCTGACCGTAATTAAATGCCTATATTATCCCTGAGCTTCTGGGGGCTCCACCCCTTGACCCCCGCAGTGGCTTCGCCCCTAGACCCCAAGCCAATTTACGCAACGCTCTACCTGATCTTAAATACCTACCCCCACCCCCACCTTCTTAGAGAAACGTTCAGCGGGGCCTGCATGTAAGAGTGTGGTGTTGTGGATTTGTTTTGCCTACCCCCCCCCCCCCCCCCCGTCCCCAAACGTTTTTGCTCATTTCGCCACTGCCGGTATCACCATTACGTACCAATATTTGACTCGCATAATTTCAAATTTGGGCCCCCCCCCCCTACGAAATCCTGGATCCACGCCTGACTACTACTACTACTACTACTACTACTACTTCTAATGTTTCTGCTACTACTACTACTACCCCTATTACTACTAGTACTTTACAATTAATCTCATTATCTACATATTGACTCCTAATACTATTTTCTCTTACCACAAAAACTCTCGAACATTTTCCGCCTTCATTTCATTAATCAGCTTGCTCGATATCCCAGAATCGGCTTCACGTCGGGCATTCTCGTAAACATCCGGAACTCGTTCGGGACCCGAGAACCACCCGATCAACACTCCGGTAACTACCCCACAAGACAGTGCTATGCAAACGACAATGATCCGATGAATAGTCTCCATTCTAGTAAATCTAATAACAAAAAAGAAAGAGAGTAGAAATATCCATCAACAATATTATTGTAGCCGTAAATATTTTTTGATTCGATTATAAGCGAACAAAAATATTTAAAATTGTAATATTTTTAAAGCCCATGCACTACTCGATTTCTTTTCTTTTCCTTTCTGAAAAAAAAATTGAAAGTATTACGAGAAATGTAATTTATAATCACCTCTGTATTATATTCCCGAAGAAGACAGTGGTAGTACGTTTTTTTTTGCTATTTCTGTTTGTTGTAATTTGACATTTTGCACTCAGACAATTGTCTTTGTGACACTGTAAAGATGTTGTATTGCCCTTTGCGACTGGCCCTCAAAATCTTGAAATTTACGGTCGGCTTTTTAAAAAAGTTTTTGTTTTTTACCGTTTTTTAACTGAGAAATATTAGCCCAAAGAGGGGGGGGGGAGATTTCTGACCGATCGACCCATGTTTCGGCACCTAAAGGGCAATACAAAATCTTTTTTTAGGCCTAATTTTGATTTTTGTTACCCTTTGTTGAAATAAAATTGTCCTTCTTGTTTGGATTATAATCAATAAAATTGTAGATTTGAATAATCAAGGGCGGATCCGAAGGGGTAGGGGGTCGTGAGAACATGATTCAAGGGAACATTATTTTGTGAATTCTTCCAACCCTCCACTGGACTCACACAGGGGTGTAGGATGAGGGGGAAAAGCCTAGAACCATTTATTTCAATTTCCTTTTCCAGTTTCTTGCCAGTTTTCCTTTTCTTTCACATTCCCCAACCTTCTCTTTCTCAAAAGAGTGAGTGGTCATCCTATGTCATTGGTGATTACATTCGTGTTACTTTATTGATTATTCCTCGCTTCTCTGACACCTCGTACCAATGGCGTCGACCATTGGCATTTTTTTTTTTTTTTTTTGTAAGTCGGTACATCCATTAAATATGTCGTTGTAAATTTATTTTTTTACTTTTAAAACTGATGCGATGGAACATGATTAAAATCAATGGACGTGTGAATCTACATTGTAGAAGTGGAAACATCCTCTTTTCTGTAGTTCGTTTGTTTGTTCTCAGGCTTTTTTGTTTTCCTTTGCTTTTTGTGTAGGCTATTATAACTCTGGGAATAAACTGACCTATTTTCACGAATATTGAGGCAACAACCTGGTAACCACCGGTTACCGCTCCCTGTCCCAGGAAACGTCAAACGAACTACATAATTTCATTAACATCTGGCTATCTCTTGCCGCCTTGCCGCCTTGCCGGGTCAATATCATTTCCAAAAGACTGAGTTCTTATGTAGTTTCCACGTTACGCATGCTATACATTAAATGGTTCATTTACATTTGATGTGCTTGCAAATAGTCGTCGTTACCACAACAAATATCTTACCGCTCCTCCATACATCTCTCTCCGGCTCCCAAACAATGCCCCCCCCCCCCCCCCTCCTCGAATCTGGGAGGACTGGCGGAATTCAGTTCTGTTCAATGTCAAATAATACATTATAAAGCATAGGACAATGTTTTTAAATCTGGGGTATCCATGATTACATGACACCGTAGATGTTATGTTTATTTACTTGCATATGGTTTGGGTTTTAATAACGTTCATCCCCCAGATAATTGCATTAAAAATATTATTAAAAAACACAGTACTGTCGTCGGTCATCTAAAACAGCAACTGCGGAAATTACATTCTCATTCAAACATTATTGTTCATTTCAAATTATATAGTATTATCAAAGTATAAAACAAGGTATGAGAGAAATTTAAAAAAATGACACAATGGGTAATACTAATATATTCTATATCATTTATATTTACTATTATATAAGATAAATTGACCTTCTATCGAATATTATATATAAGATGTGCGTCGATTGAATCGAAAATGATATTCTCTTGAACATACTTAAGAGAAAAAAAGACACATTACAATCTGAAGTGCGTATAAAAAGTACATACTTTGAAAATATACCCCAACAATTTATGATTTCACGATATATACATAATTTTTTCTTATGAAATTAAAGGTGAGAATCTATGCAATCAGATGGCATCAATATTGACGATATTCTACGCTTGAGTGAGCACTGGCTAAAAACTCGGGAAAATTAGTTTGTGCAAAAATGTTCAGTCGTGAATTGAAGCAATGTGTATAATTATCAGGTATCAATTCTAGTTGCTCTGTTTAATATCAATAATTGATCCTGTTTGAACCATCAGTTGTTCTTTGACCTTACATAATTATGCAGTCGTCCACCCCTCTCTCACACACATGCATACACACACCTAAATTTGCGGGTGCACGCAATTAAAAAAAAAAAAAAATCGCGAATTTTTGTTTTAAACCCTGCAGAGAGCCTCTTTATATACTTGACCACGACCAACACTGCTAAATGTGATTTGAACACAGTATCGAGGGAGAAATATAGTCTCAAAAATCATTGTTATCGGCATACAATCATGAAATATATCAGGTTGATAAAATGCTAAACTTAGATGTAATAATTACATTCAAAATTGGGAAAACAAAGGTATTTTCTCACCAAAAATATATCAACATCAGCCAAACATGAACCATAAATGCAGATTCATTGACAGCCAAGTACTAGCTGACGTATAGGCGTACTTTGAAAGGCCAGGCCAGGATCACACGGAAATTATTATATCGGGTAGTGAAATAAACGGCATATAAGATAAATGTCCGTGGGCCATTACTACTAGTTTATAACAGACAAGGTAAACACTACCTCCTTCCCAAAACCGAATTGTATTACTGCCACTGATCACGTGCGCGCGACGTGCGCTCCTGAGCGTCTTTCATAGTGGGGGTGCACCAACCAAAACGGGCACTCAGTTCTAGAGAAAAAAGGGCCCCTACAAAGGGTAACCTCAAAGCGAGAAAGAAAATCATTTCGAGATTAGCGCCTAAAGGCGAGCTTAATTCTCTATACCGTTATTTTACGTCTACTTGGGTTAGGAACTTACGGGGGAACTTAGGACCATTGTTGTTAAATGGCTGTGAAACCATGCAGTGGCGGATCAAGGAGGGGGGCGGGGGGCTCGCCCCCCCCCCTCTGGCAAAAAAATGTGTATTTTACATTTTTTAACGTTAATTTTACCTTTTTTTTATGCCCCCCCCCCCCCCTGGCGCTCAAGGGGGGGGGGGGGGAAGTGCAATCTTTCAAATTTTCGAGGCCCCCCAAAAAAATTAGTGCTCACTACCCCCCCCCCCCCTCCCAGTTTGCTTTGAAATAAGTGGCAAGAAAGAAGTAGAGACAAAAATTGCTTCGAGAAATAAGTGCTTTAACAGGTCTATATTAAAGTCTCCCATCAAAAAACAATCTTTATTGGCGTTTTGTTATAGTAGGTCAGATAAATACAATAAAAGTTCTTGCGCGTTAGAACTTTGGCCTTGGGATCGATACATCTCGTCAACGATTATATTCTTATTGCCGGGAATCACAATCACGATATCAATAAAAAGGGATTCAATAATATCATTGCATGTTGAGAGATAACAACAGTATAATTCAATGCACTGGCGTACTGATGTGGGGGGGGGGGAGGGCCTTGGGGGCAGTTGACCCCCCCCCCCCCCCAATAAAATTCAAACCTGGTTTATTTCTAATTCGATACCAGTGATATACAAATGTTACTGGAATGACATGATTTTGCGGGTTTTTTCTCTCATTTTTGCCCATTATGCCAGAGGCGGCACTCCCGGTGGAGGGCACTGTGCCCCCACTTTCAGGTACTCCCCAAAAGCCCATTTTTACATAGATCATCTGCCTCTTCTCTTTTCTAATAACTGTCCTTTTACTCTCTTTTTATTTCTGGTGAGTACGTCTTTTCAGGTGCGAGAAATTCCCCCTTTTCACCTCTAATATATTTTTTTTCTTTGTTTTTCTCATGTTTATTCGCCTGTACTTGTACTTGGAACTGGTGGGGGAAGAAAACGTACAAATATAACCACCAGCACCATTACACTCTTAAGTTGACCTCATATAATCTTATTACAATGTATGCACACAAAAAAAATAACATTACCAAACAACAACAAAAATAGACAAGACAAAATACGTACAATTTAAAGTGAAAAGATACAGACAAAAAATAATATTTTTGCCCCTTTTTATTTTGACTCGTTTCCCTTTGTAGGTGCCCCTTTATTATTGACCCCCCCCCCCCTATTTTGGAAGACGCTCCGACGCCCCTTCATTATGCTACTTGGTGGTGATATGGATTTTGTTCTGACCCCCCGAAAGCTTTGCTCATTATACGCCATTGATTCAATGTTATAAAGCAATGCCTTCACCTAGTCTTTCTTGCCTATTTTTATGAATGAAAATCGTAGTTATCAATAGAGTATAGGTGGTTGGTATCACAAGTTAACCAGGTTTCTGTAAGACCAATTAGGGATAATGGGTTTTGCGAGGGCTTACCAAGCGAAAGTAGATCATCGAAGTGCCTATTCAAACGTCTCATAATCAAATGAAGCAAGGAGAAAGTATCTTTAAGAAATGCTTTTCACAACATTACGAAACTGATTAAAACAGTTCAATATTTAGAAAAGTTGCGTTAAGCAGGTTCATCAATATCAAATTCAAATTCTAGTTCTTCAAGTGAAGAGTTGAATTATTAATAGAATTGGCAGGGGCGTTTTTTATCGTCAAGTCGAATGAGTCTGTGTAAATTAAAAAAAATCATGATCATGTACTGTATGGAAAGGGAATTGCTGCTCACCATGTAAACCTGCCGCCACCTGCCATCATGAATTCAAAATCAGTATCCGAATATGAATAATATTATTGACGAAATGTGGAAATAAAATGCAGGATAAATTTTGGCGCTGTCAAGGAGAGATGGAAAAAGGAAAATAGAAATAGAGTATCCAAGGGCAGCAAGGAGAAAGGAGAACTGAACAAGACACATGCATAAACAATAAAAAATAAAAAATAAAATAAAATGAAACTCTGGGGACGTGTCCCCCCGTCCCCCGGGGTCGCCGCCCCTGTACATCAGTGTGCATCTTTTTCAATAGGTGACAGTGGCGGATCTACGGGGTTTAAGGGTTTTACTTGAACCCCCCCCCCCCCCCCCTTGGGCTGCCAAGTGAAAATGTGATGTGCATAGAAAAGAAAGAACGCCACAAAGAAAGAACGCACAATGGAGAGAAATTTTTCAAGTGCAAATATTGTGAGAAGATATTCAACTCATCTGGTAACTTAACCAAACAAATAATAACTAACTGTGTATTAAAATGTTACTTGATTTTAAAAGACGTTATCATGCACTGCTTTTTATGGTCTCCGTTGTGTTAGTAAATGCCAGGAAAACATCACGTAGGGGTTTCAAAATAGCCACACAACAAGGCTCGTGGACGATGCTCGGCATCGTCATTGGGTTAACCCCCCCCCCCCTCCCCCCCAGCAAAAAGCTAGATCCGCCCCTGGGTAGATCTATTCGTGATCAAACGCTCACTCGCCATTGCAGGTCAAATCAATGCTAAAACAACAGACAAAAAGAAGTAGAGACGGGAATGCACAGCTAGGAAAAAGAGCTAGAATGAGGGAGAGTTAGAGAGACAGTGAGAGAGAGAGAGAGAGAGAGAGAGAGATAGCGAGATAGAGAGAGAGAGAGAGAGAAAGAGAGAGAGAGAGAGAGTAAGGGGAGAGAGATAGAGAGTAAGAGGGAGAAACTGAAGGGTGAAGAGAAGGGGAGGAGAAGTACGCGATAGGAGTGCCATTGCAGGGAGAAAGAAGATACAATAATTAGGAGTGAATTAAATATGAAGGAATTCAACAAAGATTTAGAGGAATGTATAGCAATATGATTGACATTATTAATCTTTTAAAGTATGATATCCATTGCTATGTCAGCCATGTTCCAGCATTTTAGCTGATTGTAATGTCACAAGAGGTAATTTTTTTTTAAATTGGGGGGGGGGGGGGGCGGGTGAGCAGAAAAATCGGAGACTCGAAATGAAGCATAGTATTTTTGGATCATATATTTATTTTAAATCAGATAGATATTTAAATGGCTGTTTAATTTATAGACCCATATTCATCTTCAGAAGTCAATTTTAAGACGCATGTCATCATTAGACCTTGTGACTCTTTTAATTTGAGTTATAGCAGGGAGATGAGAGCTCTCATCTCCCTGGTTATCGGGGGTAAAATAAATCTCACGATACAAAAATCTATACAGTACCAAGCGTTAGAGGGCGGCATTTACCTATGTGGAAGGAAATTGATCGACCGACTAATAGTCTTGACTCTAAAAAACACTCAATTGGCATCGTCAAGAAACCTGCCACTCTTCTATTAATCTTACGTAAGTAACATCATAATCGACTGAATCTAACTCCGTAGTTCAGATCATTGGATAGGATTATCTCATTGTAGATTTATATCATATGGTTTGCGTTGTGTTGTGTCGTGGATATCGAGTGAGACTGTTGCCCCACAAATTGATTTATTTGTGAGCACGTAATAAGCGTCAAGACAATTATTGATTCACTCCTACAAATGTCAATACATGAGGTCTAACCACTCCTACAATGTGTGAGATCTAACCATAAACGGTATTGACCTCATACACGCATTATGGGAGTTATTAATGTTGGAAGAAACTTGGAACACTTGCTAATTTGCTTCTGAATATGATTTTTATTTTATGACGCTCCAAAAAATATTTCCGTTGCGTTGGCGTTGCATTTCCAGAATCAGTAGGGGCGCTGGTCCGAGAATGAGGATATCCTCACAAACGCAAACAAAATGCGTCCTCAAAAATAAGGACCGTCTGCATTTTCTGCAGGTTTCGGGTTAACGAACGGCCCGCTGGCGATGCAAAAAATGGATTCCCTATGGGAATATAAACCTAGTTCACCGTCTACTTTTATGGATTGTCCGTCTTCCCAAGGATTAATTGCTCATAATGTGAAAGTCTCTGTACAAAGTCAATGTAAAATACTTCGAGAAAATCATTGGGGAATCCTTTTTTCGCATCGCCAATGCGCCGATCAAAAATATGAAACGTCTGCGAAAATGCAGACGATCCTTATTTTTGAGGACGCATCGGTCTGCGTTCTCAAAGACGATCCTTATTCTTGGACCTGCGCCCCGCCCCTACTGTAAAAAATAAGGATCTTCCACATTATTCGCGTACGATTCCTATTAATGATTTGCGCTTTGGCGATGCGAAAAACGGATTCCGCAATGATGCTCCAATTGAGAGTTATGACAATAAATCCTTGGGAAGACGGACAACCCGTAAAAGTAGACGGTGAACTGGGAATATTTTATTACCCGGAATCTGTTTTTCACATTGCCAGCACCCTACACCCGCAGAGCGCCGAAGAAGAAGAAATCTGCAAAAATGCGGACAATTCTTACTTTTTAGGACGCAGGTTGTCTTCATTTACGAGGATATCCTCATTCTTGGACAAGCGCCCCTATTGATAATGATATTCTATAAATGACTGTAAAATACAAATCAGTTCTGTAATTTCCATGCATTAAAACTCAAAATACCATTAGCATTACGGTTAGATTTCATGTATGGTAGGAGTTCTCAAACTTGTCTTATGTAGAAAAACTAAAAAAATTGCCGCTGATTTTCCTCACCGGTGTTGGAAAATTCTAAAAAGTGAAATCGGAAATCTATTGTCATTCCTGGCAAAGAGCCGCTTCCTTTCCATTTTACGTTTCTTTTTTAAATTGATCATCTTATTGATGACTAATTCCAAGACAAATTATGCATAATTGAAATGTTATTGAGAAATTATCACAAGTTGAATACCAGTAGTCAACAAAAAAATGAATTGACAGAGGTCGGACGGGTTACCAAAATATCAGATTTTTAGGAATTTTTTTGATCAGTTGTGTTTGATGTGAATAACTAGCAGAAGCAAATGTGTGTGACAGTGACTTTTCACCCTACTTTGCACCATTTCTTTTCATCATTCTGTGTATATCATGCCCTTCATGATTCCAATCTTACCTTGACAGGTTCTTCGATAGTGAGAGCTCAATTTTGTAATCAAGCAACTGTACATTTGCAGTGGAAGTCCTTAGTTGTTAAACTGGTAAACTCTTACGACGTTCCCGAGATCAGAATCATCAGCTGGGGCCATGAGAAGAAACAGGAAACAATTCTCGGGGCTACATTATGAATGAGAATGACAGAGGCGAAAATGAAGAAGTAGAACTCAACGGTAGTGAGGATCCCACTAGCAGTCTCCTGGAAGACGCTCCAACCACCGAAGCCAACGGCAACGCAACCACCCATCACTCTGTAACTAATCCACGGCCCACCACCATGTCCAAGGTGGCTTCACTCCTGCACGTCTTTCTGGTGCTGGTGCTGAGAGTGGTCTTCCGCTTCTGGAAGGTGTGCATTGCGGAACTCCTGCTCGTAATCCTGGTCTTTTGGCTGTATGGAGGGGTCTTTGTCTTCTTCCTCATGGTGGCAGCTCTTGTCAGTAAGTCTAGGCCCTCAAGTTAATTTCCTTTTTAAAATCTGGCAAAAGACTCTTTTGAGATACATGTAGCACGCTTTCAAGTTTTGCACAAGGCTTTATTTTATGAAAAGTTTCCGTCAAGAGAAGAGTCTTATCTTGGCAAAAAATGCTTTGTATTATCTTCTACGATATGTGGTCACAATCACAGGTGTAATCATTTATTGTCTCTGACGTGTGTTTGCACAAATAAAAAACGTGACTTCGGGAAAATCACATTTCTTTTCAGGAAAAATGTTATGAGGATGTATGGAGGATGAAACATGTAGTTTATTAGTTTTGAATTTGTGGTATCTGTTTTATGGATTTATCATTTGAATAAGTTACTTGACTCCAAGTCGTCTGGAAGTACCCAAGGTCATTAGGCCTTTAAAGTCACCATTTTTAGAGCAAAAAGCTCTCCTATCCTATGACATTGTTTCCTCAATTGTATTACTTATGTTTTTACTCTTTTATTGTATTTTAGTTATGGTAATATAGGTCATGTTTAAAGAGATGAAGAATTTTTAAGTTGACAAACTAATAAACTTTTCCCCAAGATTGAGGTAGCACATACCATAAGTCTTTATTTTTAAAAGATGTGCGTAACATTATACTTACCAGTAACAAAATACTTTCCATGCCTTTACAGCTCTGGTCTACAATATGCAAGATTTCCTGCTCTACTTCCCCGACAACCCCAAGATGTCAACAGTCTTTGTTCCTTCGGCAGCCATCTTGGACCTTCCATATGAGAACCTGATGATAAAGACTTCGGACTGGGTCAAAATTAGTGCAGTTTTACTCAAACAGCCTCCAGATAGAGCAGCAAGATCACCCACAATTGTATTACTTCATGGCAATGCTGGAAACTTGGGACATAGGTAATGCTTAGTTCGTTTTTATTTTGTTTTGGGATGTTTGTTTTGGGATGTTTGTTTGTTTGTTTGTTTGTTTCAATGAGCTCTGCAGTTCAGGATGCAGGATAGGTCATTTAGAAGGAAGTTTGGCTAAGAAGTTGGTGCTCTAATACACCATTGAAAATCAAAACTTTTTTGTTTTTTTTTCTCCCATTTCACTCTAAACATACATGTATATTTGTCACTTTAAAACAAATCTGCCTTTTATAACATTCTAGAAAAGATAAAATGTGCAACACAACTAATTTTGTTACAAATGTCCTTAAATTGTCTTTTTTTTAATAAGGTTATATTCAGCTGCATTATTAATCTCCAAAGAGTTTTTATTTTCCTGTATGAGTTTCTTGTACGGGTAATGTCTTGAAACTCACATTTCTGCAATTACCATAATAGCTCTTTGTTTATACTTTTTAAGGTACAAAATTTATAGACCAGTCCAATCAAAATTTCTGATAAGGCATAGAATGAAAGGGGAAATATTTATATACTTTTGTGTTTGTAGGCAAAAGGAGGCTTACAAATAGAACACATCTTTTTTTTGTTTTTCTTAAACTACTGTGTGCTTGAATGGATACTTTTTCTCGTTCTCTTTTTTGACAGATTATACAATGCTAAGATGCTGTATACTGTAAGCCATTGTAATGTCCTTCTACTGGACTACAGAGGATATGGAAGAAGTGAAGGAACCCCGTCAGAATCAGGTAGGATTGCATAATAGGGACTGCTTAATCAACATATTATGGAAAAATCAGGGCCCCGTCTTATAAAGAGTGGCGGTTGATCTGGTTTGATCGCAAGTTTGCAGTCCCCTATCTTGTATGTACATAATTGCGATTGATATCAATTGCAAAAAGTTGCAATTAATCACAACTTTTTATGAGACGGGCCCTGAACTTTTTTTTTGCGAACTGTTAAGGACAGATATTTTCATGTAGTTAGAAACTTTGCAACAGTGTTGTTTGGTGAGGTTCAGTTAGTTAGGGGCACTTTTAAGAATCCAAGCATAATTTGTTCAGCACCTTCAGATCCTTTTATGCAATCCAGAATAGATACATGCACTATTTAACCAAGAGGACAGATTTTTTTTTCTCCAAATGGAGGTTGCAATTTCACAAAAATAACTTAAATATGAACTTGATCTCTAAGTTCATTTCCTTTTCTCACTTATCAACAGTACATAATAATAATAAAAACGTTGCTTGTAAAGCGCTTACCACCGAAGTCTCTAAGCGCTATAACAAACAAAATAGACTGATAAACAATTACAAAGTAAAAGTATATATTTATGAGTACCGGTATGTGCTTATAACTTGTATATATGTTTAGTTGTTTTTATATTTTTAGGAGTGGAAATAAACTTGAAACACGATCTTTAATATCTTTGTTGTGGTCAGGTCTATACACAGATGCTCAATCAACACTGGACTACCTCCATACGAGACGAGACATCGACCCGACACAGCTCTTCGTCTTTGGTCGATCGCTAGGGGGCGCCGTTGCAATCCATATAGCAGCGCAGAAGATGAACACTGGAAGGTTAAAGGGGCTGATCATAGAGAACACCTTCACCTCGATACAAGAAATGGGCAGCCATTTGTTCTCGGGGGCAGTGAACTGGGTTCCTCTGTGTTTAGTCAAGAATAAGGTGGGTTTATGACATACCCTATCACTGGCATAGCCGGTTTGAATTGGCCCAAATTTCCATATTGCTTCCAATATTGTTTTTAATTTGTTTTTAAATGGTTAACTAAGGTTATAATGCTTAAAGACATGGGGGAGGAGAAAGTTGTATTAGTACCGTAAATCTCTGTGTATAAGACACACCTTTGTATAAGGCGCATCCCTATTTTGTTGTTGTTTTGTTGCCGAAAACCCACGCGGGGAAGGACCTTCATTTAACATAGAGGTGCAGTTGAAGGCGCCGATATGTGCTTGTGAAATTGTCACAAATAATAGTAACAATGTCGTTTTTAGAAGAATGTGTAAGATCATTAATAAATTAAGAACAATAGAGTACCTAGGATAGAACCTTGTGGTATACACCATGTGTAATAGAAAAAAAAATTGAGGAATTATTATTATAAACTACATATTGAGATCTATTAGAAAGATTACTTTCAAACCAAGATGACAGACAAATTTGAGTGTTGTTGTAGTTTCCGAGTGGTGAGTCAACACACCGATTACTGAGCTGGGAGACATTGCCAGGCATAGCGCCATGAATCAAAACTATAAAAAAAATAAAAAAATAAAATTAAAAAACTTTTTTTTCTGTACCTGTGTATAAGAAAAAGTGCGCCTTATACACGGAGATTTACTACATGTATATGGAAAGATTCTGTAAAACCCCTTTCAAAGTGCTCAAAAAAAGCAACTGTTAACTCTGATTCTGTCCCTCTGCATATACCCACAATGGCCCCTTGAGCTTAAAATGCAATTTTTTACAAGACTACACACAAGTAGGTCGGATGCAACTCTTTTTGAAAGGGTAAGACCATTGGAAAAGCAGGGGGAGGGTGTCCTTTTTTTTAAATTTAACAAGGGGACAGGGGGAGATCCTCAAATGAAACAAGGACTATGTCCATGTTTTGATAATGACCACAGGGTCAGGTGAACAAGAATACTAAGTCTGGATGAGGTATACTTATCAATCTTCAGTCTTCACACTTAATAAATACGAAAAACTTCCCCATAGTGCTATAGGCATGACCACATCAAGAATACAGTCATTTTTAGACCCTTAAATTTCAGAGTATTGGTATGGATCTGAGCTCTGCCTGAAGAAAATTTTCCCCTTTTCCATTTCCACACGGCTACAACATGTTAGAGTAAGCTCCATCTTGTTGGATAAGGTCGTTTTCAATGATTTTCACACAATTGTAATTGGTATTATAGTCATAGTTAGTGTATTACAACTATGTTTCTTTTTTTTCTTTCTTTCCAGTTTTTATCAAATAGGAAAGTATCATCCATTCACGCTCCAACCTTGTTTTTAGCTGGTACTGCAGATGAGCTGGTACCACCGAAGATGATGAAAGATTTATTTATGGTAGGGAATCTAATCAATCTTTGTACTTTTTAAGCTTGAATAGTAATCCCTTTCAGCAGCTCCTAGAAGTTATCATGGAATGATGATTTGCTGTGATAAAGTTTAAAGAGAAGGTTGAGTTCTGGGAAGAGGTGAAAAATAATTTGTGAGCATTACTCATTCTTATTATGCAAGTGTGGAAGAACGTCAGTTAAGACATGTTCCCTGAAAAGCATGGCTCTTCAAATGCCTTCATATTCTAAATATGCATGTAACATCGTAAAAATCGGGGGCCGGCTTTTTACGCCACGTGTTCGTGTAGTCCCATATACCTCTTTCTGTGCAAGTGTTTGTAACTTTACCAAGACTTGGCTAAATTTCTTATCATTTTGATGATTCCAGAACCTTGCAATACACACAAATTCTTATATGCTAGATGATCAACCTTTTCTGGTCGGTTCCACACCGTTTCTTTCACAATGCAATCGCATGACCAGAACTCAACTTCATCTTTAACTTCTCTAATGACATCAGTAACAATAATCATAGATATTAATGATGTGT
The DNA here is from genome assembly GCA_035222895.1 of Strongylocentrotus droebachiensis. Lineage (NCBI taxonomy): Eukaryota > Metazoa > Echinodermata > Echinoidea > Camarodonta > Strongylocentrotidae > Strongylocentrotus > Strongylocentrotus droebachiensis. The sequence continues at coordinate 77,787 of JAVYIG010000961.1, forward strand.
GATTGCTACATTTCATCCTCTTAAAGCGTTAATTGAGAATTACGTAAAGGAATCTGTGGAAATGGCATATTTATTTTGAAGCAGTGTACAGACTGATCATTCAGTATTATTGCCTCTCAATTTCCTACGACTTGTTGAGGAGCAATCATAATTAGCCATTATGGACAGTCGTTAAATCGCAAGTTGATAGAGTTTAGTCATTTACTGAACAAAAGTGCGTTCATTTGGGTTTATTAAGGACGTGCCATCAATGAGAGCCGATTTCATTGAGATCAGTAAAGACTGAAGATGTGTCCCCACTCCCCAGCCCTCAAACGTCATGTTTTTTATAACTCAATGTTGTTTGTCGTTCACAGAGATGCAAAGCACCAAAGAAGTCGATGTATTGCTTTACTGGAGGATCTCATAATGAGACATGGCATTGTGAGAACTACTTCCAAACCATCAGGGACTTTTTATGGAAGGTAAGTGGACGATTTAAGGGTGCGTTCAATCAACACTTTTTCACCCTAGAATCACGGTTTTCAAAGAAGTTCACAGGTAGTTTAAAACAAAGTTGCGTTCAAGCGATTTTTGTTCAGGTCGTAAAAATAAACGTGTTTAAAAAATACAGTCATGAAACGCTGAAAAAGATGCGTTTTGAATCGTGATTCTGCAGAATCACGGTCGCTAAAATTCGCTTGAACGAACAGAGATCTCAATCATGATTCATGATTATCGTGGCCTGCTTCCAGTTTGATCGACAGTCGACCGTAAACACAGACAGAAAGCATGCGGCGAAGTTGACCTATACTTCCTGGGTCAAACTGCACAGTGTGATGAGCAGTGGCTGGGCTTGAAATGAGCGAGAATCAGCGTTGATGAAAAATTGCTGGAACACTCTCCCGCAGTAACTGTGTTTTTTAAAGGCGTTTTGATTTGTGATTAATGTTTGTGATTCTAGCTTCAAAAAACTGCTTGAATGCACCCCTAGTCTTATCATAAGGACATTTTGTATGTGCGTGTTTGTATTATGCAATTTTAAAAATTATTTCATGTTCATTATCTTGTGCTCGTCTGTTACCTGGCCCCAATTACAAGCAGAATTCTGCTCAGGGGTCCTAACCATTATCTTGTATATTGTCACCAAAATTGTTTTATAAAGGTTGAATAATGAAAGATTTGATCTGAATATCATTGATGGTATAAAATATGTGTAAAGTTTTGATAAGCCCCAAAGCCTAGTATTTGTTGGATAGGAAAGGCTAGACACTTTGTTGTATAACTAGCAGTAGGGTGTTTTCACAAATACATGCATGCCATAACTCTGGAACTCTCTTCTAAGGTTATGATGGGAATTTCTCTCTTTGCCTCAGATTCTTTAAAAAAATCCTGGATTTAGCTCATGCTGCGATCATAATTATAAACTTTTAGGTCAGTCAGGAATCCCATGACTTTTACAAGCCGATTGCCTGTCTGATTATCAAGATGTTTATGATTGGATATCGAAAGTTCAAAAACCATTTCCCCAATGGTTTTTATAACGCTACAGTCTGTTGGGGGAAATGAGTATGGTAAAACCAGTCACTCAAAGATTTTTATTTTTTTTGAGGCACTTCATGATCAGTTTGAAGCGCAATTTGTTTAGGGGTTCAATAAATCACAGACACTGATGACACGTAGGGCCATGCATCTCAGATTTGTAAAACTGGAAACATTGTTAAACGATGCCTTTAATAACAAATGAAAAGGTGAAAAAGATGGAATTATATACCTAATACAAGTAGTTTTGTATCAAATAAGAGACATTACCATTCTCAGAAAGAACAAGTACATTTTTTTAAAGCTAAACATTGTGGTGCATCAAATGGATTCTGTGATACATGTACTTAACATTTTTGAATTTGGATAGATTTTTTAAACTCTTGGGGTGTGGTTATACAATGTCACAGATTATTTTTCATCACATGTATTTGCAAATTTTTCAAAAAAATTCTTGATTCTTTCTTGTTTGCCTTTTCCAGATCCCTGGCAGTAGGCGAGCAGACAGTAGCTACAGCACTCATCCACACTCTAACCACCCTCATCATCATCATCAACAACATCATCATCCTTATGTTGGAGCAGCAGTCCCTGCGAATGCATCAGTAGTATTTAATGCATGATGAGTGATAGAGGTGCTACGATTCATCTAGCTCAGAGTAAAGTATCAGGGAAACTCCAAAGATTATTTTGGCCTGTATCTTTAATGGACAACATCAAAGATTTCAGTGTATCTGAGGACTGTATGAAGCAGATAAGCCTCCTTGAGCTTGAATCAGACAATACATAAAAAAGGGATATTTGTATGTCAACTGATGTTCTTGATTCTTTATAGCCCTCCTCGAGCTTGGGTGGGGACAGAGCATCAAATAAAGTGATATTTTTATGTCAACTTATGTTCTTGATACTCGGTAGAAAGCTCTACTAGAGCTTGAATGGGACAGAGCATCAAATGAAATGATATTTATATGTCAATAAATGTTCACTATTCCAAATGATAAAATTCTATGATACTTAGTAACGCATGGGACATACATGTAGCTTGGACTAGCCCATCAATAAGCTAGCGACTGTACAGAGTCCATGCTCAATGTGTGAGCAACACATTCTGTCTTTAAAGCCCGTCTGTACTAGTTTGGCCAGGGGGGATTAGACCACTCTGCAAGGTCACTGACAGGTGGCTCTCAATTAACATAAGAAAAAAAAAGGATCATGGGGGACCAACAGGCACCGATTGTAAGTTTTCTATATAGAGGGAGCAAGTAGCAACAAGTAGTACAGTGGGGCTTAAAGCATGTTTGAAAGTGTAATGATGGAACTGATTTGCTCTGTCCATCCAGCTATGATATCTTTATACATTTACCAAGTCCATGAAGAAGGCATGAATTACATTTTGAGAAAGAAATATATGGAGAAAGAAGTTTATGGTGGAGTTACAACGCATTAAAAGCCAATTGGTAGGGTTTCAGATTAGGTTTATGGTTTAGCTTTGGTATAGACTGCAGAAAATGTGCCACTCCACCTTTGTTTCATAAAATGCCACATCAGAATATTAAACTGAATTGAATATTGGAAACAATTACAAATTAGCTTGTACATAATTGGAACCTCAGATTGATGGCATTTGGTGTATTGAGAGTGTGAAAATGGTATATAACTGTATTGTTTGGGTTGCTCTTTCTTAATTGTTATAATCTTATAGATCTTTTTCCTAAGGTTATTGGTATAGTATCCTTAAAGAAACAAATTTGTTTCCATGACTTTTATTAGAAAGTGTGCAATGGAAAATTATGTCTTCACTTTATGCATTTCTTCCTCTTTGTCTCAATTAATCTGAGGGTACTTGAGAAGTACATCCTTTTTTTCTGGTGGTTCGTAAGAAAATTGCTGCTAAAACAAATACCTTTTTTAATTGGCTGCCAATATACAGTATTGTAACCTTGATGCAGTTTCCAGTGTCCAACATGTACCTTCATAATAATATTTTTTTTGTTTTTTGTTATGCTTCTTTTTTTTTCTTTTATTCTCATTGTACTTTTTAATTTTTTATTTAACTACCGTAATTTAAATCATTATTCATCAGGCTGACACATTAAAGATAAAGTTTAATTCTGGGGTGTGTTTCACAAAATTTGCCATCAGTGACAAATGACAGTTTTTGTTATAAGCTACTGAAATCCTTGCTTCTGATTGGTTATCAGCAGATTTGTCACTGATTTTGGTCATTTGTCATTGAAAAAAGGCTTTTTGAAACAGGTCCCAGGTCGTGAGTTTGTATTGTGGAAGAAACTAAGTAAATAAGGAAACTCTGAACTGCTGTGAGTTGAACAAAAATGGACGTTCCTTTGGGCTGACTTCACATATCTCAATCCCAGTTTGAAGAATGCCGTGCTCATTTCAACGGTCACCGATTATGCATCGTTTGCTATATAGAGGGCGCAAGTAGCTATAAGTAGTACAGTGGGGCTTAAAGGTATCACAAAGTTTTGGTATGGGGGCATGAATTTGGTTCAAATTAACATATTGGAAGCATATGCGTTCCTACAATATTCATTGATTGTTGTCGCGGTTGAAATCGAGTCTAAAGTTATGAAATTATAAATAATAAACTCTTTATGCTGTATAGCTCCCTCTCAAGGTCAAGATATTAATTTAGCTATGAAACAACGTTTCTTGACTAAAATTGACCAATTAGCTATTCCCGTTTGGAAATTATATATCACAACTACATATTCCGAAATTTTCATGGTCGCAGCTACCATTGTACGGCCATAGGCGCTATTTGAAATTTATCAAAATTTACCGGGAGCACCGCTAAATTTTTATATTCAATTTTTCTCGAAAACAGAAGTGTTTTAGGGGCTAATTTTTTTAGTGCTTATAATACATCCACAGGGGCATCCAAATATATCAAAATTGTAAAGATTCACTATCCACCCAATTTTCAAAATTTCCCAAAACTTTGTATTACCTTTAAGAATGCTGTGTTCATTTCTGAATTATTATACATGTCAGTATGTGTCTTGATTAGAGAGAAATGTGTTTTAGTGACAGATGAGATTTAAATGTAATTGAAAGTACCTTTCGATGGTGATATTTAAGGAAACAAATAATTGAAAAGTTGTCTCAACTTATGCAGTTGAAAGAGTCATAGGTATTGCACATACACTGTATGGGATTGTGTTTTCTGTCTGGACTAGGACTCGAATATTCCTGTCGTTCTTCATTCAGCTACATGTATCTATGACATTTATTTTACAGATCTTTGAAAGTTCTCTTAAACATTCTATGAAACATTTATTGTTTTTATGCGATTGACATGGCTACCTTAAAGGTACTATGTCCCTTTTGCAGCCAACCTCAAATGCTGTAGAACTTTGCAGGAATTATGAATATGTCATGTATGTCCTATCTGTGAAATTTAAACGTTGGCAGTGTCCTCATATTCAAATTATGCAAGGAAACCCGTTTACTTGCTAGACTTCACTGTCAGACACTTGAGTGACTGACTGGCTTTTTTTCTTCTTTGGTAATAACATACATGAAAAGAGTTGTAAAGGGTACATGAGCATTTGTCTACATCAATAACCCACTTCTTGTGATGGCCAAGATTAAACTGATTGAATCTTTGCACAGCATAAAACGTAGGACCATTCGGTACAATTGTCTGAAAATCAAGACTATTACTTTTGGGCTCTATAGCCCTTAAGTCGATTTGACAACTAATAGTCATTATTTTCCCACTTGAAGACATTTTCAAGCCCCACCTTTTTTAGGGAAGTTCTTAATTAGTATTATCTTTCAAATGCAGTTGGAATTTAACTTTTTCATTTTTTTGGCCTGCAAATGGGACATAGTACCTTTAAAGTAATAGACCCGTTTACTATTAAACACATTCAAATGTATGGATGTTCCTTCCTGGGGCCCTAGTGATGATTTATTCCATTTACCTGTTATTCATGAAAGAACTATGAAACTTGGAATCCAGTCTGTGCACATTACTTGTTGCTATGTCAGGCAAGCCTCTACCAAGCATTCAGGTTGTCAAGGACAACCTGTGTTTAAAAATTACACATGAAATTTGAATATGTTAGTGAACTGGTGTATTGATGGGTTGTCCAATATTGTCTGCTTTGACCTTTGCTCCAGTTGGGTTAAAGGTTGGGTCAAAGGTTATTCTTATGGTTATGTGATGTACAGAGTTTTGTCCATGGATTAAAAGTGGGAATTTGGTTAGTCTATGGTTGTAAAATAAATGTTTGTTGTATGTACACGTACATGTCTCTATAGTTGACAGTATTTTTGTTCTCAAAATGTAATTAACTACCGGTAGGCATTACACAGGTCTATGAAAACATGTAAATATCTTCTTATTTTGTATACTAATTACTCGTAAAATTTTCTTAGCTATGATTTCTATAAGAGAGATTGAATATTGTTGACAAAGTCTAACTAGATTGTAAATGTATGCAATAACAAAATGGTAGAATAAAATTATTTTATTTATTCATAAATATTCCTTGATTTTATTTTTGTCTTTTCTTATCAAAGAGTTGCTGTCTTGGCATGCATTGTTTTAACATATCCCCTTTTTCATGTACAATGTAGGTTACAGTAACACACGCACATAAACCAAAATAAACTGCACAATAGTCCTAGCCCTTTAAGGTGTATCCCTTTTGCAGCCAACATCAAATTCTGTAGAACTTTGCAGGAATTATGGATATGTCATGTATGTCCTATCTGTGAAATTTAAACGTTAGCAGTGTCCTAGTATTCAAATTATGCAAGGAAACCAGTTTACTTTTACACTTCATTGTCAGACACTATTGATTGACTGGCTGACTTCTTTCTTTCTTTGGTAATAATATACATGAAATGAGCTGTAAAGGGTACATGAGCATTTCCCTACATCAATAACCCACTTGTAATTGCCAAATTAAACTGATTGAATGTTTGCACAGCACAAAACGTATGACAATTTGGTATGGTACAAGGGCCTGAAAATCAGACTATTTCTAAAATGCTTGCAATCAGTAAAGTCGATTCGACAACTAATGCTCGTTATTTTCCCACTTAAAGACATTTTCAAGCCCTTTTGTTTTGAGGGAAGTTCTAAATTGGTACCGTATTATCTTTCAAATGCCGTTGGAATTTAACCTTTCATTTTTGGGGCCTGCAAATGGGACATAGTACATACATGAACATGTCTACCTTTAAATGCATATAAAAAGGTGCTTCAGGAATAGCTCTTACAATGTAGTTCCCACACTGAAAGGAACCCCTCCATCTCTGTTTATCATGGACTACTTAATAACTCCATTACTTTCATGAACACTTATTCCGTTACTTTTCTCTGTGAGCTTTACAATTTTGGTATAAATCACCTTCACTTCTTACATATATGAACAGATGGGTAACTAAAAACTGTTATTAATTATATAGTTATATATGTGTATTACATGCACTTTATTTTTTGGCAATGAATCTAGTCGATCTATTTACATGCCTTCAACATTCAGTCATACCCCAGTCACATCGATGAGACCGACAACAGACCGATCGAACATGACATTACATCCTATGGCAAAGAATCGGTCTGTTTGGCGTCGGTCTGGCGGTGTGACTTGTGTATCAGGCTTTAAAACCAGGTAAGTTTTATTATGACCATCAATACATAGCAGACAAGTTTATGTACATGTACATGTATGCACATTCTAGAATCCATTGGTTGTCCTACATGTATACATGTATGTTTCCAATTTGGATTTGGTTTTGGTTATTTCAACAGTCTATTGAACTACACAATATTTCTTCTGAAGAGACTTGCATTATTTGTCTAAATTACCATACATGTACATGAACATTCACAAAGTTACAGATAAGATTCAGGATTTTCAAGAATGAATATAAATGTACAAATGATGCATCACTTGTGTGGTTTCACTTCCCTCAGGCTTCAGTACATTTAATGTACATTTTGTATTAGTGCACATGGCTGAGCATTTATTGCCGATGAGACAATACAAACTCATTTAACAGCACTAAGAGTCATAAAAAGGTATCAGAGTACAATAATATTCATGATTGTTTTTGCTAGAATAAACAATACCTGTAGTTGTTTAACTGGCATGACAGAAAGAGTTCAAAGTTCATACAGGGATTTGTTGATAACTATCTTGATTCAAACCCCTCTTTTATGGAGTGTCATGTCATGACTTGTTTGTTTTCTTGAAGATCTTGCCAAGAGTGTTCTTAGATACCTTTCCGGACTTCCCTGGCTTGCCTTTCTCAAACTCATCCTGAGTCACCTTCTGTTTATGAGCGCGCACTCTCGCCATCCACTCCTTCCCCTTTTCTCTCTTCTTCTTCTCCATTTTCTCCAACTGATCGCCGAGTTCGACGCTCTTCATGTAATAGTTTGTCTCTCGCTTGGCCTGAGAGATCTCCGTACGGATGCGCTGCTGACGCACCTGGCGCTCATATTCCAGACGCTCCACCAGGTGCCCCCACTGGAAGCGATGCAGGTACTTCAGGTTCCACAGCTCCTCGTAATAAATACTCCGTTTCCTCCCGCCCATTGGCGTGTTGTTGAACGTGAGGGCGATGCTCTTTGCTATCTTTTTATCCATGAATTCAATCCAACCTTCTGTGAAACGCTTGCTCTTGCTACCACCTTTCTTCTTCCTACTTTTGCGGCTGAATTTGTCTGTATTTTAGGAGAAATTTTAAAAGAAAAAATTGTGCCATTCAATAAACTACAATGATAAACAAGCTTCTATTTTGCCCTGTATTCATGTAATAAATAAATTGAAGAAAAAAATTACACAAAATTACTTAATATTTGTTTTATAAAAACCAATTACCGTATCCACCATAATAAACCAGAACTTACTACCGGTACATATGTCTGTGCTGTACACACAATGTATATTGAACATATAAACTGCTTAGACATTCTATGACTCTACCTATGAACTCTTGCATTGACCAAATATGAGTGATGCTTACTCTTCAAACACTTACAACTATTCTCTTGAACAATAAAATGCAGATCAGATAAAATACAATGTACCTGTACATGTACAGTGTATGTCACTCAATTCCATGCACAGCAACTGTGGCTACCATAGTTAGTTTTAGTCAGTGACATTCTGTTTCTCATTTGTTTATAATTGTTCAAAGTCATCTGAGAAGAGAATACATGTATGTACTAAATCTCAAATCTCCAGTTCCTCAAGGAATGTTTATAAATCATATGACTACTGTACATGTATTTTGTTTAAGTAAGGAGATTTATTACTTTTCTCATATATTTTGAATGCTCACTTCATGCTCTAAACATTGATATAAATTGAATATCATGGAAAGATTATCTGGTTGAGCATAGCTACTCTGGTCACATTCACTGTAAATGCGCCACCTGCACAGCAACACCCTCAAGATATCAAGATCTATTAATTACCTTCGGCTTGTAAGAATACACGTCCAACATCGCCATATTGGGAGAATATCCTCTTGATCCTCTGTGGTCTCATCAGTGGGGGTATGCGGCTCAAGTAGACGATCCCTGGTTTGGAAGTTTTCTTCATCGTGCCCTCTCCTTTGGCTTTGGCTTCGGCTTCCTCGGCTTGCAGCCTTTCAAAGGCAATATCCTCCTCCTGATCTTCATTCTGATCTTCATCTTCGTCCTCTCCAGAGATGTTATCGTTAAGCTCCTGCGGCATTTCTTCTTTATCTTGGTCCATCATTTTTCACTTGCTGCGGAGAAGATTGAGACAGAAAATTTACAAGCCAATTAAGTAATGACACAGAAATAGGATACAACAATTACATATTCCATGGCTCAGTTGATTTTCAAGTCACCATCTTCATATGTTATTATTAGATCTACTTTTTCTTTATTATTATATTAGGGTCAAGACTCTAGAATTTCTAGATCTATGATTAAATTCAAAATAAATGTCCACAAAAAATGTGAAGCCGAAGAGCACGTTTTTTTTAACCACAATGGCCTTATCGTCATCGAAGTCCCCTCTCATTCACAGTGTACACACACGTACGTTTGCGTGCAAAGTCTATGGAGGTAGATCAAAGTCCCCTGCACGCAGACGCAATAAAGGTAGCTGTGATGTGAGCTGTGTAGAGAAAGGAGCGGGGACACGGATCACGATAATGCCACCACAATTTTATCACGCATCAGTCATCAGATCATAGATCTAATCAATAAAATTTAAAAGTTATAATAAGTAGATCTAGATCTATAGGTCTAGGCCTAAGAGAGGAGCCGACGTCCCTACCCAAAAAGGAGGCTTAACGAACGAAAGAGACAGAAAATTCGGTCTAAAATAGATCTAGATTGTCTAGATCTAAGTCTAGGCGAAAATATTAAACTTCAAATGTCGAAGGAACAACGAAAAAATAACATCAACGAGTGAACGACAATTGCATCATCGGGAAAAAATAGGAAACCATCATCATCAATCATGACATTGATTGGCATTCACCCTGCACAAACAGATAATAGCGCTTCATTTTGTCACATAGGACAGCAACACCTATGGCATTGGCATTGCCATGCCCATGGCCTGGGCGGGCGGGCGTGGGCAATGCCAATGGCAAAAGCCAGTCGCAGTTGCCCGGCCCGGCCCAGCCCAGACCAATGGGCATGCCATGGCCAGTGCAGTGGACAGTTGTGGCAAAGCGGCCGCGGACGCGGCGCGGCTCTATAGTCTAGCTACGGCGCATGTTATGTTATCTCCTTGTTTCCCATCCCATATATCGAGTATCAAATACACAAGCGTATGCTTAACACTTACATTAAATATAGACTCTATGAAGATTTCAGTTGTAATTCAAGAAAGAGATTAATCACGAATATTGGTTACAATTTGAACATTGACAGACCACGGCCACGGGTACGTGTGTACAGATCGCATATGCAGCATGCACGGATATGGGGGCTGCCATTTTAAAATTAGCCAAATTTATTTGTATTTATTTCAAAAACAGATAAATTAAATAAGGTATCTACTTTTCTGATTGAAATTTAAAATATTATGTATGAACACAATATTTCTATTTTTATTAAATTTTAATCTATTATAATCAATTAAAATAAAACTAGGAGTAGATTCTACATGTTATAATCGGCAACGCACGTGCACTGAAGCATCATATCTCATACTCATCGGTTTGGACTCTCCTCCGGCCTCCTCCAGCTCCCACCACGCAGTATTTCTTCTTCTTCATGACATATCTTTGTGACGCGACTTACATCCTTTCTTATTTGGCTCTAGTGGTATCACCGGTCGGATAATCAATCGATTATTTTGTTTCTTATTTTATATTCTGATAAAGGTTAGAAAAGTTCAGAGGTAAGCTTCACAAATGCACAGCTCCAGATCCAGCGTAGTCTGCTACCACCGCACTCCCATACCACGGTCTGCCGTCGCGCCGTAGGCGTAGCATAGTGGGCCAGAATCGCCTCAAAGTGTGCCAAAATTCAAAATTGGCGAATGTGAATTTTTATTTATTTTTCATTCGCTTGGGGAAGAAAACATTCTAAAGAATATTTTTCCACCCATATTTTAATATTTAGGGAGTTTTAAAAGTGTCATATAGAGTCTACCCCTGCGAACATGGGAAAATCTATATTGCTCCAAAATTGATATAAAAGAGGCAACTTTACAATACTGGGTCAATAGCACTCCAGCAAAGCATAGAGAGTCAATGCTAATGCGTATTGACCTCTAGCACTGCATACATGCTGTGAGGCAGGGACCTAGAAGTCTATACACAAATATACACACCACACAATATCGCATAGACTGTACACAATCATGTCGATGCAGCTGTAAGCAAAGATTGACACTAGACTTACAATTTGAATTTTTAAATTATTCTTTTTAACATCAGTAAGTTGAAAAAAAATGTATTTTACTGCTATTTAGGTGTCATCAATTGTCACACAAGTAGCGATTTTGAGTGAAATCAGTTGAGTTTTGTACAGTGGTGTTTGAAATGTTGAGAATCAAAAGCACAGCTTTTACTACACAGCCAGGATAGTGATGCTCTTATGTGTGGGTCAATAGGTGTTGAGAATTTATGAAGGGAAAAGCAATCAACTTGATTCTGCGTGCACTTCTTGCATATTGGTAACCCAATTAGAAAATACAATGACCAAATTCATGGAAGCATCATTTTGGGAAAAAATGAGCATTAAATTTCACAAAAAAGGAAAAAATTGCAATTTTAATCTAAAAGTAGCATGTTTATTAGGATTCCGCCCGATTCCCGCAGTGATGTTAATCTCAAAATGTCCGCCCAAACCTAAGCTTTCCATGTATGGTATTTCTTTTTGCCAGAATTTGCTACACTGCATGTGTAGGCGCTTTTCCTCCCCACGTCCATCGATTATTATTAGGCATAATCGGTACACATTTGTACTGTTTACGTTTACGCACAGCCGATTCAACGCTCGTCCGCGTAACCATGGCAACGGTTACGTGAGTGTAGAGCGTATAGCGTAGTGTATATTGCTTTCACACGTTGATGATATTCGCAATCATATATGGTATCGTTCTAGGAGAACTTGGATTGAAATAAACGATGGCGGTATTAAGAAGACAGCTTTTTCATGCTGTGCATTCAGCTGGCTTCATTTCAGACATCAAACTGGCATCCGAAACATCCATTGATGCATTATGTGCATATCATAATGTGGGTAACAAGTCAAACATCCCACAAAAAATTCTCAAGAGTTTGTCAAAGACTATTGGACACTTTCTGTATCGTATGCGAGAGAAATGGAACAAGTGTGGTCGTTACCAGGAATATTTCATGAAAGAAAACGAGGACTGGCTTAATCAGACATTGACATTCAATACTGAAGTAGAAACATTTCTTGCACAGCAAAACAGCACAGATACCGGGACAGAAACAGAGCCAACTTCAGACTTGCCAGGCACGTCACAGGGCGCATCCAATGTGGGACGTCCAGCTAAGAATTGGGACACCCTCTCAGATCGTTCTAAAAAAAGAAAAGCACACCACCTTCTAGAAGACAGGGAACCAGAGGAACTTCTATATGCGGCATCTCAAGGCGTGTATAAGAAAAATTCAAGTTTGAAATATGTGTTGAAGCGTCTTAGACCCCTGTTACACATACGTCTGAAAGTGGACTGAGGCCGGCCCCGGAGTCGCCTCGACGTATGTGTAACACCAACTTTTTGTGAAAAGCCGGACTGAGGCCAGGTGGACTCAGTCCACCTCTGGATGTGGTTTGAGGCCGGCCTCAGTCCCGCAATCGGTGGGTGTAACACCAAAGTGGACTCGGGCCCGGTTTATAAGCGGAAGTGACGTGACCTGTCATATCATATATCAACATATACATCGGGCGCCCTTTGCCACCTTCTCTTATGTTATTCTTTGTTTTTATCATTCTATCACTTTCTCTTTCCGTCTTTCCTTATGTTATTCTTTGTTTATATCATTCTATCACTTTCTCTTTCTGTCTTTCATTTTGTTATTCTTTGTTTTGATCCTTCTATCACTTTCTCTTTCCGTCTTTCCATATGTTATTCTTTGTTTTTATCATTCTATCACTTTCTCTTTCTGTCTTTCCTTATGTTATTCTTTGTTGTTATCATCCTATCACTTTCTCTTTCTGTCTTTCATTATGTTATTCTTTGTTTTTATCATTCTATCACTTTCTCTTTCTGTCTTTCCTTATGTTATTCTTTGTTGTTATCATCCTATCACTTTCTCTTTCTGTCTTTCATTATGTTATTCTTTGTTTTTATCATTCTATCACTTTCTCTTTCCGTCTTTCCTTTTGTTATTCTTTGTTTTTATCATTCTATCACTTTCTCTATCCGTCTTTCCTTATGTTATTCTTTGTTTATATCATTCTATCACTTTCTCTTTCTGTCTTTCCTTATGTTATTCTTTGTTTTGATCCTTCTATCACTTTCTCTTTCCGTCTTTCCATATGTTATTCTTTGTTTTTATCATTCTATCACTTTCTCTTACTGTCTTTCATTATGTTATTCTTTGTTTCTATTCTTCTATCACCTTCTCTTATGTTATTCTTTGTTTTTATCGTTCTATCCCTTTCTCTTTCTGTCTTTCCTTATGTTATTCTTTGTTTCTTCCTTCTATCACCTTCTCTTATGTTATTCTTTGTTTTTTTCATTCTATCACTTACTCTTTTTGTCTTTCCTTTTGTTATTCTTTGTTTCTTCCTTCTATCACCTTCTCTTATGTTATTCTTAGTTTTTATCATTCTATCACTTTCTCTTTCTGTCTTTCTGGAGTCCGCCTAAACGTCAGCTCGTGAAAAGGCGACGTGAGGCCGGCCTATGTGTAGACGCAAAATTGCGGGCCCGAGATCATGTGTAACAGGGGTTTGATGATCTCGAGGCGGCTTCAAATTGCAGGCGTGAGGCCGCCTCCGGGGCCCGGTTTAAAAGCCGACGCATGTGTAACAGGGGTCTTACTCTTAGGTCCAGAAACCCCTGGAAAGTTCCCCTAGTCAGTGTCATATGAATCTGTCTACCGGTATGTGTTACAATGCATTTTGGCCTTTTCCAATCAGAAAACTGTATTTTAATGACGTGAGAGAAATTTGAAAATGCTCCAATAGTGTTTCTTAGGTCCAGAAACCCCTTATAACTTCCACTAATCAGTGTTATATGAACCTGCCTATGTGTTACAATGAATATTTGCCTTGTCCAATCAGAAAACAGTATTTTAATGACGTCAGAGAAATTTGAAAATGCTCCAACTGTGTTTCTAAGGTCAAGAAACCCCTTATAAGTTCCACTAATCAGTGTAATATGAATCTGTCTATGTGTTACAATGCATATTTGCCTTGTCCAATCAGAATACAGTATTTTGATGACGTCACACGGATTTGAAAATACTCCCATCGAATTCTATGGGTCTGAAAACCCCTTAGATACTTTAACCAGGAACTTCATTAACCTTCTTCAATGAGAAATTAAATTTGGCACACTTTGAGGCGGTTCTGGCTCACTGTGCATGCCGTCGCGCCGTGGGCCTGCGCCTGGGGGCGGTCGACGCATAGCCATGCATACTATAGCTAGGAGCTGCGCGCTGGATCTGGATCTCCACCTCTCCTCTTGAGATATCGTTCATTATAGTTATTTAAAAGAAAACTATACAGAGACATAAAAAATAGAGGGAAAATAGAACTTAATGAGGTTTTTTATGAGAAAGTAAGAGTGAAATGATTAAGAATGGAGAGAGTAAAAATGAAAAATATAAGATTACGAAAGAGTTTAAAAAATAACAAGAGGAAGAGAGACTGGAAGAAAACGTGGAAATCAAAAGTGTTTGAATTAATTAACTTAATTCTTTATATTAATAAAACCTGTCAATATCATCTAGAGATACAGTGTATCATTAAGGAGAGAGAAAGGAAATGGAGAAAAAAATAAAATGAAATATATTGGCATGTATGGCAAACGAGCTACTGTATATTGGCACTTGTGACAAAAGAGAGGATAAAGCTTATCGTACTGTTTTCTGAAAATCATTGATCCTGTATACCCCATGTTCGTTGTCTCTTGATGCTCTCAACTTAGCATTATTTTTTTTCCTTTATAAAATTATAATTATATTGTATGTGTGATCTAATTTTTATTTGGGGGTCAAGATTTGTTTGAAGATCAAAGCAGGTAGCCTTTATAATATGCTCAGTTCAGCTTTCCTTATTTGTATCTAGCAGAATGGTACTTTACTTCACTGAACGAGCTAGAGAGGATAGTACATTCCTGCATAACAAAATCTTCCAAATTCAAATTCCATTGGCCCGAAGTTGCTTCAATAAAGCAATCAGGTACATCAATGGTTGCAGAATAATGTTTAGTTCAAAAAATTGCCTCACTCTTTTATCACAGGATCTTTGATTTTTTTTTAAACCAAGTTCTTTTCCAAATGCCTTACATGTTAAGGTGTTCTAAAACACTCCTTTTGCATAAGTTTTCCTATTAGTTAAGTTATTCTACAATGTTCCTGAAATTAATATATAATAATCTTCATATTCCTCAGCATTGATCTCTCTTGAAACTTTCAAGGAATCAATTTAATGTCAAACTATACTAATATATCAATTTTTTTAAGTCATTATAAAAGATCAATGTCTGTTGTGACCTTCATCAAATTGTATTCCTACTGGCAAGTATTTCATAATCTATATTGTCGGAAATGTTGCAATGTTTTAATTGCATTTTGTTGGTGATATTCATCCAAAGACATGAATAACACATTTCTTTTGTTCCATCTCTTTTCTTAGGAAAGAATATGACTGACAGGGAGACAAATAGCTGTGGGAAACTCTTAATAGTAGGATTAGCCTGTGTTGATATTGTCAATGTAGCCGCAGAGTATCCTACAGAAGATACAGATCAAAGGTAAGCCACTCTGGTTTACACAGGGAATGGCTATTTTAACCCTGGGGCTGTTTCACAAAGATCCTAAGTTGAACTTATCTCTAAGTTGGACTTAAAAATTATGGAAAGCTGTTAGCATCTTTGAAAATATTTTGTAAAAGTTTTTTTTAAGAGGTATAAAATGTTGATTCAAATCAATCATAATTTTCTATTATCAAGGAGATTTCATGTTCTTGATCTGGAATTTCTAAAGAGTCTAAAATACTTGAATTTTCGCTTTGAACATATTTTATTTTAAGGCTACAAATGGCTCTCCATAATATTGAAGTCCAACTTAGAGTTAAGTTCGACTTGGGATCTTTGTGAAACACCCCCCTGGATGACATTTATTTTTGGCTAAATGATCTCCTATTTTTCTCAAATTGGCAACAATAATATTGTATATGTTCTTAATTTAAAACGTAGTGTCTCTGAAGATGACATACGGTACGTAAGAATGTTGTCAAGAAGTTGAAGAAATTAAAAAAATTGAGTGAAAAATATTTATTTTGAATCTCTCAAAATGTTGCCAAGTTGGGGACTTTAAAGGGACTTGGTATCATTGATGAGATGAGAGAAAGTGGTGCTAAGGTAGTGACTTCAATGCTAGATGTACAATTAAAGATAATCTGACAATTTGAGTGAAAACGGACCATTGTTAATGATACAAATTGGGAAAAACTGATCTGATCGATAAGCTCATTTCTCCCAACTATATTATTACAATTTGATTCCATTTATAGAAGATTGTTAATCGTCACAAAGCAATGAATTGGCTCTATATACCATTCCAGACATTTAAGTGTTGAAAGATTTTTAAAGCCTGTCTTATGTCTTTTTTTCATGGAAAAACGGTTGGGAAAACCATAGATATCTTTGTGGTTTGAAGATTTTTTCAGGATTTGTTGCATATTAGAGGGTTAATACAGCAGATGGACTATACATGTTATATGTAACATTTCATACAAAATTTATGCAACTTTTTCATCAACCTTCAATAATGTTACTGAGTTAATTTAAAGCTTATTTTCCTTTTTAGAATTCCTGGCATCAAATGCACTATAGTCATGAAACAAAACATATGCGGTGTGTTGCGAATTTTCAGATACTTTGTCTACCACAGTCTTGCAAAGTTCTGATTTTGAAAATCTAAATGAGATTGACATCACAAATAACTTTTATAAGATTTGGCCCATGTTTCCTTGTATCGAAAGTTTGTAAAAGGCATTTATGTAAAGATATAGCAATCAACACTGCAGATATCATGATCAGTATAAGGAAGATACTGTTTATATTGTAAGGACAAGAAGGCCAAACAGGATGTTCCCTTATCTCCAGAGCGACAGTTCAGGGCTAAGAGAATCTTTTTTTTTGTGTGTGTGTAATGATAAATGAAGCACCGTTTCCTGAAGATATAATTCTCTGATTAACGATCGATTTAGAGAGAGCTGGAAATGTAAATGGCAGCTGCCATTACTGGGGGGGGGGGTAGGACGTATGCTCCCTTATAAACAAAAAAGTACCATGGTAACCATGTTTTTTTTGTCCAAATTACCATCCACCATGGTAACCATGGTAATCATGGTATCAAAAAATGAAATTCATTATTTGATGTCGATGACCCTATGTTTATCATTGTTTGGAAGACAAAAAACATGGTTACCATGGTACTTTTATGAGGGCTAATAGTTCAAACATTCTCACTTTAGTTCAGGGACATCCATGAACCTGTCTGATTACATGAGACATTCAATCATCTCTTATTTAATATGTGCTATCGGGATGGCCCTCAGCTATGATGGACTTACTGCTCCACAGTGCTTGCAGAAACCATGGCAACGGAATCGGTATACACAATCTCTCACAGAAGTGAGTGCACAGTTCCCAAATACATGTAGGTGCATTACACCTCAGTTAATCGTTTAGTATATTTTACTAACTTGATCCAGCGTGAAAAATATGAGAACATTTGAAGCATGAGCCTAAGAGTTAAAAATTCAAAGTTTGGCCGAATGACTTTAATGTAAATGTCCTGAGGGACACCACAGGATGTTTGTTTCTTGCAAGAATTGTCTCCTTAATAATTGATGGCTGAGTGATGTCTGTTGGAACTTAGTTTAACCAATGTAGAATTATACCATTTAGGAATTAAATTGTTCTAATTTATGATTTATTTACTGTGTCAAACACCTTTTTTTTACACCTAAACTGATGCCAGAAAAGTATGTCATTCGTTTCAAAATAATCAAGCAATCTATCATGAATTTACAAGATTGATATAAGGTCTGTATGTCTTCTTTTTTTATTATTATTTGTGTGACTGATCATTTTAGATAACAAAGGTGAAGTGGAAAATGTGTCTCTTGCTTCAGCTTTTAGTTTGTTTGTTTTCTTTTGAACTTCAAACGTTATTTATTATTAACCGTATCAGACATCTGAGCAGGGCAATTTTTAAATGTTATTGCCCACAAGGTTTGATGGATAAGTCAACAAAATTACAATAAGTTAGTCCGCTCAGAAAAGTCAATGGGATTTTGTGTGTAATTTGGCGGGCAATATAGGTTATACAGTAAACCAATGCGCAAATATTTTAGCCCGCTCAGAACAGTCAATGGGATTTGTGTGTAATTTGGCGGGCAATATAGGTTATACAGTAAGTCAATGGACAAATATTTTAGCCCGCTCTGAAAAGTCAATGGCAAAATGCGTGTTAAACTAGTGAGCAATAATATAGTGCCAGTTGTAATTTACATCGCGCATCGGCTATTGTAATTTACATCGCGCATCGTGTATAAGAAAATGCGCACTTTGCACGAACTCATTGTGACGTAACAATCACACCCTAGGCAAACTGTTTGCAGTGTATCGAAAATCTGTCAAACACTGGATGAACAGTGCTGGTTTGACAATGTTTTTGCAACTTCTAATGCTAGGAAACCCTGTGTAGCCTACATAATTTAAGAGTATAAGATAGTAAGAGTTTCTTGTTTGCTCTAGATGTCTGATGTGGTTAATACTAGTAATATTGACTGCCTAATTCAGGGCAATACGACTTGTCATATCACCCTCACCTTCGGTTCGGGCGATATATGTCGTATTGCCCAGAAGGCAGTCAATATTACTTAAATATCTAATATTCACTCAGAACTCAATCAGTTCAACCATGGACCTACTACATGGTTCAACTACAGGTTATTCTCGCGTAGCCAGGGGGGAGGGCGGTGGAGGCGGTCGCCCAAAAAAAAACGCCGGCCAAAAAAAAAAGAGAGAGAGAAAAAAGAAGAAAGGAAGAGGACGTAGAAAGAAAAAGGAGTCGAGAACGGTACAACAAATCGTCTTCTTTCTCTAATAATTTAATGAAACATCAAAGCTTCCGCGCGAAGGGGGGGAGGGACTTAATTCAGATAAGGATTAAGAGTCGAGAACGGTACAACGAATCGTCTTCTTTCTCTAATAATTTAATGAAACGTCAAAGCTCCCGCGCTTTGCGTGGGAGGGAGCGGGGGGAAACTTGATTCAAACAAGGTTTAAGAGTCGAGGACGGTACAACGAATCGTCTTCTTTCTCTAATGAAACGTCAAAAGAAAATGAATTTAGATAAGGATTAAGAGTCAAGAACGGTCCAACGAATCGTCTTCTTTCTCTAATAATTTAATGAAACGTCAATAATTTAATGAAACTCACCCTTCGCTGCACCCACCCCCCTAGGTAGCGCGCTCTGTAAGTGTTTCGCAAACTTTGCGTGCTCACTACCGCCCCCCCCCCCCCTAAAATGAAATCCTGGCTACGCGCTTGCTGACAGGATTGTTTACGGTAATCAAATGTCATATACTACCTCTTCTACTTCTTTTTTTATTTTAAATGTATAATAATTGTTGTCTTTACCCTGGTTTATTGTAGATTACTAGACCAGCAAGTGAATCGAGGAGGAAACGCTACAAACACATCTGTGGTTCTGTCACAGCTTGGCTCTCCTGTGGAATGGTTAGGTACCCTCGCTACCGATAACCTGGCAGAGTAAGTAGTTCAGTCACATTCAAACCTATCTGTAGAGATCACTCAAGGGAGACAAAAGGCGGTCTTAGTTAGCAGGGGGGGGGGGGGTGTTTCACAAAGACTAATATCGACTTTAAGTTTGACTTACAAGTAACTATGGCAGGCCATTCATGCCACTGGTTGCTCTCACACTTGGTCTCTTAATTATGATCTTTATATAATATTTTTCCTTCAATAATGAACTATCAAATCAGGTAAATTCTGTAGATTTGTGACCATGATTTGTACGTCCCTTGAGAAACCAATGCCAGGAATAGTTGGAGGAACTAATGGCATGAAAGGCCTGCCATAGTTAAGTTCAACTTAAAATCAATCTTAGTCTTTGTGAAACATTCCCCTGGTGGTCCTTATGCATGGGCAGGTTCTTGTAATACAGGCTTCAATGTGAAATAATGTTTACTTACTTACTTTACAAAGTTGTTCTTTATAGACAGGTGCTCACCATGCAAAGTTGGTTTTATTGTATTATATGACACTTTTTTCAAATGTATTTTGTTAGGATGAATTACGTAGGATGATACTAGTGGGATAACATGGCAAAACACAAATGGGCATTGTATTGTCAGATACTTATATATCTCATGTATGTTATATAAATTTACAAAATTTAGAAACAAATATTTCAATGATGGGGGGGGGGGGGTGTGTTCATGTGTAAAAAATATGTTTTTAAACATGAATGTGTGTATGACTACACTCATTTTAATACAAGATTCTTTTGAAAAAAGAGTCCTTGGAAAATTAGATGTTGAATTCTTATTTCTTTTAAAGATGCCAAGAGCTGGGTGTTCAACATTGCGGAAACTACATTTGTTAAATTGAACAATGAGGATCCATGATTCATTCACAATGTTTATATAATTTATTTGTTGTAGTGTCATTACAGAAGATCAAGGAATATATATAGAGGTGCCGTGGTTGAGTGGTTAAGTCACCGGACTGTGGATCACAAGGTCCGCGGTCCGAGACCCGCCGCGGCACTAATGTCCTTTGGCAAGACATTGATCTACATGTGCCACACTCAACCCAGGTGATGTAAATGGGTACCTGGCAGGAATTCTTTAAAATGCAAGAGCGCCGTAATGGCAGCACAGCTAAAGCCAGGGTAATAGTCTCCAAGTTTGGAAGCGCTTAGTGTTTGTAATAAGCGCTATACAGTGCGTCCCAGAAAAAACGAAACCGAGAAGTATCGATGTTCTATCATAACTTAATCACAACTATAATTAATGAATGATACATATTTGGAAAGCTTAGAGTCTCCTCTTTCATGTGATGCTACTCAGATGATGCATATTTCACGCATGAGTGATTAAAAGCAATTTGAAGGAAGGAAACCAAAAAGACATTTGGCGGGCGGTATTTAAATTTCGAAGAAAAATTCACATTTCTAGAAAGTTGAGTTTCTGCCCTTTCATATGACACCTCAATCAGGAAAAATGAGCGAGGAATGACAAAGTTCTGTTTGTTTGAAGTAGTGCTTGCATTTCCATAATTTTACTAAACGAATTCGTTTTCACTGGCTGCCTGCCGTATCAAAAAACGAAATTAACAAAAGACTTAACTCCGTTTCGTTGACAATCAGCCGTAGACGAGAGTCTTCATGCATGGCTGATTGTCAACGAAACGGAGTTAAGTCTTTTGTCAAATCTGCTTTTTGCTACGACAGGCACCCAGTAAAAACGAATTCGTTTGTTAAAATTATGAAAATGTAAGGGCTACTTTAAACAAACAGAACTTTGTTATTCCTCGCTCATTTTTCCTGATTGAGGTGTCATATGAAAGGGCAGAAACTCAACTTTCTAGAAATGTGAATTTTTCTTCGAAATTCAAATACCGCCCGCCAAATGTCTTTTTGGTTTCCTTCCTTCAAATTGCTTTTAATCACTCATGCGTGAAATATGCATCATCTGAGTAGCATCAACTGAAAGAGGAGACTCTAAGCTTTCCAAATATGTATCATTCATTAATTATGGTTGTGATTAAGTTATGATAAAACATCGATACTTCTCGGTTTCGTTTTTTCTGGGACGCACTGTATAAAAACTGAGTATTATTATTATATGGAGTGCTTTATGACAATGTAATGCAATATGAACATTGTGTTCTCCCTCTCTCCCTCTCTCTCTCATGTGTCATTGTGCCGTGAGCTCAATGTTCAAGAGGGCAGATAATAGATTTACTGGAATATATGAGGATCCTTGATTTATTCATGATGTTTATATGATTTTCTGTTGTTGTAGCGTCATCACTGAGGATCTGGAAAAGTATGGAGTGATTTGTGACAATGTGAGACAATATGACAATTGTGTCACACCTCTCTCCTGTGTCATCGTCAATGCCTCTTCAGGTTCGAGGACCATCCTGCATAAAAACAAGTGAGTTAAAGTGGATACCTAGTCAAACATAGAGGGCGCTAGTCAACACTGGATCTCTATACTTTATTGAGAGAAATAGCTGTGACCTGCTTGCACAAGCATGCATGGTCATAAGTTAAAGTTTGCAAAAGCCCCCAAATGCAGTTCAGTTTCAAATGTTGTAAGAAAGGGAATAAAAAGTTATATCTTGCCTGAAGATCAGATTGGTCTTAAAAAATCATAGAAATTTGAGTTCTAATGAAATGTCAATGTTTGTTGTTAACACTGTACTTTTAGGAATTATGACTTAAAGATATCAGTATAATTGCCTTGATTTTTCAATTTGAATGATGAAAGGTCAGTGAAGAAAAAAAAACTGCCTGCAGCAATCTTACATCTTACATACCGGTATGTCCTTTCTTTTGTTAGGACTCTACCAGAGTTAGATCCAAAAGACTTTGAGAAGCTGGATTTCGGAAAGTACTCCTGGATACACTTTGAGGTACCGGTACATGTAATTTCCTTTCTTCTCTTGTTTATTATTCACATCTTGATCCTCATGGGAATGGATTAATTATGTTTCACTAATCTTAAGATCAAAGGGAATGATAATTAGGGTTGATTCTGATGTAATATTGTAACCAAAGTATTATGATACAAAGTGTGGTTTAAGGTCGATGAATGTTGTGAAAATGTACAATTTCCTGCATTTGCTAGTCCCGGTGGGGTCACTCAATGTGACTTCCGGACCGCATGACCGTTACCACAAATGCATATAACCCCCTTTTGCGGTCAATTTCAAGGACATTTTGTGAAATTTAACCCCTTTTTTACGTCAAAACAAGGACAAAATCATACTTTGGAATACCCCTATTTATAAGATTGTAAGGACACTTTCGCAAATTTACCCCTATTTTACCATATTTCAAGGACAAGACTCGGCTCCGAGAATTTTTCTTCCTGGTTTTCTCTTTTCCCTTCCCGGTTTTCTCTTTTCCCTTTTCCTGACCCCTATTTATCAATTTCGAGGACACCTGTGCACCCCTATTTTCTTTATTTCGAGGAATATTTTGTCCGCGGACATTGCTTGAAATTGACCCCTTTTTCCGCGATTTTGGTAACGGTCATGCGGTCCGGAAGTCACATTGAGTGACCCCACCGGGTTGCTAGTAGTTCCTACATGTATACCAGTATACTTACTTGGGTATACTTGGGTGTAGAGACTGGAAGCTTAGCTTATTTGTCCCTCTTTACTGTTGCATCCCGTCTCAAGTATGGTTCAAACTTAATTGGATTGTTTCTCCAATACCTTTCTAGGGATGACTTGAATTGGTTAATGGTGGTAGCATTGACTACTTCCTTAGGCAGAGCATTCCAATTATTTACACTCCTTATTGAGAAACTATACTGCCTTGTGTCTTGTGTTGAAACGTTGTTTGACAATCTTGAAATCATGGCCTCTTGTTGTTGAGCCAGTGGCTAGTTGGAAGAATTTTGAAGGATTCACTCTGTCAAAGCCTCTCAGGATTTTGAATATCTGTATCTGATCTGCTCTTTGTCTCCTGTAAGCCAAATTAGGAAGTTGTAGTTCTCTAAGTCTGTCTGGGTATGCTTTTTGTCTCAGCTCGGGAAGAAGTCTGGTGGCCCTCTGCTGGACTTTTTCTAGTATGTCTTCATCTCTCTTGAGTATTGGGCACCATACAGAGTTGCAGTATTCTAGTGTTGGCCGAATAATAGTTTTGTAGAGACTAAGGAACCCCTTCTTTTGCTCCATTTTCGATTATCAGTTTCCTTCCAGGAGCTATGAAAGCTACCAGACAGCAAAATAAGTCTAGGCTGTCTGCTTTTGACAGATCTGCTTTTCCATTTTAATACACCATTCTCCATAGGAAATTTCTAATTTTGAATTTTATAAAGGTGATGGAACCATATCTGTGAACAATGTCATTCTTGATTATTATAAAGCATTTCAGTAAAGACATGAGAAATCAATTGGTGATGGTTGAATCTCCCAAATCAACACTGTCATAGGATTTCTCAAAAATCAGGCCTTTGGCAATTTTTTTACATTTTTTGTTCATTGCTCATAAATGTATCCCAAAAATTGCAAAATTATTAAATTGAATCCATTCTTTAATCTATTTGACGCTGTGTATTAGGTCCAATGTGCATTACATTTGCTTGCTCAAAAATCTTTCTTAAAATTCTTGGAAACATCTTTATGGAAAGTTTCAAATATATAGATAGCATCATTTAAATTTTTTCATCAGCGATATATACTGTACGTTGAATTAGTATTCAAAGGAACATATAACAGCATTCAAACTCAGTGAGTTCATAAACTTGGTACAGAACCGAAGGGGAAAAAAAGAATATCGACCTACCATGACTAATATTTTGATATGTTTTTTTTTTCAGGGCAGAAATCAGGTCAACGTTGAGAAGATGATTAGCATGATAGAGGACTACAATGAGAGAAGAAAAGATTTCAAGCCTATTACTGTATCCATAGAGGCTGAGAAAACCAGGAATAACACTCACAGTTTTCTTCAAAAAGCAGAATTTGTAAGTTTGTCCTTGTATCTTCAGAATGGGATGTCAATGTTAGGGGCATTTACACTGCAGGCAAAAACCTTGGATGTTTTTTTCGCATTCTAGAGTTTTCCCTGAAGAACATTTTCAATCATGCATTCACCCTAAATACATGTATACCGTGTTCAAAAAGTTCGTTCCGCCCCTATCTGCCAACTCAACTGCTCATATGACTACTTTAGTAATAGCGCAGTCTGTTACCAACCAAATGTACTTGTACTGGATGTATACTAATGCATCCAGCCTGTAGAAATTGACCACACATTTTGCTGGGCTGAGATACGAGGTCAAATTTTGAAAAGGAGGAATTTAAAGGTCTGTAAACCTCAGACATTTAAAGATGGCGCCCAACAAGACCAACAGTAGCTTGGAGAAGGAAAGAAAACTG
The DNA here is from genome assembly GCA_035222895.1 of Strongylocentrotus droebachiensis. Taxonomy (NCBI): domain Eukaryota; kingdom Metazoa; phylum Echinodermata; class Echinoidea; order Camarodonta; family Strongylocentrotidae; genus Strongylocentrotus; species Strongylocentrotus droebachiensis. The sequence goes on from JAVYIG010000961.1 coordinate 103,154, forward strand.
GTTAGAAAATTTGACAGAAATGAACCCCATAGAGAAACTATGGTCTATTATGAAAGAACAAATATTGAAACTTAATACTGCAGAACAATAACTCGACTTAGAGAGGGGATCCGGCGAGCAGAGAAAAGCCTAGACATGAATAAGGACCTCCCTGCGTCATTAGTGGACGATAACTGGACCAAGCGTGTTTCACAGGTGATCGACCACCAAGGAGAGATACAAATTTTAATAAATTGGGAAGTGACAACTCTAATAATGTTTAGAAATGAGAAAATTAACAAAATAACCTGAAATGCATGGTGCAAATTAAGTTTTAAACACAATAAAATGCTTTTCTGTAGGGGGGCGGAACGAACTTATTGAACACCGTATATAACTTTTGCAAATATGTTCCATTATTCCATCATGAATAACTAAGAAAATGAAAGTTCATGAAATTTTCTGTACAGAGCAAATTTAAGAGGAGTTCATAAGATACATCATAGTGTTGCCAATTTGTGTTTCACTCATGACAACTTGAAAAACGCACACCTTTTCTTTATTTAATTGGATATTGCTCAAACTTTCACTAATTTGTTTCTCTCATTTTTCTGCGTTTGTTAAAACCAACTTAATATCAGGGTGGACTTCCCCTTTTAATTTAGCAAAGGTTTCTTGCCCAAAAATAGCTACTTACAATTCACAGTGGTTTCATAAATTGGGAAAGTTTCTGGTTTGACATTTGTTTGCAAGTTGCAAAATTTGCAATTGATTGCAACTCAACTACTTTGCAACGCCCCACTAGTCTCCTAAATTTCCTACGATTATGTTAGGATTAAAGTTTAAAACAATTAAATTTAGTTAACTATATCTAGCTTTTATTCTCCCTCTCTCTCTCTCTCTCTCTCTCTCTCTCTCTCTCTTACTAATGGGCCGTTACAGGAAAGTTAAGTTGCGATCAATTGCAAATTTGCATTTTAATCGCAAGACTTACGCTTGATTTTGGGGATTTGCAATTATAACTGTCTTGCAACACCCAACTAGTGTGATTGTTGGTTATCTTTGCAGGTATTTATTAGCAAGGATTACTCCATGGCCATGGGATACACCAGTGCAGAAGAGTGCCTGAACGGAATCAGAGAAAAGAAGCTCTTAAAGATAGGGTAAGAAAAATGTGTATTGTCAGTGATTATTATTTTGAGTAGTAGTAGTAGTAGTAGTAGTAGTAGTAGTAGTATTACTATGATTATTGTTTTTGTTACTATTATTATTATTATTGTTGTTGTTTTTTTTTTTTTTTTTTTTTTTTGGGAGGGGGGTATTATTATGACTGTTATTCTTGTTGATATTATTATCATTGTTGTTGTTTTTCTAATTATTATCATCAATATCATAATTATTATCGATGTTATTGTTGTTGTTATTACTAGTTTTGGACAGTATATATAGGATATTCCAGATGTCAAAGAGGGTCAACTTCAAAGAAATGATGAAGCATATTCTGGTTTACGAAATGTCGAAATCTCCTAGTTTATTACATAAGACATGAAATTTAGATGTAAATTACAGGAAATGAAGTTGATACTTGTTAGATGTTTTCACACAGTACGGTCTTTTCTATATATATACAGAAAGAAAGTTTTTGTCATGAGTAGGATAACAGTGACACCAGAGAGAACATACAATAACACATGTATTTATATTTCCAGTATTTCTATCGGTGATAGCAATCGTATTTCTCTTATAACCCCTTTTTGATCCAGTGCCAAAGCCATCTGTGCCTGGGGTGAGAAAGGAGCGTGGGGAGTGGAGGAGAGTGGCAGGATAGTGCACAGCCCGACCTATCCACCAATCAAAGTGGTTGATACATTGGGTGCCGGGGACACCTTCAATGCAGGTGTCCTCCATGCTCTTAACAGGGGGAGAACATTGGAGGAAGCCCTGAGGCTTGGCTGCCAGGTCGCCGGTCAGAAGGTGGGAGGAAGTGGCTTCAAGATCGACACTGCTTCACTGGATCTCTTATAACCCTGCCCTCCCTCCTCCCCTTGGGTCAAAGGTTACTACTTAACATGGTTGTGTGTGAAAATAAGAGCTGCTTCATTGCCATTGTGTATATATCTGAAATGCCTTAAAGCCCGTCTGCACTAGTTTGGCCATGGGAGTTATACCTCCCTGCAAGGTCACTGACAGGTGGCTATCTCATCAAATCAGCTCTCAATTAACATAAGAAAAAGGGGATCATGGGGTACTGACAGGCACCGATTAGGCATTGTTTGCTATATAGAGGGCGCAAGTAGCTATAACTTTAAAACACAATGCTTGAAGGTGCTTTGAGATATGCTCCAGCAACGATCGCTCCAGACTGTTTTTTGGGGTTGAAGTTAGGTTGTAGGTTAGGTTTAGAGTTAAGGTTCTAGGTGTTATTTTTGTCCAGGGTTGAATAATGCGGTTGTGGTAGGATATTAACTAGGGAACAATTTTAACAATTTTTTAAAATTTATTTCTAATACATCATTTAATCATGTGCTGCTGATATGAAGGTTGTCAACAAACAAAAAATTACTACCTCAAAATCATTAAGAAATGTTATGTTACATACACTTCAACAAAAATATGGTATTCTATTTTTCATGGAGCAGGAAATTGCCCAAATATGTGACCACTTTCCACAGTGCAAAGTGTTATTTTTGTTTGTGTATGTGTGATTAAACGAATAGGTGGACTGCAAAACATTTTCTAATTTAAAACACTTTTTCAATATAAGGGGAGGAGATTACAACAACAAAATAATGCACAAAATGCTCTGATGACATGATTGAATAATTCTTTTTATGGATTGGTGTGAAATTGATATCATTGAAAATATCTCATAGTTGAGATTCTTGCTTTTCCTATCATTTAATTTGAATGTCCTCTTTAGGTTCTTTTGCAAATTCTTCCATCTCTAAATGAAAACAAAGTATATACATTTTATATTTATAGAGAGAGAGAGATATATATATACCCACACACCCACATATGCACACACATATATATATATATATATATCAATATAATCTCAGATGATAAAACAACACATATTTCTAATTTATATCTATTTAACTAATATTTCTGAAATGTTAATTACCTCATGTTTATTACCTCATTGAATCATGTATCTATACAATGGAATGTTTTATGTTTAGATTTTATGCCTTGCTTAGGCAAATGCATTAATAGAAAAATGTCAGATCAGTACTTGATTGTTCTATATGTCTGTCTCCATCTTGTCATTTCATGAATTCAGTAAAAGAAAATTTTAAAAAATTATGCTGGGTTTTTTCTTCATGATTATTATTGTTTGGTCATGATTTTATAAGTTTTTGGTCATGGTTCATAATGTTTTGTCATGGTTTATAATGTTTTGAATTGGTTTATAATGTTTTGTCATGGTTTATAATGTTTTGTCATGGTTTATAATGTTTTGTCATGGTTTATAATGTTTTGTCATGGTTTATAATGTTTTGATATGGTTTATAATGTTTTGATATGGTTTATAATGTTTTGATTGATATGGTTTATAATGTTTTGATATGGTTTATAATGTTTTGTCATGGTTTATAATTTTTTTGTCATGGTTTATAATGTTTTGTCATGGTTTATAATGTTTTGTCATGGTTTATAATGTTTTGTCATGGTTTATTTTAGCCATAAACTTCTCTGTGCTGTATTCCATATGATTTTCCAGTATTATTTCTGCAACATATTTTACAAAATAATAAATTATTGTGCTGATACCAAATGAGACGAAGCCCTCTGATGATTGCAATACGATTTGGACATAAATTAGATTGTATATCAACTTTAGTTGAATTGTTATGCCTCCGTTACGAAGTAGCCCGAGGCATTATGTTTTCGGGTTGTCCGTCCGTACGTCCCGTTCTCGTGATCGCGTTATCTGAAGAACCGATTGATGGATTCCTGCCAAACTTTGGTCATGTATGTATCTTGCAGAGACGATGAACTGATTAGATTTGGGGGTCACGAGGTCAAAGGTCACAGGGCTCATTATGTATGCTGAAACAGCTCGTGATCGCGTTATCTCAAGAACCGATTGATGGATTCCTGCCAAACTTAGGTCATGTATGTTTCTTGCAGAGCCGATGAACTGATTAAATTTTGGGGTCATGAGGTCAAGGTCAAAGGTCATGCAGCTCATTATGCATGCAAAAATAGCTTGTGATCGCATTATCATTAGAACAGATTGATGGATTCCTCCCAAACTTAGATCATGTATGTATCTTGCAGAGCCAATGAACTGAGTAGATTCTTGGGTCATGAGGTCAAAGGTCAAAGGTCATGGGCTCATTATGTATGCAAAAATAGCTTGTGAACCATTCTCATTAGAACTGACAGATGGATTACTATTTAACTCGGGACATCTTGCAGAGCCAATGAACTGAGTAGATGTTAGGGTCATGTGGTCAAAGATCAAAGGGTCATATATGTATATGAGAAATTGCTTGTAATCACGATATTCTGAGAACCTGTTAATGGATTACAATTGAACTTGAATTTGAACAATTTCTTCTGTTTTGGTTTGTAAAATTGCTCTATGATGGAGGCATCATTTCGACTGCGCGCAGTCGAAGTTCCATCTAGTTTATTTTATTATGGGAATAAGTACCCATACTAATTTATTGATATATTTATATGATTGAACTAACTCTTTTGATATTGTTTGGATGAGTGTTAATATTTAATTTGTCATAATTTGGATATTCAAGTGTCTGTGTGTGTAATCAAATTAATATTTTTAATGAATGAATATATTATGAAAAAAATGGTGAATTGCCTATATTAACAATAAATATCACATATGAAAGTATATTCTATTTTCAGTCTATATATTAGTTTGTTGATTTGTTGAAAAGTGGGTACTCTGGTACTTCCTCTAGTGATTTCTTTGTGTGGACCAAGATAAACATGTAGGGTTAGGGTTAGAGTTGCAATTGAGGTTAGGTTAGGCTTGGGTATAGTGCTTGTACCAGGGTTTAAGTTTTGGATTCCATAAGTGTAGAGAAAAAACGGAGGGCATTTTTCTTGTCTTGTGTCCTACAACTTATAAAGGACCCCAGACAAAGAGAAATGTGTTCTTAGGGTTGAAGCTGTATTTTTCTTTGTCCATCGCTGCCACGTACCTGAATCATCATAATTATGGTTAATTGTGCGATGGTGGTCTTAATTTCATGTCCTAAAGAATTTGTGTCAGTTGATATTGATTTATATGATTTGGAGCTTGACTGGTTGGAACAATACTTTTTTGATTGATTGATTGTTTGACGGATGATATGTGATAGTTCAAATGGTTGGCTGATGTCAAACATCCTATATTCATTGATGCTTCGAAGATCAATCGTTTGATTGGTAAATGTAAAGGTATTTGATGATAGATTGATCGATTGAATGATGTCTATTAGCAGTTTGATGTGTGGAAAGCTTGCTTTATTGATTAATTCGTTGATTGCATTAACTGATGGATGAATGGATTGATTGACAGATTGATTCATTCATTTAATGATTAACTGACTGACTGATTTGCTGATTATAGACTGATTGATGGATTGTCTGATTGATTGCTTAGTTTGTTTTACGGTTGCTGTGATTAATGATACTAAATACAAACTTATTGGTAAAACAATAAGTTGTCGCGGGGGAACCTCGCTAGTTCTAAGGACCGCTATTCATAAAACGAAAAGGGGATCACTACTCATAAAGGCGTAAGGACCGCTATTTATAATGTGAGATGAGGGTCGCTATTCCTAATTTGCATCGAGGGTCATTACTCATTAGCGCCGCTATTCATAAAATGAAATCTGGTCGCTATTTATAAACATGAAGAAGTGGGTCACTACTCTAAAGACCGCTATTCTTAATACGAGAAGAAGGTCGCTATTCATAACACAAGAAGAGGGTCGCTATTCACAATACGGAATGAGGGGGTCGCGTGGGGGTGTCCCCCATCCAATATTTTCCTTTCTTATTCTTTTGTTTGCTTATTTAATTTTTTATGAATAGCGACCTTCATTCCACGTTATGAATAGCGACCCTCTTCTCGTCTTACGAATAGTGACCTTCTCTGGTATTATGAATGGAATATAGGCACCCCTATGAATAACGACCCCGATTTTGTATTATGAATAGTGGCCCTCTTCTCATATTATATAGCGACCCTCTTCTTCGACTATGAGAAGCGATCCTTTTGAATAATGAACCTTTTATCAAATTATGAAAAGCGAGCGTCGTGTAAACTTGATACACACCAATATGCACGAGTTAATAAAATCATAGATATTCATTTCACAAAACTCACATGTTTCATCTTTATTCTAGACGTAAAATTCTTCAAAATAATTATATTCACAGGCTTGTATTCCCAATATATGCTTTTGCTATGAAATAGAAGCTCCCTCTCATCCTGCCTGGCTCAGTGACAGGGGCATGGGGTGTGGGTGTGAAATCCCTCCCTACCCTTCACATTTTGTTATTTCAGAGCGTTGTCGGGAAATAGCAAAACAACCAAAAATATGATGGGCCTTTTCTTAATTATTTTCATTATTTGATTGCTAATCCACCTGAGAAGAAAACCAAGTAGAACGATGCTTTAGAATTATGAATAACTTAATTGCTACTCATCAATTAAAATCACTGAAACGTGACATACTACTTTTATACTCACAACTTTTATTATTTTTATACATGTGTTTTTATAAATCCAATCAACGATTCTTTTGGCATTTTTGGACAGTCGCCCCTTTCCCCTCCCCTAGCTTATGTACAAAATTAACGCTTCATTCTATGCTGCTTACGCTTGCGATGAATCTGTTTCCTCAATTTCAATTAACTTCGATTATCGTCAGTGTTTCTCTCCATTACTACAGTCACACAGTAATTAATCAAGCCAGCGGATCATTTGCCCCCCCCCCCCTCAAATGGCGTCAAGTAGAGAAAATGAAAAGCATAGGAACGAGGAGGGGGAAGGGAATTAAAGTAAAATGAAGACGCCATGACCCTCGAACGTTCTCCCTCCAATCAATATTCCTTCAACTCAAGACCGGCAACCCCTCATGAACGTCACGTATTAGTCGAAAAGAACAATGTATTAAGTAATATATTTATTGTGAACGGTTCGAGGACAATTACCCCCTTGGAAATCACCCCCGGAAAATTATCATCCGGAAAACTACCCCAACTACAATCCCCCCCCCCCCGCCCAGAAAATATACTCCGGAAAATTACCCCCGGAAAACTACCCCCGAAGAATTACCCCCCCCCCCCCCCTCCCCACCCCCCCCCCCCCTCCCCCCCCCCCCCCCCAATGACAATTACCCACGGAAGATTACCCCCTAGTACAATTACCCTACGAAATTTTTTTTCTTCTTAAAACCAACTCATTATCAGGCTGGACTTCCCCTTTAACTGTCCTCGTGGATGGTTGTCCTGGGGGCGGGGGGGGGGTAATTGTCCTAGGGGGTATTTTCAGGGATAATGTCCTCGGGGGGGGTAACTGTTCTCGGGAGGGGGACATTTTCCTCGGGGGTAATTTTCCGGGGTGTAATTGCCCAAGAGGTAATTGTCTTGATACGTATCACAACGTACCACAGTGTAACACAATATAATACAATTATATTACATTGTATAATCAAACAATTTAATGTCATAAAATGCAATGAAATATGTTTAATTCTATTGTATAACAATGAAGTATATTTAGTTTATTGCATAGCAATATATTTCGTCTATTGTATTGTAATAACATAATATTTCTCGCTATTCCATAAAGTCTGTATATTATATAACAATAATTTTTTGTATATTATTATATATATAATATGTATATATATTTTTTAATCATATACTTTATCTATTGAAATGCATATTGAAAAGCATGTAAAACGGACTTTCAAGTCAAGGCTACTGCCTGAATACATAAAACAGTACAAGGCGGAAAAATAATACACATAATTATACATGTACAAAAGAAGACAAATACAGGATAAACATCATATGAACAAAATACAACGAATAGAGAGGAAAAATAAAAAAAGTTGCAAAATAGTTTTTTTAAACATGAAGTAATAATAGACTAATTTGTACATTCGGTGCATGCTAACACAGGTATAATAGTAATTATAGTATGTAACAATATGGAAGTATTGATTCACTTTATATAGAGGTAACATAATCATATCTATTAAAGGGATAGTCCACCCCAGGATTTTCTTTAGCTGACGATATAGATCTAATAATACCATGAAGAATGATACAAGTCTCATTAAAATCCATGATCACATAACGAAGATATATCGACTTTTTTATCGAAAATCAGCCGCCCCCCAAATGCAAATGCGTTACATGGGCATGAAACGATTGTGACGTATGTTGCGAGCTGCCTTCTTATTTCGCAGACATTCACTTTCGCTTTCACTTTCATTCATGATTCGTCGTGTCAGTGCGATAACAGTGTACCGCGAGCGAAAGTGAATGTCTGCGAAATAAGAAGGCAGCTCGCAACATACGTCACAATTTCGATACTATCGGTTATTTTTTGGCGATCGTTTTTTGCCCATGTGGAGATAGATTTAATTTACCAATTCTGAAGAAATTATCCTGGAAACAAATTCATATAGGAATAGATGACACTACTATTAAAACAGAGCAATTATTGAACCACATTTTGATTTTGATTAAATATATGATTTTCCATAGTAGAGAGAAGGGAAGCCCTCCAAAAGCAAAAGAAATAGAATATAGATTGTTGGAAAATAGAAATGAAGAGAAAAAACTTTCAATGGAAAGAGACACACTTTCAATTCATTTAAGGAAATGGGAAGCTTTGGAAAGTTTAGAATAAATGTTTTCATTTTTTTTTTTTTTTTTTTTTTTTCTTAATATACAACTTCCTGGCCCTCTCTTCTCTCCTTTTTTGTTTTTTTTTTTTTTTTTTTTTTTTTTTTTTGTTTTTGTTTTTGTTTTTGGTGTGTGTTTTGTATACTGTTGTACTTGTTATGTATTTAAATGTTGTGTGGGGCGGGGGGGGGGTAGTAGGTGTTTTGTAGCTTTTCTCTTTTTTATATATATATATAATTTTGTTTGTCTCTAAAGGAAATGAAGAGGTGTAACTTTTGTATGTAAATGTAAAAGATCATTGGCAATTTATAAAAACCTATGTTAAATTATTTTGTTATTTTTGTATCCAATGTTATAAATGTACAATTTTTCTTTGAGAGAAACGAATAAAAACCTATGAAAACAAAAAATGTAACGCATTTGCATTTGGGGGGCGGCTGATTTTCGATAAAAAAGTCGATATATCTTCGTTATGTGATCATGGATTTTAATGAGACTTGTATCATTCTTCATGGTATTATTAGGTCTATATCGTCAGCTAAAAAAAATCCTGGGGTGGACTTTCCTTTAAATACATACATATGATTATATATTATATAGTTACAATAGTATGTTTATGTATGTATTAGCATATACACTACCATAAGAATGTATGCAATAATTATGCTCTTTTATTAAAAAAGGATATTTTTATGAAACCACATTATTTCATTGTAAAAGGTTTTCTCATTGAAAGCTGTATCAAAATACCTGTACATAAAGACCACCTGTCTATACTACTTTAACTGTCTCCCCTTAGCGGTCTTTACCTGCAGGTTCCTCTGTATCGTTATTTAGAAGTTCTATATTATTTTCTCGTCATCATAATAATAATAAAATGATAATAGGCATTTATATAACGCCGTCTGTCTAGAAATTCTTTTCCGAGGAGCAATTTTTAATTATTACCCCGCCGGCGGCCGGGGCCGACAACATCTAGAAATACAGAGTTTCCAAATTAAGAATAAAGGAAGTGAAAAAATAGCGATAACGAAGGCGAGAACGTCTAGCGAATGAAGCTGAATGAAGCCCATCTCGGTGGCCCTGGAGCGAAGATGGCCGCTGCCAAACTGGAGGACGTGTTCGATCCAGAAGACTGCTCGGTCGAGAGGGTGGACGATGTCGTGGCGAAATATCTCCGATGCCCGCACCGCGTTGGCCTTGAAACTGTTACACATGAAGAGAGTTATGGTTTAATAATCAGATTGAGGTAATGATAATTATAAGCATCTGACTAATCTTTTCTCTTTTTCTCTCGCTCTGTCGTCCTTTCATTTTCCTCACAATCGGTGCAGACTTATCCATTTCATTCACTATCCCATTTTTCCTTTCTGTCTCATCTATTTATCCCCCCCCCCCCTTCCCCCCCCCCTCTCTCTCTCCCCCTCTCTCTCTCTCTCTCTCTCTCTCTCTCTCTCTCTCGTCTCGTCTCGTCACCAGCCTGGTTTAGGTGACAGCTACTCACGGTTCTCAATCCCAAACCTTTAATAATTATATACCCTCCGGCAATTTTAAACTTTGGGCCGGGCTAATTTTTGCCGACATACTTCCCCCCCTCCCATTGAAAGGATCTGACAATTATTATCGCCCTTATATCTTCACCTTTATCTTATATTCTCACCTTGGATCTTCAAGGAGCCGGTGTACGGCCTGTCCGAAGGAGTCCTCGTCCAGGGTCCTGCTGTCAAGGGTCAACCCCATTCCTTTCCCTTCGACCATGGCTGCATTGGCGGGTTGATCAGCGGCTTGAGGCATGACGATCATGGGGACTCCGTGGTACACCGCTTCGTGTACGCCCGCTGCACCGCCGTGGTAGATCAGGAACCGAATCTTCGGATGAGCTGTGAAGTTTGAACACATTAAAAAATAATTTAAAAACGTTTATCAGAAATTAAGTGACGGGGGCGTCCATAAGGGGGTCACCCCCCCTTAAAATGTCGGTCGGCGGATTCGCACTTTCCGTGTTAAATTTAGAAACACATCGTATACATCCTTCTTTGAAGAAAATGCTTATATGACTAGATACTATACAATGATTAATATTTGCCTGTTGACTATCAAAACCCTTGACTTTAATTACGGGACTTAAAGGCTCGTGTTTGTTTGATTGATGTTTTTCTCTATTTTCTTTTCTTTTTTAAAATATAGTACTTTGCTGTTTTGTCTGACATCCGGCTCAATCAACATTTTTAGGTACGCTTCTTCATGACACAATAATGCGGCAACAGCTTTTCAACAATTTGCTAATGTATACCCTCCCGAAAATATTTTTTCATCAACACTTTTAGTGGTTTGAATACATAGGCAGATCTAGGAGGCTGAAATGGCCACCCCCCCCCCCCTCCCCTAATTACAAAATGCATTAATATGGACATTTTAGAGGTAAAAATACAGCTTTCATCGTATAGCAAACTTTTAATTTGGTATCTCTCTAAAAAAAAAGAGTGAATTTTCACTCTATTTTCACTTTCTTGGGAGTGACGTCCGTGATCACTTGTTTAGGAATGAATATCGATTGATTTTAGAGTGCTCTCTAAGACGAAAAGAGTGAATGTTCACTCTATTTTCACTACATTTTCACTCTCCAGAGGAGTGACGTCCGTGATCACTTGATTTCTTTTAGAGAGAAGGACAAATTTGTTACTTTTTTTCTTTTGAACATTTATAATTTATATTGGAATATGAAATTGAACCATAATTATTACCTAATAAATCGTTTTGTGGAACCCATTTTAGAATGAGTGTGTTGTTGCCTAGTGGGTGTGGTCTCGGTCCTACGTATCTCCATATCACCCTCTGCCTCAGCTCACTGAACACCTTCGATATGGCATTCGTCAATTTCTGGTCAGAGAACGATACCGTCAATGACCCCTGTGTGAAATGAAAGACTTGTTTTAAGATGAAAGGAATTATTTTAGTGTCACTTTAAAGTCCCACTGCACTACTTATAGCTACTTGCGCCCTCTATATATCAAACAATGCCTAATCGGTGCCTGATGGTCCCCATGATAGCGGCTGTTTCTTATGTTAAACATAAGAAACATAAGAGAGCTGATTTGATGAGATAACCACCTGTCAGTGACCTTGCTGGGAGGTCTAATCCCCCTGGCCAAACTAGTGCAGACGGGATTTAATGGAGGCGGAGGTGTCGTAGTGGGTTTTCTAACTGCTTGACTCTTAAAGTAAGGGTTGAGGGTTCAAATTCCAGCCGGTACTAAGTAACGTATCTGGCAAAACATTAATTCACACTTGCCACTCTTCACCCAGGGGTACCTGGCAATAATTGCTGGGGTATTGCAGGGCCCTCAGGAAGAACAGTGTTGGCGCTGATTAAGGCTCCCTGGGTAAACAAAATTAGTAGTAGTAGTAGTAGTAGTAGTATCATTATTATTATCATTATCATTATCGTTATTATCATTATCGTTATTATGATCATTAATATCATTATTATTATTATTATTATTATTATTATTATTATTATTATTATTATTATTATTATTATTATTATTATTATACAGCATACGGTATATAGTTACTATTGGTGGGCTCACTGGGCTGTAGCGCGTTCAAACTTTCTCAATAGATCGTATAGTTCAATGAACCCCGTACTTGCACCATTTAAAGAATATCTTATCTGAGCCTGGCCCTATCGAGCGTACTATTTAAGGGGCAAATAAATAGTCCCACTCTATAATAATTGTTATTGTCAATCTAGGAATGTTGTTTTATGAACTTATGATAATGCTTATTTACATTTCTTAATGCTTATATACATCTGAGTTTCTTCACTTTGTGGATTTAGGTCCTGTTTAAATCTAAACAATTTAACGGGTACACGAATCATAAGGTTAACAAACTTTGAACGAGTCCTCTGAATGATCGCGTCATCTCTCTATTAACAGGTACGTTAAACACGACCCTGGATCTAAAATCACGTATACTTTTAACAGAAGGGAAAACTTAGACTTATACTTCCTTCCTGATTTTGAACAAGTTAGTGGAATACGGGCATTTCTTTCTCGCTATAATTGATACCCATCTCCCTCATTTCACATGCTCTTTCAGTCTTACAGAAAAAAGTATAGATGGTGTTGAGGTGTGACTCCTCCCCCCCCCCCCCCCAAAAAAAAAAACACAACAACAACAACAACAACAAACAAACAAATACATATACAGTTCCATGCAGTGGCGTACACAGGATTTTTTCAAGGGGGGGGGTTAACATTTTTAAATCGGGCCGAAAATTTCGCAACGACTCAGCCAGCCGCTGAATGGGCGGGGGGGGGGGACGGGGGAGGGGGGGGGGGGGTAAGAGGACATATATACATTTTTTTTTGGGGGGGGGGGTCCAAAAAAATTCGCAACGACTCAGCCAGCCGCTGAATAAGCGAGGGGTGGGGGGGGGGGGGGTAAGAGCACATCATCATCCGGGTCCTGAAACTGCATCACACGTTGTTAATAATACTCATCGATTCCGATGAGTTTGGTCAGGATTAGGGTCAAGAGTACTATGCACGGGATATGCAGTGTAAAACCCTGGAAAGGAGATGGGACCTGGCGGATTATGTTCCGGTTACCAATATTATAGTTAGAGGATGTGATCATGCGTGTTTGGATAACCTGGCATATTATATGGTATACGTGGGGTACGTGCCCTCCGTAGTCAGAGTGAGAGAGAGAGAGAGAGAGAGATGGAGGGAAGGAGAAAGAGAGAGGAGGAGGCGCGATGGCTCAGTCGGTAGAGCAGTGGTCTCGTAATCCGGTGACCCGGGTTCGAAACCAAGGCGATGGGCTAGTGCCATTTGGTAATTAGCATTAATCGTCATTACCACGTCCCTCGGAGAGGACCTAAAGCCGTCGGCCGTCTGTTTGCTTACAAGCATTTCATGCTTTCTTAGCCAGTCAGGTAAAATAACCACCACCAATCAAGAGAGAGATGGCTAAAACAAAATCGAGAAAAGGACCCCCCTCCCGCGCACTGCTTATTAAATCGATTGCCTTCATGATAGTAAGTCCGACCCCCCCCCCCCCCTTTCCCCATGGATGCCCCATGATATGAGGCAAACAAAGAAATAGTAATAAAGACTCTCCTGCAAAAGAAAATCACGTATCTTTAATGAAGACTTCATTCATCCTGGTATAGTTGTACATCTAGATAATTCACATTTCATTTCGATTAAGCGTGATCCTCCCGCCCCTCCCATCCCCATGACCTCACTGATTACCAGGCACTCACAACCGCAACGCCTCTATTTTAACTTTGACGCTACAACAAAATAAACAGTTATCAAGACTGTCCTGGAAAAGATATTGATTTTTCTTAGTTATTAATGAATAATTAGATCATGTTTTCGAACAGGGGTTGTGTAAAGCCAAATTTGCAATGATCATATTCAAGGCGCATAATTATTATGATCGAACATTTTCTTTAGCGAGAGAAAATCAAAATTTATGATATTTTTAGTGCAGAGCAAATGGGAAGAGACTTCGAAAGATACGTCTCACTATTGCCAATTTGTATCTGGTTGATCACAACTTCAAAAATGAATAACTTCCTAAATTTTGTATAGGATTTTTTTCAAACTTTCACTAATATATTTATCTGAATTTTCTGCTCCTATATCGAAGCCAGCTTAATATCAGGGCACTTTTCCTTCTCAATGTCTTAATATTTCATAATACTGGATATCTCGGTGTCTGATATGGGTAAATTTATGTCATATTGGGAAATTGCTATTTACCTGTTTATTGTCAAAAATCAACCACCTTGATTATTCTTACCAAAGTAAACAAGATGAATCCGTGCTCTCCTGCTCCATCTATGAAGTTCAATAAATCCTGAAAAGAGATACACACCATGATACTAAATAAGACACCAGAAAAGTAGGTAATTGTTAAAAATAGAGTGATAATTTATAGAGATACGTAGGACCGAGACCACACCCAATAGGCAACAACACACTCATTCTAAAATGGGTTCCACAAAACGATCTATTAGGTAATAATTAGGGTTAAATTTCATATTCGTAAATAATTATGAATGTTCAAAAGAGAAAAAGTAACAAATTTTCCTTGTACCAAATTAAAAGTTTGCTATACGATGTAAGCTCTTAAAGGCCCATTTTAATAGGCCCTTCATAAATATCCTGATTATGATGATGTGGCATATCCCTGTAAAATGTTTTATGGGATCCCCAGGCACCTGGAAGCGATTTCTCCACTCCAGTATTGTCCTTACATTTTTTGTGGTGCCGTTTACTCTAAAATTATCTGGAATATCATTTCGAGAGAGAAATTCACTTCTTTTCTAGGACACAAAAACATCCTCTGTCGCAGTCATAAAAAACATCCCTTGTGTTCATGCATTATATTTTCTTCATAATTCATGTTGATATTCCATACTGCTTTAAAGTTAGTCTCGTTGGATTAGTTTGTTACAAAGATTGTGATATCCTAGTGCAACCCCCTCCCCTCAGGCCCTCCCCTCCCTTCTCTTCGATCATTGGCGGGACCCATATGCTACGTGCTCCTTTGATTCAGAAATGAATTGAGGTGATGGTTACCTGTTGACTATTGAATTCTCTTACTCGCATAGGCTTAATACAGGGAACACTTGGTTCTAGTAGGAAATGGGTTAAGAGATTTGTCACATCTTGAACTCATTATTACATGAACTGTCCCACTCCCAATATAATACCTTGTCTATCCAGAAGCACTAAAACAAACATCGATTGCAATGAGGACCAGACATTATTTACCTTTTCATTATTATCTCTTTTTTTGTGTAAATACTTACCGAGTATGGATTGGAGGACAGGAAATTATACAAGGTGCATAGTATAGACATTTCAGACTTTACAGTAGATTTGCAGGTGCACCATGTGTATAGTTCTAAGGAGAACTATAGCGCTTGGAGAGGATGAGTGGCTCGACGTTTCGAACAGGTTGACTATCCGTCGTCAGCTAGACGTCGAAACGTCGAAACGTCGAGCCACTCATCCTCTCCAAGCGCTATAGTACTGTTCTCCTTAGAACTATATGCTAAGAAAGATAACAAACAGTCCTTTTCAGGACTACCACACCCCCAAGAAAGATTACTGAGTCAGAGTCCTTTTTCAAGACTCCTCAACACACTCACTCTCTCTCTCTCACATGGTGCACCCGCAAATCTACTGTATATCTACATCACCATGCAAGCCGACACTTACAAGCAGCATCTATTTCAGACAGTTTTATCATAAATAACTCGAAAGTTGAAACTCCTCCAAACAAATTGGGCAAGCCCATAGTAAGATTGGATTGGGGTAAATTTAATGTCGTATCTTTCAATGTGCCCCTTGTTTGTATTTAGGGTATGCGAGGGTGGTATAACCACTTCCCCGGCTATTATCATAATCAATACCCTTTTTCAATTCTAAATTGATTGTTATAATAGTGCAATAAACTGTTTCAAATCGAAATTGATAGTGACCGTTAGGTAATTTCATAACCAGTAAGACTTACATCAATCAATAGTTACCACTCGTCACCCAGGTGTGGAAATAGGTAGCTGGTAGCAAGTAAATCCTTGAAAGCTTTGCAGTGAAGAAGAAACAGTTTAAGAGTAATACTTTGTGGGCGCCTTGAATATGTCATGGGATGGGTATGCGCGCATTCATTATTATTGTAGCTATATAAGCCTTATCATTATAATTTTGGGGCTATCTACCATCCTTGTAACAACATTTATAGCAAGAAAGGCAGAGGTGCAAGATATTCCATGCTTACTTGTGTCAATGGTTGAACAGGTGGAATCACGAATCCAGCTATTGGTATCCAGTTTGGGGCGGTGGGTCTGGCGGCGTCGAGGGCGAAGGTAGTTTGGCACAGCCATAGTGCTGCACTTGCCGCCACTTCCTTCGGGCTGAGATCTTCTCGAATGCCATACGTCGTCTGCAGCTGTCTGATTGGTCGAGTGATAATAAAATACTCCAGGATCGTGTGCATGACGTAACGATCGACGAAGTTTTGGACGCGCTGCGCGAATGTCATATTGTGCGGTAGATGTTTGAACAGGCTGAAAGGCACCAGGGCAGAGGACATGGGAATCCCGAAGAGGTCTTCGTTAAAAGCCGGAGTCCTTCGGGTTCCCGTGATAACCGTAAAAGGGACATCAAGATAAACTGCCAGGAGGGTATCGCAGGTGTCCAAGATCGGAGACGTTAGTATCATATCGAAGTTCATGTCTTTAAGCCGAGATAAGGTTGGCGCGTCGGCGAAGAGTTCGAAACAACCGTGCAACCTGATACGGTTTAGGTGTGACATCTTCTGGAACTTCTCCGTGAGGGTCATGCTCCCGAAACTCGTCATCACCGTGGACATCTCGTAGCGGACTTCGTCGAGCTCCGCGTCGCACATCGAGTTCGGGTACGTGACGTTGTCGGTGTACGAGTTGCCCAACATACCTTGGGTGCCACGCCTGTCAAGTAGGAGAAGTGTCACGTCATGTCCTCTTCGGACCAGTTCCCTCGTGATGGTACTCAGACCTATGTAGTGACTGGGTGTGCTCACAAGGCTAATGGCTGGAAGTAAAAACTTGGCGGCCAAGGCCTGATGGTCTATAGACAGACCGGACATGACAAGCAAAATAAAGACATACCTAATTAAGCCAAACGCCTTCGAGGATCCTTTTTCTACCTCCATTGAAATTGATCGCTTTAATTCTTCCCTATAGTTACAGGCCTAAGTGATGTCAAGTTTGACAGACATCGCCACCTCTGAAAAAAAAAACTGTGTCAAGTTCTTGAACTCTGGCATCTGGAAAAAAAACATTGCCCGTTCACACATGGTTTCATCATATAAATATAATCAGTGCACGGAAGTTCACGTAAACTGTCCGGAAATTCACGTACGAGTTACGGAAGTTTCACGTACAAAAAATAAATATGAAAATGAAATTACGGTGAGATGATGCGAGGTGTTCCTCAATTAAAATTGATTTCGATCCTAAATATCACTTTTAAGGCCGCATAAGTTTTAGCTTGAGTTGATACTTGTATGAACGAGCGACTTAAAAATATGATGTTGACGGGTGCCGATCCATGTTCAGGATAATTATGAGAGGGACAATACAAAAAATCCCCCTGCCCCGTCCGCCATCCCGGTCCCGGCTGACTCGACGCCCTTGCTGATTGGCAGAACATTTTTTTTTTTTTTTGGGGGGGGGGGGAGGGGTGGGGTAGAGTTAAAAAGAGAGGTACACGTGGCGACCCATATTTATTTCTTTAAGTTCAGGGTCCAACTTAGTATAGTCAAGTTCAAAGATAGCCCATTCGAGACATTTATTGAGACGTCATCAGATATAATGAGAGGAAGCCACGCACTTTCTAGAGAAGGCATGCATACATAACAACTTTATTTGTATGACCAACCCCCCCCCCCCCCCCCCCCCCCCACCTTCTCGAAGGCAGACGGGTTCGATTCCCTTGCTGATATGGGTAGAGCTGGAACAGATGAGTATTCGTGTCGACTCATATTTATCCAGGGTCAAACTTTAGCCTAGTTCAAATGGGATCTGCTCGCTATTCATAAGGGCCGCTATTTATAAAAGACCGCTATTCATTTAGTTATATCTTTATGGATAGCGGTCCTTATGAATTGTTTTTCCCCCATATTTTTCCCTCCACATGGATTTTATTGATTTTCATCAAATTAACAAATATATATTCAATGTAATTTACATTTATAAAATAAATAAAATTGACTGTTGAACTGAACTCAAACCATCGTAAACCAATTATACAATTAGATCCAATGGAACAATATGTTTCCCAACTCTTGTCATTCAGGTCGAAAATGCATTTCCATTTGGGAAAACTTTTACAACCTCCTTTTCTTCTCTTTAATAAAATTGCATAGATATGTTAACATCCTTCAATATGTTTCATATAACAAATCCCATCGTATCTGGGAAAAGTGGTTGTGCACTTATTGTCGAACCATTGTCTAATTGCATCGAATAATTAATCCACGATGAAAAAAGAAAATGTATTTGAATACTATACCTTTCTTGGAAATGTTTCAGAGAACCATTGTCTCTAAAATATCATCAACAAAACGAATTCCCTTTTTACACAATTATTCTTTACTATATTGAGCTAATATTGCCTATTTTTATGTAATTATTTTTCCGTAAGTGTTGGCAATAAATGTTATTATAATGCATGGACACGGATTGTACTAAGGGCCATGAACATTTCTTTCCAAAAAGTTCCCGAAAATAATTGTTTCCCATATATAATTTTTAATCTTGCAGTTCAGGCAAGAAAGATTGCAAAAGACAGAGGATATTGCTATATTTTGAGCCAAATGATTGGCAATGTGTGTATATATATCCCCTCCGTCTGAATAACTTTGTGACATTTGATTTTGTACTTGTTTTATCAGGTTTCTCACATATAAAGCTATAAAAGTGAGCATTTATATCTTCAAAATATTTTCACCTGCATGGATTAGGGAGGGACAAAATAAGGTAGTTTAATTTGGATATACCAACAATGATTTGACGACAGTGACTTTTCCAGAACAGTTAAGTATCGCCTAATTAACCAAGATGTCATTCGACTTTTGATTTCTTTAAATGTTTCATTATTATTGTGAATTATCAATTTGTGCAAATCCGTACAAAAGTCTTTACCTAAATATCTGAAATAATCATCAAACGACCAATTTAGATTTATATTAAAAAGAACAGCATCTTTCTTGTTTTCATATCCTAGCTCCAATCCACTGTATCGCATGTGACGTGTATTCCATATGTATTGTAATTTGTATGTTTATTTGCATTTTTAGTTTTGTATAAGATGTTACTGTATATTAGTCTATTTTGTGTGTATAGCGCTTAGAGACTTCGGTGGTAAGCGCTTTATAAGTAACGTTTTTATTATTATTATTTATTATGTGTTTTGTATATCAACTTTTACAACAAACATTGCATGATTTATCTAAAATGTTTCATACACTGTTTAATTCCATTACTGACCCGTTTAATGTTAGAAGAGTATCATCTGCATATTTAATTATTTAATTATTTAAAGTTGTCTATCAGGTGAACTCAAACCAACAATGGAATCGGAATTTCTAAACAAAAGACCTAGTATTTCGGCGCATATAGAAAGATATAGGCCTATAAGCTGACAGGGGGTCTCCTAATCTTGGAGACAGAAACTGATTTTTTTTTTTTAATTATTAAAAAAAAATCAGCCGCAATGGGCTTGGTCAATAATATTGTCAAATGCATCTGTGTGTGGGTGGGAAAAAAAGGGGGGGGGGGGGGCTCATAAGCCGAAACGCTAACTAGGCATAATTATTTCTCTAAAAAATTGCTCGGCCCTAAAATTGTCACTTAATTGTGTATCACTTTTTGACAGAAATTGGTCTGATTCTTGTTATAAATTGGTTTTGAACTTCCGACTTCCCTCACTTTTAAACTTGGAAAGTAACTGTTAGGGGATTATAGTTACTTACCCCCCCCCCCCCCCCCCCCCCCCCTACGAACAACGATAGTAGTATAAACCCAAACAACAACAAAGTCATCAGCGCAGCCGGGGTAAGATTGGTATCCTATCTTATTCTATTAGGTGTACAACTTAGTATAAATTATACGTGGCAACCCAACGTTGTGCATGATCGCTACCAGTCTGATTACCCCCATGTTGTGCAATCCTCCGGGTTGCTATTTCGGGATTATTACCCCGCAAAATAACCATTATTTCACCATAACACCGTCTCTTCATCGTGAGTATACTTATATTTGTGAGTGATTAACTCTTTAAGGGTCATATACGTTTTTCTCGTAGTGGAAATACTTCACCAGAGAGGTAACACTTTTAGTGTGCTGGTGATATAATATAACTGCACGAATCCGGGCTAACTCGCCCCACGGGACATCTCGCCCCAGCCTCAAAGACTGGGGCGAGATGTCCCGACAAATTTAATCGATCGAGAGATACCAATGTGTATAATGTTTGTGCTCATTGTGACTTAATAATGCCATTTCCAACCACAATTTGTAATGGAATTGTGTTAAATGATACTATTGAAGACAATCTATAACTTCTCTTTAGGTAAAATGACAAAAAAAATGGCATTTCGGACAATTTACTCACAGCTCTCAATTCGCATTGCCGCACGTACATTAAATGCGCGTTGTATCGACTCGGACCACTGAAATTCGAGCAGTGTTTTTGTCAGGAAATCACTGCAAAAATATCATTTTCATAATGTATGAAGGTCTATTTTTGATTCCTGGTATAAATTTCGTTATTGAGAAGTCGAATATACTACATTTTAGACGAGATGGCTGATGTTTGTTCATATTCTTTCGTCATGGCCGTAAATTAGCAGACGACTGCTAGTGTGACCGCGCAGTGCTCAGCTCATCGCTCAGCTCAGTGTACAGCGCCGCCGCCAGCCGGGTCGGCGGGGGGAATTCACTGACTCGGCATCCGTACCCGCTGTACGTGCACTGCACTGCCCAATTTGATCGAGTGAGTAAACTAATCAAACTACATTCATCTAGATCTAGATCTATATCTACTATATTATCATTAGTCATTCAGAGTAGAATATCCAATGTGATTGAGTGAGTAAACTAGACCACTGTAGCTACATCATCATTACTAATTAGTCATTCAAGTTTTTGTATAATTACGCAGCCCCCACCACCTCCCCCCCCCCCCCCCCCCCCAAAAAAAAAAAAAAAAAAAAAAATATATATATATATATTTGGCTCAATACGCCTCAGCTTGACGACAATTCAACACTGGATCTGAAAATGCTTACAGCTTAGTTATATTCTTATATAATAGACTGTTGCATAGGCTTAGGAACCGGGGTGGCTTGGGGGGCTCAGATTTCGTTGAGCCCCCCCCCCCCCCAATATTTTTGGCGGGGCTTATAGATATCATTGAGCCCCCAATTTTTTGGTGCGGCTTAGATATCATTGATTGAGTCCTTAGGGGCTCAGATACCATTGAGCCCCCAATATTTTAAGTGGGGCTCAGATATCATTGAGCCGCCCCAAATACTTATTGCGGGGCTCGGATATCATTAACCCCCTCCTCCCCAATCAGAGGGATGTTGACGATGCAGAAGATGAGAGGAATGGAGACGATATTGATGAGAGGAATGTAGACGATGTTGATGATGTGACGGAAGGAAATGATGAGAGGAATGAAGATGATATGAGGGATGGAGTTGATGTTGATGATGAGAGGGATGGAGACGATGCAGATGATTAGAGGGATGGAGACGATGTTGATGATGAGAGATGGATACGATGTTGATGATGAGAGGGATGTTGACGATGCTGCACGATGTTGATGAGAGATGCAGATGATGAGAGGGATGTTGATGATGCAGTTGATTAGAGGGATGGAGACGATGTTGATGAGAGGGATGTTGACGATGTTGATGATGAAAGATGCAGATGATGGGATGGACGGAGACGATGTTGATGATGAGAGATGGATACGATATGGTAGTCTTATAGTGCAGACTCTCTTTAACGACTGACCAGGGTTTGTGCTTGCAGACTAGTATACAGGCTCGTATGAGTCGGATGGGTGTTCACCACAAGAACATTTCGATTATGTTTTACATAGATCACATTCTCCATTTTTAAATAACTGTGATTCAATATTTGAGAACCGAGAACATCTTAGTGAAAATGTAGAGTTGTGTACCATGTGCTTTGTACATGTTATATTGTACTTTTAAAAAGGAAGACGATTCGTTGTACCTTTCTCGACTCTTAATCCTTGTCTGAATTCAACCCCCCCCCCCTCCCGCGCAAAAGCTTTGACGTATTATTAGACAAAGAAGTCGATTCGATGTACCGTTCTGGACTCTTAATCCTATCTGAATTCAGTTTCCTCCCCTCCCGTGCAAAGTGCGGAAACTTTGAAGTTTCATTAAATTATTAGAGAAAGATTTGTTGTACCTTTCTAGACTCTTAATCCTTGACTGAATTCAGTTCCCCCCCCCCCTCCTGCGCGAAGCTTTGACGTTTTATTAGACAAAGAAGTCGATTCGTTGTACCTTTGTCGACTCTTAATCCTTATCTGTATTCAGTCCCCCTCCTGCGCGAAGCGCGGAAGCTTTAACATTTCATTAAAGTATTAGAGAAAGAAGATGATTCGTTGTACCGTTCTCGACTCCTTTTCCCTTTTTCTTCCTACGTCCTCACTTTTTTTCTTCTTTTTCTCTCTCTTTTTTTTTTGGGGGGGGGGGGGCGACTGCCCCCACCGCCCCCCCCCCCCTCCTGGCTACGCGTCTGCATGGTATTAAAGTTACAGAGACACTTCGATGAAGACACCCTTACTCTATGATTTCCTGTGTTGAACTGCCCTGGGCTTTACAACTTTAAACCTCAGGGGTTTATTTTATGTTCATTTATATAATAAAAGGAAATAATGAATATTCAAATATCATAGGTAGCAAATAAAGGATTACGAACAGAGGAATGAAAACAAACAGAAAGGAGAGGATGATCAATGATGTGCACCAATCTATAAATGTGAATTACTAAGTAGCCTGTTCACACTTCAGCTCTACAAAAAAAGCATTTGTAGCCTTTCTTTTAAGCAGTTGGAGAAATTAATAAAAGTAGGCCTACTTGAAGAAATCGTTGTATTAAGATATTCAGTTTATTTTTATTAAGTTAGACAAAGTACTAGGTGTTAAAATAACACACATTTAACACCTTTGGAAAAATTAAACGCCAGGAACGTGAAATACAAAACTTTTATTGTCACACATGCCTATAATCGGACATATTTAAAAACTGAAATGTGGCACCGCTCAAAAAATATAAATATAATAAAAATCCTCCTTCGTCTTCAATTTGCACCTGGAAATGTATTCTTTGTTCCTCGTCTATGTCATCGCGGCGAAAAATTTCAGACTTTACTTCTTTTGAGGAGCTACTTTCACATGCAGCCTCAGACAAATGTGCCAAAGAAGTTTTGTCTTCTTGTGTTCCTGGAAACAAAGTTTTGGGCAATAGTAACGTTAGACAGTCATAACCTACATCCAATGAATGAATCGCGGTCAATGGGATGATATTTTTTCATTCTGACCACTATAAAGAACAAATCATACGATATCATTACGCCTACATCAGATCTGATTAAAAAAGGGTAATGAATTATAAAAAAAACTTACTTGATGAAGTCCGGGGAGATGAAGACGTGCCTGTGATGATCTTACTCCAATGGCGCTGCAAAGCAAGGCTGGTGTGCAGCACGTGTGTCGAGACAATACTGGTTGTCGACAAAGGAGCGAGCTCCCCTCAATCAATCTCCCAAAATTTATAAACTCTCAGTTTTAATAATAATTTGAATGCTAAGTCGATCAGTAGATTATAGAAACGCATGAAGCTTCCAGCCCAAAACATAAGTGTGCGAATATATTTGGGGAGGGCGGGGTCAATGATAGCCAATCCGAGCCCGAACAAAATATTGGGGGGGGGGGGGCTCATGATAACCGAGCCCAGCCAAAATATTGGGGGGGGGGGCTCAATTATATCCGAGCCCCTCAAAAATATTGGGGGGCTCCGTGATATTATCCGAGCCTTACCAAAAATAATTGGGGGGCTGATGATATCTGAGCCCCACAAAAATATGGGGGGGGGGGGGTGGGGTGCTCAATGATATCAGAGTCCCGCCAAAATATTTGGGGGTCTCAATGATATCCGAGATCCACTAAATATATTTGTTGGGGTCAATGATATGCGAGTTCCGATGTCTGAGCCCCCCCCCCCCCCCCCCCCCCCTCCCTCCCCAAATAAATATTTATAAAATATTTATATTTGAATTGTAAGTCTGTAGGTTATAGGTATACATGAGTTTCATGCCTAGAATATAATGATTGGGGAGGAGGGGGTTAATGATATCCGAGCCCCGCAATAAGTATTGGGGGCGGCTCAATGATATCTGAGCCCCACTTAACATATTGGGGGAACAATGGTATATGAGCCCCTAAGGACTCGATGATATCTAACCGCACCAAAAAATTGGGGGCTCAATGATATCTATAAGCCCCGCCAAAAATATTGGGGGGGGGGGCTCAACGAAATCTGAGCCCCCCCCCAAGCCACCCCGGTTCCTAAGCCTATGCAACAGTCTATTATATAAGAATATAACAGAACATAAGTGTGCGAATATATTTGGGGAGGGCGGGGTCAATGATAGCCAATCCGAGCCCGAACAAAATATTGGGGGGGGGGGGGGCTCATGAACACCAAGCCCAGCCAAAATATTGGGGGGGGGGGGGGGGGGGCTCAATGATATCCGAGCCCCTCAAAAATATTGGGGGGCTCCGTGATATTATCCGAGCCTTACCAAAAATAATTGGGGGGCTGATGATATCTGAGCCCCACAAAAATATGGGGGGGGGGGGTGCTCAATGATATCAGAGTCCCGCCAAAATATTTGGGGGTCTCAATGATATCCGAGATCCACTAAATATATTTGTTGGGGTCAATGATATGCGAGTTCCGATGTCTGAGCCCCCCCCCCCCCCCCCTCCCTCCCCAAATAAATATTTATAAAATATTTATATTTGAATTGTAAGTCTGTAGGTTATAGGTATACATGAGTTTCATGCCTAGAATATAATGATTGGGGAGGAGGGGGTTAATGATATCCGAGCCCCGCAATAAGTATTGGGGGCGGCTCAATAATATCTGAGCCCCACTTAACATATTGGGGGAACAATGGTATATGAGCCCCTAAGGACTCGATGATATCTAACCGCACCAAAAAATTGGGGGCTCAGTGATATCTATAAGCCCCGCCCAAAATATTGGGGGGGGGGGGGCTCAACGAAATCTGAGCCCCCCAAGCCACCCCGGTTCCTAAGCCTATGCAACAGTCTATTATATAAGAATATAACTAAGCTGTAAGCATTTTCAGATCCAGTGTTGAATTGTCGTCAAGCTGAGGCGTATTGAGCCAAATATATATATATATATATATATTTCTTTTCTTTTCTTGGGGAGGGGGGGGGGGGGGAGGTGGTGGGGGCTGCGTAATTATACAAAAACTTGAATGACTAATTAGTAATGATGATGTAGCTACAGTGGTCTAGTTTACTCACTCAATCAAATTGGATATTCTACTCTGAATGACTAATGATAATATAGTAGATCTAGATCTAGATGAATGTAGTTTGATTAGTTTACTCACTCGATCAAATTGGGCAGTGCAGTGCACGTACAGCGGGTACGGATGCCGAGTCAGTGAATTCCCCCCGCCGACCCGGCTGGCGGCGGCGCTGTACACTGAGCTGAGCGATGAGCTGAGCACTGCGCGGTAGCACTAGCAGTCGTCTGCTAATTTACGGCCAGGACGAAAGAATATGAACAAACATCAGCCATCTCGTCTAAAATGTTGTATATTCGACTTCTCAATAACGAAATTTATACCAGGAATCAAAAATAGATCTTCATACATTATGAAAATGATATTTTTGCAGTGATTTACTGACTAAAACACTGCTCGAATTTCAGTGGTCCGAGTCGATACAACGCGCATTTAATGTACGTGCGGCAATGCGAAATGCGAGCTGTGAGTAAATTGTCCGAAATGCCATTTTTTTGTCATTTTACCTAAAGAGAAGTTATAGATTGTCTTCAATAGTATCATTTAGCACAATTCCATTACAGATTGTGGTTGAAAATGGCATTATTAAGTCACAATGAGCACAAACATAGACACATTGGTATCTCTCGATCGATTAAATTTGTCTGGACATCTCGCCCCAGTCTTTGAGGCTGGGGCGAGATGTCCCGTGGGGCGAGTTAGCCCGACTCCAACTGCACTGCATGCAGTGCAGTGTCTGCATGTCGGATGTGTTTGTTGTTGGACGTTCGTGTGCGCGTGCTCTAGCAAGTAGCGTAGGGCCTTGGCTAGAACCTGTGGCTGTGTCCGGCTATAAAATAATGTAGTATGATGGTAAACTCTGTTGCCAGAGCAGAGGTTATATTGATAGCCTATTTGCGAGACAGTCTCCCTTTATTTGTTTTACATTTGCTGCAAAAGTATACCTGTTGCAATTTCCACAATTTGTCCAACCTCAAATTAAAATTGACCATTTGGAAAATCCAAAACTACGTTAAAAATAAAAAATGAACATGATGAATGAGTTTGCAGACATACTAAATGTTTCCTTTTGCAATGTCAAACTGAAAGAAGAATGAAAGCAAATTTTATGTTTGTCTTTTTGTTACAGGTAACTAATCTCAATTTCTCAGGCGATTTCCCCACGCTTCAAGAAGGGGGAAGATCTAACATCTGAAACAACCACCAAGAGCAAAGGGACACTATCTAAGGATCAATAATTAAAACATCAGGATCTCGCCAATCAAATCTACCTTCAAGTTACACCACCTCAACAACATAAGTCATATCAATTCAAATTGTAATCGGGTCAAAGACACAACAATGAGTACGGGAGGAAAAGTTGCATGGCCTGCCGCCAACCCTTGCCCTTGGGGCAAGAGCCCACCCGTTGCTGTCTCGTCACTGAGTAGTGTCATGGATGAGGAGTATGCCTTACAACTGCAGAAGGAGGAGGAGAGAGTCGCTGTACCAATCGCTGATGCAAGGTGAGAGTGATGGAGATACATGTCGTGTTGGATATTCTGATGTAAACAGGACATGTGAGCCTCGAACACCAATGTGCTCTGTCTTTGATTCTCTCTCTTTATTTTTTCTTTCTCTCTCTCTCTCTCCCTCTTTTTCTCTCTCTCTATCTCTTTCTCTCTCTCCCTCTCCCATTTTAATACATCAAAATATATAGGATTGCCCAAGTTATAAATACGTTGTGCAATACCGTTATATAACAACTCGGACCCCATGCAAACTCGAAATATAGAGAGACCTCTATTACAGTGAATAAGTGCAGATATTGAACCATTCGCCAGTGCTGGGGAATAATTGCCTTATTTCAAATGTTGTACAGGGGTTAAATACATAACATAGTAAGCTGCATTCATTTATGTTCTAACCGTTCAATTCTCAATGAGTTTTCTATTCCTCAATCCGCTTTTTATTAAAAGAGGTTAAATCAGTGATACAAATTTTAAACAGTTATGTTCCCATTATCATTTCGAAGTGATTTGTGATCTCCATAATGCATCAAGAGTTGCCTGTTGCCATATAACTGAAAACACAATTATCTACGAAAAATCTCAAATTAAACTGATGTATCTTTCCAAATTATTTTTCCGTAGTCCCACACATGACATCCCATGTGATGTCATGATTGAAGAAGGCAAGGAGACCGACAGTGATCTTCTTTTAGCTCAGATGCTTCAGCTTCAGTTTAACAGAGAGTATGATGCTGAACTCTCCAGGGAGGAACAGAAATACAACAAAGATAGCAAAGGTGTGTTCAACAGAGCTTGAGATACCAAGCTCCAGCCATATATTTCTTTAGTTTGTCAGAGAATGTTTTTGATTTGATTGATTCATTTTATTAATAACAGCAATTCAGTATTACATTTCATACAATGTGTTCATATGCGTACAAGAAGAGAAACTATTGGTTGATAACAGGGGCCAGATAATAGCACATGTGCTAGTCGACCCTAACCCCTTAAACAGCTAAACAAAGTATTTTGGTACAAATCAGTTTAGAAAATGTAACGTAACAAAAATAATGAATTTACTATTTCAATCGATACTTTAAAAAATGAGACTACTCATCAATGTCTTACAATATACTAACTGATAATGTAAAATGTAATTTATGTACTGTGTACAAGTTTGAACAATTATCACAAACATAGTAAGTGTTCGCAGTTCGAGGATTATCATTTTAGCAGTATGGTGAGCAAGTTTTGCTGCAATTTGAGGTAAAAACTTCAAATGCAAGGTTACCAGGCAATAACGAGAATGCGAAGATTTTAACAAGCTAATTTTATTTTCATTTTCATTATTACAGACTTTGATTAGACAATTTTATCAAAATTCAATGCTTGGAAACATTCGAAGTAATGATTATCAATTACAAAACGCTTAAAATCTTCGCCAAGCCACTTTAACCAGCAAATTATTTTCTTTACTTTTGTGTTTGTAGGCTGAGCTAACAACCAAATCCATTGCATTCACTGAAATAGAACTCTAAAAGAATAAGTGCTTAATACCCTTATCGATTGGCAAAAAAGGCAAAATTAACTTGTTCCCCCCTCTCTCTCTGTCTCTCATTCAACAGTTGGTATATCCTTCTCAAATTATCGTTGTGTCCATCCTGCCTATGATGATGAGGAAGATGATGATGATGATGATGATTACCAAGAAGAATGGATTCTTGGTGATGAAGGTAATTATCACTGAGATGTCTTGCTTATATTTTAACAAAGTTTTAGCGGGGAACAAAATCTTCATGACTCACCAGGGTCTGCCTGTCAATCACTTACACAGATCGGTGTAAAGTAAAGATAGACACACTTTAAGCAATACAGGAGCCCCCCAAAATAGTGAAAGATAGAACCGACTGGGAAAAAACACAATTTGTCTGTTCTAATACATTCCAACATTGTAGTAGTATTAGAATTCGATCAATGTCGTATGATATTTTCTGGTGCAGTTTGTAAATCAATAAGATATGGTAATGGAAGGTCTTCATCATTAGTGCGTAGATTGTTGATTCTCGTTGATATCCTTGTCACACCAACGAGACCAATACCAGATGGAAAACACACCAAACAAGGAATAGACCAGTTTACTAACATTTTCAAATTTATGGATGTTTCTTTCCTGGGGACCTAGTGACGAGTTATTCCATTCTGTAATTAAAGGTAAAGACCAGTAATGGTCATGCGATTGCATTGTGAAAGAAACGTTGTGGAATCGATCAGAAAAGGTTGATCATCTAGCATCTAGCATCTGCAAGGTTCTGGAGTCATCAAAATGATAAGAAATTTGGCCCATTCTTCGTAAAGTTACAAGCACTATACACAGAAAGATGTATATGGGACTACCCTATATCTCTCACAAGACCATGAGAGAAACAAATTTACCAAATATATGAATTAGTAGGCGGTTTCCAGGCAAATTTGTTATCATCATGTCTTAGTCAAAACATATTCTTTCACATGATTGGTAATGAGAGCTTCCAAATTGGGGCGTTTCCAATACTGGTCTTTACCTTTAATGAATGAACTACAGTACTTGGAATCCAGTCTGCATACATTACTTGTTGATATGTCAAGAAAGCCTCGGGCAAGCTTTCAGGTTGTCTAGAACAACCTTTGTTTCAAAAGTATGCATAAAATTTGAATATTTCACTTAGTTAACCGTTCTACCTCATTACCTTGAATGGAAAAGTGTCCGTCGGTTTGAATTTAGTTTGGCAATTTGGATGAGGTATAATAAGTTTTGTGTAAGCATTCACTATAAGTTATATGTATTATCAAAGACAATGACTAGCTACTGCATGTAAGAGGATTCGCACTGGATAACATATATCTATCCCACACTTGCAGGAAGAGAAGCGGAATTACTTGAACCACCTAGCCCTTCGCCGGGACAGAAGAAGTCGATCGTTACAAAACACGATGCACAAGTATGTGGGAGGAAGAACGCCAGTAGAGTCATGAATCAGGTAGGCAACAACTTTGATGAAGGTTTTGTGATTCAATTTGAAAGAGAAAGTTGATCAGTTCTGGGGCCGTAATCAATTCAGTATGGGAATGAAGTCAGTAGTACTGTTTCTTAACTCGTATAAGCTTTGAATAGGCCATTTTCATAAAGATTTATTCACTAAATTTGATTACATTACGAAAATGGAGAAGGTGAAAAATAATTTTTGAGCTTTCCCATTTTTGTGCATGTCTTTTTGAAGAAGAAGGTTGTAAAATGATTATGATATGATTATTGAAACTTTAAATTACACTTTTTTGTGGTTTAACTGTTGGAAGAAATAAATGATTTTAACCTCTTTCTTAGACATCATATTTGAATGTATTTATCTTTGTTTGACTTTCTTATTTTGCTATCACCTTATAATTGATACCACCTTGCATTCATTCTTTCAGTTTCCACCTGCCTTTCCCACGGGTAACAGCTTTGGGATGGATATGAAGTTATCAAACAGCGTCTACAATGTGCTCAAGAAACACTCACAGAAAGAAGAGAGTAAAGCACAGAGACTGCATGAGAAGAAGGAACATTCAACAGCCGTAAGTTCCTCAATTTTGTTTTTTCACTCTTTTTCTTCTTCTCCTCCTCCTTCTCCTCCTCTTCCTCCCCTAGAGCCAGTATAGAAGCAGCTATGCTTCAAATATTATAGCAGTCCATTTATCTTTTATATGTACCGAATTCACAAACAAATCTACAAAGAATTCTTATCATATCCTTCTCTTTACGGTAAAGACTGGTTAAAACATCACAGCAAATCTGGAGCACTGTCTGTAAATCTTCGCTGGAAAGTTACCCGAATGTAACGATCATTCAGGAATCGCAGACAAAAAGCACTGTGTGGTATCTGCGCTCGCACAAAGAAACTTTTTACACTTTCTCAGCAAAATTTATTAATGCGGCCATTATACGGGGCAACGTGCATCTTTTAAAAAACTATGGACCGGTAGGCAGGCATGGTTAAAATTAAGACTCCAATTTTGAGCAATCGGATGACTAGATTAATTCAATATACTAAAGAGAGGTATAAAATGAAAGATACTTCACGTCATAGCACATTTCAGTCCAAAACAATGACGTTTTAATTTTTGTCTTCAGGAAATGGCTGTGGATTCTCGAACCAGGATCATGCTGTATAAACTTGTCAACAACGGTATGTTAGACTCGATTACAGGCACCATCAGCACCGGCAAAGAGGCAGTCGTCATTCATGCATATGGAGGACAGTAAGTATCATTGTTCCCACCACCATGGGGTTTCCTGGGGGTGGGGTGGGAAGGGGGGGGGGGGGGTTATGTGAGTTGTTTACAAAAATTGAGGGTAGTGATATTGGTTTAAAGGTTACATTGAGAAGTAGCTCCTCTACATATAGTAGGATATGGTATAAATACTGCTGAAGCAAATGTAAGGTATTCTGTTTTTTGTGGCAAAACTTTCAACAAGTACATGTCGAATGTCCATTTTCAGAAAAAGTGGTTTATGTGTCACTGAGCACTTGGGCCTTAAGTCCATGTTTCAATAGCCATTGACTTCAATGGGTTGTTGGATGGAGTGCAGTCTTTGTGTTTCCTGGAAAGCCCACGTTTTTCTGAACATTTTGATATCAAATACTCATTTACTCATGTATTACTTCAAACTCATCTAGTAGATTTAACATGATGATTACATTTGTTCTTGTTTAATAGAATTGATGATCACATTATACCACCGGAGTGTGCCCTGAAGGTCTTCAAGACAACGCTGAACGAGTTCAAGAAACGAGACCAGTACATCCGCAACGACTACCGCTTCAGAGCTCGCTTCAAGAAACAGAACCCACGTAAATTCATCCAAATGTGGGCTGAGAAGGAGATGCACAATCTCAATCGGTAAGTACTTCTTATGAGCTCAATTGTTCAAAAGGGTTCTAGGACACCTACATGTACCCCCTGTATAATCACCCCCAGTCAACTACCCCCTAGGAGAACGACCCCCTACGACAACCATCCTCTAGGACAACTACTCCCCGGATAATTATCTTAGGGGGTTGTTGTCCTGGGGGTAGTTCGCCGGGTGGTAGTTGTCCTAGGGGGTAGTTGTCTTGGGGGTAGTTGTCTCGGGGGGGGGGGGTAGTCGTCCTAGAGGGTGGTTGCCCTAGGGGGTAGTTGGCCTAGGGGGTAGTTGACTGGGGGTGGTTATCCGGGAAGTGGATGTCCAGGGGGTAGGTGTCAGGATACGGTTCAAAAGCACACAATCCAAGTATGTCAAGTTAAATACCTTGATAACCCCACTAAATCGGCTGCAAAGCAACTGATCACCAACAAGGCTTGGCCATTGGGGCTAATGTAATTTTTTTTGTTCAGAATGTTTCTGGTTTGGTGTTGGTCTTGTAGGTATAGCTGGGGCATGTGCTGTAAGAGAGTTCCTCTGTCAATACATGTTAGTTGGCTTTCTAATCATACCTACATTTACTCTTAAAGCCTCACTTCACTACTTATAGCTACTTGCGCCCTCTATATATCAAACAATGTCTAATAGGTTTCTGTTAGTCCCCCATGATCCGCTGTTTCTTATGTTATTGAGAGCTGATTTGATGAGATAACCACCTGTCAGTGACCTTGCAGGGAGGTCTAATCCCCCCGGCCAAACTAGTGCAGACAGGCTTTAAACAAGTCAATATTCACTTAGTCCACTACATGACTGTTATTAAAGAGAAACATAATTCTTGTAATCCTATCATTTTTGTTTCTGTCCACTATATGTTAATGTATGTAGAATTGTATAGATTTGTTTAAATGCTGAGAGTAACAAGTTTTAATAAGGTAAACTGTGTTTCCGAATATGATTTTACAGTCATGAATTAGTTCATTAGATTTCTAGACAGGTTTTGTAATTTGAAAATCACCTTTTATAGATATTACATGTAACACTTTTGAAATATTTTGCTACAAAATTTTACAAATTGATTCAAAAATAAAAGATCAATCTCATAGTATCCTAACAAAATACATTACCTCCAGGAGCCCTAAGTAATTACTGATTTTGCCCACTTTTTCTTGTTCAGGATGCGAGAGGCTGGAATCCGATGCCCAGAGGTTGTGTTGCTACGGAAACACATCCTGGTCATGTCTTACATTGGCAAAGACCAGAGGGCAGCACTCAAACTCAAGCACGTGAAGTTCTCAGCCAGCGAGGCACAGTGTGTCTATGAAGAGTGTCTAGAGGTACGTTGACATTGATTTGATTTGATTTATTGATTTCATATTTCAAACATAAATATTTCAAACATAACAAATGTCCATCAGTGTGATAAAATTTATGTTTCAAAGTAAAATACATGATACTCATACTGTATAGAACACAGACAATACATAGGAGAACATTACTCACTTTTACAATTAACATGTTATAGGAGGGATACAGCGTAAGCATGAAGCTTGAAATGCTTGCAGCCCTCCGATTAAACTAAACTATTATTAATTAAACTAAACTAAACTATTTGTGTCTTGATACGAGAAGTATCTAAATGTTTTGCTCTACAGATGCATTATATATCCAGTCATTCCCCAAAATAATAATCTGCAGTATCTGATAAATAATTGATTTGCATCTTAATAAAAATAATAATAATAATAATAATAATATTCCGCTTTTATATAGCACTTAATACAAATGTCTCTAAGCACTATACAGATATACTTTTACCCCGGTCATGGTAGTGATGGCGATGGTCGTGGGGATGTTGATGATGGTGGTGAGGATGATGATGGTGTTGATGATGGTGATGATGGTGATGATGATGATGATGATGGTGGTGATAATGATGATGATGATCATGGTGGTGGTAGTGGTGATGATGATGATGATGATGATGATGATGGTAGTGATGGTGATGGCCGTGGTGATATTGATGATGATGATAAGAAGATGATGATATGATATGAGGATGAGGATGATAATGATGATGATGGTGGTGTTGATGATGGTGGTGGTGTCGGTGATGTTGATGATGGTGAGGATGATGATAATGTTGATGATGATATGACGATGATCATTTTGGTGATACTGATGATGATGATAATGGTGGATCATGAGGTCTGAGCTAGGTGGTGAGAAATGGAAGAATACAATTGTTTGATGTCAATCATAACACAAAATTTTACAAGCATTAACAATTTGTGAGAAAAATCCTTAGAATACCTTGGAACAAAACTGTATAACATTTTTTTCTTCTTTTCATAGATGATAGTGAAGTTGTATCGTCAGTGTAACTTGATTCATGCTGACTTGAGTGAATACAACATCTTATGGCACGAAGGTCATCTCTGGTTCATCGATGTCAGTCAGTCTGTAGAGCCAACCCACCCTCATGGCCTAGAGTTTCTTCTGAGGGATTGCACAAACATCAGCAATGTGAGTATTGGGCATGAAAAGCATCCTTTATACCTTTAACCCTTTGAATGCTTTCTTCGCCTCGCTGCATAGTCGCTCGTTTGCAACAGATGCAATTTTGCACTAAACAATAGCAGGCCTGATAAAAACCTGATTTAAATCGGTTTTCCTATTTATTTATTTTTGTAAATTTTTTTTCTTCCTGATTTTCCTGATTTTTCCCTATTATTTCCCAATTTTTCTTACTCAAAAGGGGGGAATGTTGTTAGAATCCTCTTTTTTTTGTACTCAAGGGGGGCGTGGTTGAGGGGGAAAAAACCCCCCTTTTTTTTTTTTTTTTTTAGTGCTCACTATCACCCCTGCAATAGGCACCCATTGACAGTAAGATTGCTTTGGGACACACACTGGCTTTGCACAATCACCCATTTCCAGTCTTGCTTAGCTCCATGACAACCCTTTTAACACCGGTAAAGATAAATCTTGCGCTGCAAACACTTATTATAGTCTCAGAGCCTTTGGTATATATCTAACCCATGGTAAAAACAATGTCTCAGAGAGAGATGATTTGTGAGGGATATAAAGATTTATGACACCCGTTTTCTAATTCTATGGAGACCTTTTGAGCAAATGTTCCTCATGACAACTTCAGAGCCTAACAGATGCTTGCCCTACATAGCAACAACCAATGTATGCATAGTGGATTCCATGTATAGAGATATCATTAATTATGCAGAACAGGTGAATGAAACGGTTTGTAACCAGGGGTTTCAGGAGAGAAACGGGGGTAAAATGAATGGCATTATTAAACAAGGCAGCATTCCACAAAACCACTTTAAGTTCACTAACAACCCATTGAAATGCATGTACAGTCAAACCTGTCTATAAAGACCACCCAAGGGAAACAAACAAAGTGGCCACTGTCGACAGGTGGCCTTTCTAGACAGGTTCTACAATACACATTTCTCTCTCATGGGAGACAAAATATATGGGTGCTATAGACAGGTGGTCTTTATAGAGAGGTGGTCACTAATACAGGTTTGACTGTATTACATTTTACATACACTTCAATGGTCAAGGAACTATAAAGTGTAAAAACTTTGCTGATTAATGACCGTCTTTGATTATTTTTGTTTGCCGTTGCAGTTCTTCCGTAAGCTTGGAGTCCATGGTGTTCTCAAGCCCCATGAGCTCTTCAACATGGTGACTGGTCTGGATCTTCAGTATGGAGATGAGCAGGAATTTCTGTGTCGGGTATGTTACGCTTGTCATGAAATCACGGATCAAGACTCAGGCCCAGTCTTATGAATAGTATACAAATAATACACAGTAGTGAAGGCATTAGTAAGAATTACCCACAAAAGGTACCTTTGTAACAGTCTAACACGCCCCACGCGAAAGCCGAGGGTGTTTGGACTGTTTTGTAGGTACCGAGTGTGGGTAATGTTACTAATGCCCGAACAAAATGATGTATATCATTTGTTTCATAAAATGATGTTTTATAACATGATTTTACTAACGACCTGTCATTAGCATTTGATAATGACCGGTCATTATCAAAATTATGTGTTGGGTAAAATAAATGCCTGGTCACGTGTACGCTCTCACATCATCATCTTATAATTGATATTAATCGACACTTATTTGAGATTGATATCGATCGCAACTATGTACATAAGAGATGAGAGAATGCAAACTTGCGATTAATTTTGATCAATCACAGCTCTTTTAACAAGACGAGCTCCATATCTGAATCAATGATTCTCCATCATACATTTTCACAATATTTGCTACACAGTCGTTTTTGTCTATTACCTAACATAAGCCTAACCCTAACCCCAAACCACAGTGAGCATGAGTATTTCTGTCAGGTATATGAATCTCATCTTCTAGTCATGGTTTGAGAGGCAGATCTGTCTCCCCCTCATCCCCTCCTTTTCTGTCTCTGACCTGTTGCCTATATGTCTGTTTCTCTCTTTAAGTGCCATATCGATCGACTTTGGCGATCATGCTGTTCCACAACCCTCGGCTCCTAGCCTTCTCTATTGGCACCACTCCCAGTTCTTTCACTTCTCTCTCTTCTAACAATTTCTTCAGACTGTCCATCCAAAGTATCCTTCTTCTTTCCCTACTCCTCCTTCCCACAATTTTCCTGTTAAAGCTAGATTATCTACTCCTTCTTTACGTGTAATGTGACCCTTGAACTTCAACTGACTAATCAACATGTCACGTATCATTTTCCTTTGCACTCCAGCTCTTCTAAGAACTTCCTCATTACTAACTTTGTCAGTCAATGAAAAATTACAAATATTCTCTGCTCTCCTTTTAGATCGAAGCCCTGCAGCAGAGTGAGAAGTTCAAGCCTTCCAGTCCCAAGGAGGACAACTTCGCCTTTGACTACTTCTTCGACAAGGTGAAGGGCGAGGAGCAGGAAGGGGAAACAGAAGAAGAGGAAGCAGAAGATGGAGAGACAGAAGAAGGGGAAGAAGAAGAAGAGGAAGAAGAAGAAGGGGAAACGAAAGAAGGAGAGACTCAATCTGATAATGGGAGCAGTGATCAAGCCAGCGGTTCCTCAAAGAAGGATTAATTACTTGGATTATGTCCCACGTTAAAAGAAGTAGGGGGAGGGGAGTGGTTTTCCTTGAAGTATCCAGACATAGATGTAGTCTTAGATGACAGCGGCTTTAGTTAGAGGATTTATCATCAAGTTATTTTGTATTATGTCTGTCTGTATATATTCCTATGGTTCCTTGGTACCTTTTGTGTCCCCGTGTTCCTTCTATTTATCTTTCTTCTCTCTCTACCATGTCCCCTCCTTTCACCCCCCCCCCCCCCCCTCATTCATCCCTTTCTGTCTCTCCCTGTTGCCTTGCCCTCTCCACTTGCCCGATCCATCCCCAAGTTTTCAGTAGTTTCTTTGATTAAACTTAATCGGTCATTTAGATCAAATATTTCTTGAAAAGGAAGTTTCTGAACAATATTGATGTTTAAGAATGAAATGGCTAAAATGCTCGTGATATGAAATTCACTTTCAGGCAACTGGATGAAACAAAGAATGATTGATGATGTTAGTTATCATCCATTTCATTCTTTTTTTTTCTGTATAGAAACCTCTACTAAAATAAAATGCCAAATATGTATTTTTAATGGGAATTAAACATGTTAGATAGTTTAATTGGGTAGAAGCAGAAATAAAAGAGAAGCAGATTAGTGAAAAGTGAAGAAAATCATAACTCCTGACAAAGTTTTATATTCAATTTTTTTTAAAATCATAATGCACTTTTACTTACTTCATTGCCCTTTTGTTTTTAAAAGAAGTAATATTGTTTTAATGGAAACATATACAACAGCTTTAAATTATTTTTTAAATGGCAATTTTTAATCTGTTTTATTTGCAATACCAGCTTGAACAGAAAATGTGACCCGGCACCACAAAACCAACAAAAAGTCGCAACCAGCGATTCTCCGTAATCAGCTAAAATGTCAATTTAGGTGAAAAAAATAGATTTTTGTTTTTTTGCATTTTCTGAAAGAGTGGTCTTTTCTGTACCTAGTATCAAAATTTGGAAGTCTAAAACATAGTAGAAGATGTGTTTTAAACGGTTTTTCTAGACCAGTTTTTTTCGCACAGCCTTCGGTCTCTTCCAAAATTTGATCACTTTTCCCGAGCGAAATTATCGTAGTCCGGAAATGGTCGGTCGTTGCTAACGGGTCGTGCTACGCGGGCTGTGATTGGTCCGTTATAGCAATCAGTGCGGCGCGCCATTTTGTTTGTATCCGCTTTCACATCCGAGTTCCAGATTTGCGTTCGTCTTATACTCTCCGTTAACGACTTCGACTAGCTTGATTGTACATCACATATCCAGAATTTGTTGATCAAGAGTAGACCTAAGAACATTATTATATTTTATACATTTGAGAGTGACAAGTTGCGAAAAATTCTACAACGTCGTTACAATGCCAGGTTTTGTACGTGAGCAGAGCCGTGGGATGGTACCGGGGTGCACCAACGCAGATGCCCGGGTAGCTCGGGCGGTCAACGAAGCGATGATGCGGGGGCTAGCTGCGGGGGATCAGGCCAACCTTACAGCTTTAATTACTGAACACTTCGGGCAAGACAGCGACGAGAGAATTCCTGATAATGTGGTTACAAATAATTGCCCAGATGTATACAAAACAAGATAGGTGACAAGCAGTGTTATGTAAGGGGGAACAAAAAGACTCCGGGTCCACCATGAATAGGCATTGTCTAGTGCAGGTGTCTCGGCACTATGTTGCAGTTCACTTAATCTGTCCAATTACAACTCTATACATTTACAACACAATAACTTTTGAAAGACTTAAGTCCACACATTGAAACCTCAGAAACATAATGAACAGACTGTTTGAACATCAGGCCAAATTTCAGCCTAATCTGAAAATCTCTTCATAGTGGTTGCTATGGCCTTTTGATTCACCCTTCTATTGATTTCCCTGTGGTTTGCTTGCTCCGCATTCTTGAATAGCCCCAAACTTTAAAGCTCTCTTTCTCACAATTTAATACCAGTAACTTCCCTCACCAGCTCTTTTCATTCACTAAATTGAAAGGGTTAGGAAGCTTCAATTTGGACAAGTAATATACCATTTTAATGAGGAGAACTTCTTCTTTCATAATCAGATGAAATCAGGAAAATAATTTTTTGCGACTTTTTGGTGGTTTTGTGGTGCCGGGTCACAAATGCTCAAAATCTCAGATAATGACGTAAGTTTTAATGCAAGCTTCCCGACCTCAATAGACAACTTCTCTAAAAGAAAGCAGACAAAATTAGAGAAGCAGATGGGTGAAAGATTAAACGAAATCGGCCACAAATAAGAAAGTTATGAATTATTGAAACTTTTAATCACTAAAGTTATGAGCACTTCAAATTGGCTGAATCGGCTGTGTAACTGTGACATGGTGCCTGACACTTATCCCATTTGTTTCAACACACAAAATTTCTTTTTCCTCTTCAAAATGTATGAATCTGCAGGGTCTTTTATTTTTTAGGAGACGTTCAACAATATCTTTTGAGTAGTGCCCCAAGGGAGAAAGACAGAAATTAATGACATTTTTGTACAGAACAAACGAGGAAGTTATCAAAGACTACATCAAAATCCACTGACCAAACTGCCAGTATAAGATCTCATAGATGATAGTGATGTCAGATTTCAAACATTCATAACTTGAGCATTATTGGTCCGATTTATTTCAAACTTATGCCATTCCGTTCTCTTTATTTTATCATTGGGTGTCCTCTTACTTTACCAAATATTCTGTAGTTCTGATCCTTTTACTTCATATTTGGTCTGATCAACGCTCTAGAAGAGCTTTATACAATCATTAGATATACATGTACTTTATCTCATATGTGCTCAGTATTAAAGGTATGGGACAAAATAGCATAGACTTGCTCCTGTAGTAAAGTTGTCTCTTGGTGCAAATTTGATCCTTCATTCTTGCAAATTTATCAAGGATTGTAAGATCATTGCAATTGCTTGATGATATCTATCTTGCAATTCATGATGTAGAATGATTTTGAGATAAATACCGGTGCACAAAGTGATGTTTTTGTTTCAGTGTTTCACTTCAAATGTGCAGTTTTTCATAATTTTTGCCCTTCAATCAATGGATATTTTGATGAAATGCAAATTTTGTGTTATTGGACTCATTAATGATTTGCAGAACATTTGGATGGTAATGAAATTCAACTTGTTATTAATATCTTGTATTTTCAATTGAGGACATTAATTTATTTTAAGGGTAATTTTTATTCTATTTATGAAACTGTTCTTTGTTTTGAAAAGAAGTGAATCAAAGAAACTGAAATAAAAATAGCAAAAAGAGAAAATCGGTGTGGTGTCTTGTTTTTACTACTCAAAGTGTGTAACTCTTTGCGTAGAACACATGGAAAGGTTTTTTAATTATTTACTTTGCATGGGTCATTTCAAGATTTTCACTTTCAAAATTTATTCTATTAAACCATTAGAAGTCTTTCTTTAAAATAGGTGGAATCTTCGCATTTAATATGTGCAAAGAAAAGAAAAGTACACAAGATTATAAACTTCAAAATGTCTTTATTTAACAAGCACACATACATATATATATCTCTTTACAAAAGAGTATAGGCATGTGTAGTTCATAATTAAACCAATTTGTTAAAGCAGTAATGATGTCAAATGTAAAAGACACTGAATAAAGTATGTTTGACTGTTTCATGTCTTCCAAAATATCTTCTATTAAACTTATATGGTGCATTGTATGGGAAAACTACCAACATCAAAATTTTACTTTCCGCTGTATGCACAGATATATGTATCATTATGAACTACTCATTCATGTATGCACACAGGCATCCTCTTCGCTCGTAATTTGTATTTAATATGACCCTTCATCAGAAAAAAGATTAATACACAGTTTCAATACAACTGACCCACCAACTTCAGGAAAATGGGACGATAATGGTACATGTAACAATGTACACAATATCACTGTAGGTTCTGTAAACGGCCCATTTTGGTGTGGATCAGGAGGGTCTTGCTTTCATTTTTACTTCATGTTCTTCTGGAAACCCAAACCTCTCTTGGTCAACTACTGTAGAGTACCATTTGAGTTACATGTATTTAGGTGGTAATTTCCAGTAGATAGAAACAACTTGTCAAATAATAAACATTAATTTGTTGATACATGTATTAAGCGCAACAAGTGTAGAACTTTCCCAATTTGATTATCGGTATTCTTGGTCAACTGTCAATGGCAAACTAAGTGGTAAACTAGGCAATTTTTTTTGTTTTCACCGCTGGAATGGAGAACGTCCAACAATGGCATATTAACCATGAAACTGGGAAGACCGAGTAATACTGTTGGGTTTATTTTGGAATTAGAACAAATTTATAAGGTCATCTTCCAGAAGTGTAAACAAATCAAAATAATCTTTGCTTGAACCCTTGGATGGTGAGTGGTACCAAATAAGTTTCCTGTTGTCAGAGGAAACTGTGTTTGCAGCAGCTGCATTTAAAGGAAGGGAAAGAAAAGTTTAGACTGCAATAAATAATGAATACAACTAAGTCAATGATGTACATACAACACCTGCATAGTTACAAATAGTTCATCAATGATATCCGTAGAGAACAAAAATGATCCCAAATTAGAGGCCGAGATTAATCAGAATTCATCAAGCCTGGATAAAGAGGTGTTTTTAGCACTTGACTTGAAATGTAAAGGTCGCGGGAACAAAATAAAATCACTTGACTCTCAACTTATGCTTAAACATTGATAAATGGCAATCGGTTATTTCTTCAAACCATCAATCAAGTTAAATACATTTGCTTTGACACTCAAAGTACTACCGGTATGCATGCAGCTCCTAATAAAGTCATCAAATTTGTTCTTCTCTATACACCCTGTACTTAGTTCTTCATTTCCATCGCACTGAATATATTTGGGCTTGGAATTCTGTTACTATAGGGGAGGTAATAGGGGAGGTAATACAGGGGTAATATGGAGTATCATCTTAAGCTACAATGCTATTAAACATGTACTTATTACAGCAAGAGGAAATGTTCAGTGTAAATGTATTCGTAATGAACTCAACACGATTGCATCTATTTACGAAAAAATCAACTAAAAGGACAATTTCAATACCCTACTGTGATGTCCCATAAAAATCCTGTTCGGATTAGGTAATTCGTCAGTGTCATGTTCGCATATTTCAATAAGTGACGCACAGCAAGACAGCATCATAAACCAC
Organism: Strongylocentrotus droebachiensis; assembly: GCA_035222895.1. Classification (NCBI taxonomy): domain Eukaryota; kingdom Metazoa; phylum Echinodermata; class Echinoidea; order Camarodonta; family Strongylocentrotidae; genus Strongylocentrotus; species Strongylocentrotus droebachiensis. The sequence continues at coordinate 145,881 of JAVYIG010000961.1, forward strand.
ATGGATTTTGAATATATTCAGAATGATGTAGGGTTCTATTGGGTGCTTGGCTCCAACAAGACAGCTTAATAAACTTTAATAAATCACATTGATTTTGTACCGTCTTCAGAATAATGCAGGGGTTCTATCTGTAACAGATCAGGAGCTCCCAGCAGCACCAGCCAGAAAGTTTATTTAAATCACATGGAATTGGCATATACTCAGAATTAATTTAAGAGCTTTAGTCATGCTGAGCAGGAGCTCCAATCTGGAAGCATGGCTCTAGTGAGACAGCTCCTAAATAAGTTATAGCGGTTTCTGTACATATATCGAGGGTTCAGTGACACAAAGACGTAACTCCATATTTTGCCAAAATGAGTATTGTGGGCTTTCCAGAAAACACAAAGACTTAACTCCACCCAACACCCCATTGAAGTTAATGGCTAGTGAAACAAAGACTTAACTCCTTAAGGCCCAAGTGCTCAGTGACACATAAACCAAAATGGCCAAAATGGAGTTACGTTTTTGTGTTACTGACCCCTCGATATATCCAAGATAAAGTAGGGCCCCCGATTGGTTTCCAGAGCTTAAGGTCCCACCCTGGAGAAATGGCTCTAGCCTGACAACGAATGAATCCGTAATCATGTGGAGACTGGCTCCTGCTCCTGGCTCCTGCTGGAGCCTGGAGCCTCAGGACATGGGCACCTTGTCCACTTCGGGTATGTTCAGCTCATCTTCCAACGATGCAGCTTTAGGGAGGGGCTCGCTGGAGTCTGGCACTCCTCCCGTGTAGGGCTGCCACTTGATGCGGCCCACCTGCATGAGTTTGCTGCTGTCTAGACTGTCAAGGTATTGAACCTGAGAGAGAAAGAGAGAGAGAGAGAGAGAGAGAGAGAGAAAGAGAGAGAAAGAGAGAAAGAGAGAGAGAAAGAGGGGGGGGGGGGGAGAGAGAGAGAGAAGCAAAGAAGATGTACCATTGTTAGAAGGAGGATTTGAAAACAACTGGATTTTTTAGGCTTAAAGATAAAGACCAGTTATGGTCATGCGTTTGCTTTGTGAAAGAAACGTTGTGGAATCGATCAGAAAAGGTTGATCATCTAGCATATAAGTATTGGTGTGTACTGTAAGGTTCTGGAATCATCAAAATGATAAGAAATTTGATCATCATGTATTAGTCAAACCATATTCTTTCACATGATTGGTAATAAGAGCTTCCATTTCATTTTTTGAAATTGGGGCGTTTCCAATACTGTTCTTTACCTTTAAAGCCCCACCGCACTAGTTTGGCCGGAAGGGATAAGACCTCCCTGCATGGTCACTGACAGGTGGTTATCTCATCAAATCAGCTCTCAATTAACATAAGAAAAAGAGGATCATGGGGGCCAATGGTCACCGATTAGGTATTGTTTGAGGGCTATATAGAGGGCGCAAGTAGCTATAAGTAGTGCAAAGGGGCTTAAAGGCTGTTAGAATAATATAGGAATCCGGAAAATCCACTTTCTTCATGATTATTGTTGAACCAGTACTCACCAGAACTTGAAAACAAATTCAGATTATTTTTTACATGTTCAGTATACATAGATCAGAAAAGGTTGATCATCTAGCATATAAGTATTGGTGTGTACTGCAAGGTTCTGGAATCATCAAAATGATAAGAAATTTGGCCCAGTCTTGGTAAAGTTACAAGCAGGGGCGTAGACAACGGGGGGGATGAGGGGGATGCATCCCCCCCACCTCACAAGGTGAGGGGGATGGCATGTACAATCATCCCCCCCAGGTTTTTGGGAATGATATTTGCTTACTTAATAAGTCATAATGATGATAATAATAGTAATAATAATAATGATAACAATTATAATATTAATAATAATAATAATTATGATGATGATAATAATAATCCTCATCATTATTGTAATTGTGTTTATTGTTATTAGCCGCATTCACACGGTGAAAGCCAATTCAGACGGTAAAAAAAAGAAAATCTTACAAGTATTTTGTGGTTAAACAGGCGCGGATCTACGGGGGGGGGGGGGGGTTAGGGGGTTTAAACCCCCCCCCCCCCCCTTGGGCGGCACAAAAAACAAACAAAACAAAAAAAGGAAAAAAAAGGAAAAAAAAAGAAAAAAAAAAGAAAAAAAGAAAGAAAAAAGAACGCATGCTGGAGAGAAACCCTTTCAAGTGCAAAAATTGTGAGAAGATATTAAACTCATCTGGTAACTTAACCAAACACATGATAACTCTGGATATAACTGTGTATTAACTGTTACTTGATTTAAAAAGACGTTATCATGCACTGCCTTTTATGGTCTCCATTGTGTTAATAGATGCCAGGAAAACATCACTTACGGGGTTCAAATAAACACCCAAAAAAAAATCGGCTCGCCGCTTTGCGGCTCGTGGACGATGCTCCGCATCGTCATTATTTTGGTCAACCCCCCCCCCCTTAGCAAAAAGCTAGATCCGCCCCTGAGTCATCCCCCCCAGGTGTACGAACCTGTCTACGCCACTGGTTACAAGCACTTTTCACAGAAAGATGTACCAGTATATGGGACTACGCACACGTGCGTTATATCTATCAGGTCGAAAAAGATATAATAATTTACCAAATATATCAATTAGTAGGCAGTTTCTCGGCAAAATTTGTATGATCACGTATTAGTCAAAACATAATTTTTCACATGATTGGTAATAAGAGGTTCCATTTCATTTTTTGAGAGGGGGACGTTTCCAAAACTGGTCTTTACCTTTAAAAAAAATACATGGTTGATTACCTACAAGCGTTCATATGCTTTCCTAGCAGTCAGGTAAAAAACAATCATCATCAAACAAACATTACCACATTGTTTCCAACATTCATGAATCAGTCATTTGGAAGATTGGGAAGATCTTATAAAAGAGTCTTATAAGGAATAAGTATTAGAAAATAGCTAGGACCTGAGGATTCCATTTTTTTCAAAATGACATTGCTAATTTTATGAATCCTTCAAAAAGAGAGACAGAGATCGAGAGACAATCAGGAAGTGAAATAATCAAATTGGTACCTGTTGCCTGACATATTCCACCATGTTGGCCAATCGCTCTGGATCATCGCAGTTTCTAAGGAACAGATTCCTCCACAATGCTGCTGCTAGCACCTTATCATTCGACAGTAGACCCTGACAAAAACAATATCAAACATGAAGTGAGAATGCCATACTAAATGACATTGGCTAACAAACATGTAATGATGTAGTCAAACTTGCTTTAGCCACCACCTGTATAGAAAGACCACCTTTCTATTAAGACCACATCTTCCACTTCCCTTAAATCTTGTTTCTCATTAAATCTGGATTCTCATTGAAACCTGTACTTAAAGACCACTTGCCTCTGAAGACCACTTTTCATGTTTCCTCTGGGGATGGGTATTCCTACCATATATTTAATCTGTGGACATCCAGTGTAATAAGGAATCATATGTCTTTCAGCATCTTCCTCGCTCTTGAAAGGCAAATACACACACACACATCTTTTAAGAAGGTCTTGTCAATACCTCTGTGACTGCGATTTACCCTCAGACCATAAGATTTACACATCAATGATATATATTGATTTGTAAAGGAAGAGCAGCATATCATTGTGTCATCCAAACTAATAATTCAGTGATTGGTATTATTTTAATAACATAAATGTTTTTTAAGTGTTTACCTCATCGTAGGCAAAGAGGGCGCCATTGAACTGCTCAACCATCTTGGACAAACTCTCCTTCATGTTAACTGATGGAATCTACAGAGGAAATATAAACCAACAATTCAATTGTCAACTTTTCATACCTTTAAATGTAAGCCATCAAGTTATAATAATTTGAGGGATTCATTTGTTTTCAATTCAGGAAATTCATTGACTTTGCATATTCCTTTATTCCAGAATCATATGTACACATTTATAGTGTAATGAACAGTACCCCAGCAATAATTTATTGGATTAGCTTTGTTTTATGCCACATAAACAATATCCTGGGCCACGTTGAATCAATCATGTGGTAGATACACCAAAGGCTTCAATATTATTTAAATGTTTCCAGAGCAAAATAAATCTGTACCGGTGTTAAAAGGGTTGTCACTGAGCCAATCAAGACCAAAATTGGGTAATTTTACTAAGCAATTCTTTTGCACAAAACAATCCTTCCATCAATTGGTGCCAATTATTTTGTGCAAAATGGCATGTATGGCAAATAAGCGAACCGTGCTAAGAGGCTAAGCAAGCAACCGAAATATTAATATTGTCTATTTCAAGCAGATTAAAAATCTAAGGCAATGTTACAGAGTCACGTTAAGAGAGAGAAGTACTTACCCCCATGAGCTTTCCCCTAGCCTGAATATCATGCCACATGGAGAGTATGAGATAGTGGGTCATGTATTTCCCTTCACGTCCTTCTTGCTTCAGTCTCACCATACACATCCTGTAACAGAGGCGACACAATACATCATCAAACAACTTAACCATCAGAAAGCATACATGTCATTCATAAACCCCACTCTAGACAGGGTTAAAATCAATCTGAGTTCTATTAAAGAATATACACCATTTTTGTAATGTAATCAAATTTAATGCATAAATCTCTGTTAAAGGGAAAGTCCACCCCAGGATTTTTTTTAGCTGACGATATAGACCTAATAATACCATGAAGAATGATACAAGTCTCATTAAAATCCATGATCACAAAACGAAGATATATCGACTTTTTTATCGAAAATCAGCCGCCCCCCAAATGCAAATGCGTTACATGGGCATGAAACGATCGCCAAAAAATAACCGATAGTATCGAAATTGTGACGTATGTTGCGAGCTGCCTTCTTATTTCGCAGACATTCACTTTCGCTTGCGGTACACTGTTATCGCACTGACACGACGAATCATGAATGAAAGTGAAAGCGAAAGTGAATGTCTGCGAAATAAGAAGGCAGCTCGCAACATACGTCGATATATCTTCGTTATGTGATCATGGATTTTAATGAGACTTGTATCATTCTTCATGGTATTATTAGGTCTATATCGTCAGCTAAAGAAAATCCTGGGGTGGACTATCCCTTTAAGTGCCAGGCAAGACTTTGCAAGTTATCGACCTGTGGCAAATCTAAGCTTCCTATCGAAGGTTATCGAATGCATAGTATCCGCTCGTCTTCAGTCCTTCTTGAATGACAATAACCTTCAAGACAACTTATAATCAGCCTACAGAGAGAAACACAGTGTTGAGAATGCCCTCTTACGAGTGCAAAATGATATCCTCACCGAAATGGATAGTGGAAAAGTAACTGGGCTAATTCTGCTCGATCTGAGTAGTGCATTTGACACGGTTGACCATGTTATACTCCTAGAGAGACTTCAGTCTATGGGCGTTGGTGGACAGGCTCACCAGTGGTTAACATCTTATCTCTCAAACAGATCGCAGAGGGTTTGTGTACGCAGTGCTGTCTCTAAGACAGTTCATCTTGGCTTCTCTGTGCCCCAGGGACCGGTACTTGGGCCACAACTCTTCAACATTTACACTCTTCCCCTTCATGATATCATCAAGAGGCATAATCTCAAGCACCATATGTATGCTGATGACACGCAGATATACTTTTCGTGTTCTCCCACACAAGGGGAAGTTGATGCCTTGATTGCTCGTGTTGAAGCCTGTATAAGTGACATTAGGAATTGGATGAAGGAGAATTACTTGAAGCTCAATGACGACAAATCTCAGTTTGTTATGCTGGGTTCCAAGCAGCAACTTGCCAAGTCGGTAACCCCCAATCTGAATATTGGTTCGTCATCAATTACTCCAGTGAAGAAAGTTCGAAATCTTGGAGTTATTTTTTACTCCAATATGACCATGGAGTCGCAAGTATCATCAAGTGTTAAACTTGCGATTCACAGTCTCCGCAATCTTCGTGCTATTCGCAAGTATCTCACCACAAAGGCGGCTGAGCAGCTTGTGCATGCATTTGTTACATCCCGCATCGATTGTTGCAACTCTTTACTCTATGGCATCCCTATGTCTCAAGTTAAGAGGCTCCAGCTTGTTCAGAATGCTGCTGCCCGTCTAGTGACATATACACGCAAGTTCGCCCACATCACTCCAGTCCTTAAATCCCTGCATTGGCTTCCTGTTGAACATCGTCTCACCTACAAAATCCTTCTGATCACATACCGTGCCTTGAAGTTCTCCTCGCCACAGTACATCTCTTCTCTACTCAACTTTCGCAAGCCTGGTCGTTCTGGTCTGCGTTCTGCCAATACATCAACTCTGATCATCCCTAAGACCAGACGATCATGGGGAGATCGAGCATTTGCCTCAGCAGCTCCCCGATTGTGGAACAGTCTCCCTAACACACTTAAGGACTGTTAAATCAGTAGATAGTTTCAAGGCCAGCCTGAAAACTTATCTAATGGCCAACTTTAACTAATATCATCTTCTTCTTTTTTATAACCATGTGTAATGTAATGTAAGCAAAATTATATCTAAGTATATTATGTAGCTCATTGTAAGCGCCTTGAGCACCCTCTGGGTGGATATGTTGCGCGTTATAAATGTCTGTATTATTATTATGTTACAAATTATTTCATTTACCTGTTATAAATAATTATATTTCAATAGTCTGAATCTGTATTGCATACATTAATTGTTGCTACATGTAGTTAAGGCAAACGTTATGGCTTGTCCTACCTGACAACACAGAATGTATACCATTCGCATTCTGACTTTTGAAATACAATTATTTGTAACAGGTGAATGAAAAAATTAGTAGCGAGGCACTGAACTTCTTTCTTTTCTTTCTTTTTTTTTTTTGGGGGGGGGGGACAAATACGTCATCTGTATTCTGTAATCTTGAACATTCAACCACCTCCTGCCATAACCAGAGCTCAAGATTACCTCTAAGCTGATTTGCTGCCAAAAATCTTATAACAATACCTAGACCTGCGATTTAATGTACAAAACATTTTTCCACTATGATGAAATTATCATCATAAGATAATAGAACAGAACATTTAGGCCTACATACATGTATGGCATTGACCTCACCAGTACATTAGTATTGCAGCTACCAAATGAATTATGTTTTTTTAAACATTTATAACTGGAAGAAACTTTAATAACTCTTCTCTCTTTGACATTCTGTCTAAACATATATGATAACTAGCTGGACCCGCGGAAATCCGCGGGATTCTAGAGGGGGGCGGGGGGTGTAAATAGATATATAGAGACTGTCTTAATTTAAACCACCAAGAACTTTATTTGCCATTCAGGCCATTAAAAAAATGTTTTGCGTCCCCGCCCGCTTACTTTTTGGGGGCCGCCTCCTATTTTTTTTTTTTTGAATTTTTTTTGATTTTTTTTTTTAAAGAAAAAAAAAACAGCGTCCCCGCCTGCTTCCTATTTGGGGGCCGCCTCCTATTTTTTTTTTTTTTTTTTTTTTTGAAGAAAAAAAACATGAAAAGCACTGCTAAAATGTATTTCTGATTTTAAAAAAATAAACAAAAAAATTGTCGGCCGCCATCTTGAAAAATAGCCCGAATGTCAGGGAAAATGTACCGAGCGGCCATTTTGAAAGAAAAAAAAAGGGCCTCCTCCTTCCCATTTTTCGAAAAAACAGGACGCCAAACATGTTTTTTTTTAAATTTGGCTTTATATAAAAAAAAATAAAAAAACGATCCAACTGTACCGGTAGTTATTCTTTAAGTCCCTGGAACTGCGTAGAGTTCCGTAGTGTGGAAAGCTTTTACTGCTTTGTCGATCTGGCGTAGGGTAGCGTACTGTTGGGTAGGCATGTAGCGTAGTGTTGCGTAAAGAGGCGTACTTTCTGCGTCAAATTTCTACGCCGAAAGTACGCGAAAAAAATTAAACATGTTGAATTGTTTTCGTTCATCTTGCGTACCCCTTTCCGTCCCTCAGCATATAGTAACGTAGGCCAGCGTAGTTGGTACGCAACACTACGCAACTCTACGTATTGACCCCACGCCAATTACTGACTCGCAAGTGTCACAATAAAGTATTAAAAACATGCTCATCTGACCCTAATTAAACGCCTAAACCCCCCAAGCTTTCGGGGGTTTATGGCCCCTTGAAACCCGTGGACCCCACGCCTATATTATATATACACTCAACCCGCTGCGATCTGATCTCTCCCCCCCCCCCCAACTTTGAAGAATGTAACCCCCGAGCTCTTGGGGGTTTATGGCCCCTTGAAACCCGTGGACCCCACCCCTGTATTATATATACACTCAACTCAGGACCCGCGGAAATCCGAGGGATTCTAGAGGGGGGCGCAGGCAAAAAATTTAGTTTTTCATTTCGGAGGCTCCATTTCAAATTTTTGGGAAATTTTTGGGGGCTACTTTTTCAACTTTCGGGGGCTCTTTTTTCTGGGGCTATACTTTTTCATTAATTCGTAAAAGGATAGGCCTACACGTTGTTGAGATTTGTTTAGTAGGCTAAGGTTTCAGGCTTCCTACTTCATAATTGCCTATTTAAAAAAAAAAAAACATTTTTCTAGTTCAATAACTAAGTTTTCATGCATTGATTTGATGCAAGAACTGTAACATAATGAACCTAGATTGTGATTATTTCTGACCATGAATTTCGATAATCATTTTTCAAAGTAAATTTTCACAAGAAAATCAGACAGTCGTTTAAAAACGTAGACATTAGTAATATTTTTACTAATTCTAAGCTCAGGTTTCGTAAATCTATTCACGAAACTATATTGAAATCGCGGCAATAATGATGCAAACCAACAGATAACGATTTCAAAGTGTGAAATGAGTTGAGATGAGCTTGCAGGAAGCTCAACACCGGCGCCGCAGGCGTCGGACGCCTGCGGGGCGCGGTCCCGGTATTGGAGCTTCCTGCAAGCTCATCTCAACTCACACACACTGCACTGCGTGTTGATTGAAGGCAGCTTGCGACTGAACTGTCAGTCCAATGGTTTTCTTGTGAAAACTTTCCTTTAGAAAATGATAATCAAAATGTTGTATGCATGGCCGTAATAATCACAAAATAAGCTTTGATTTCATACCTCCATTCACGAAAACTATATAAAAATCGCGGCAATAATGATGGAAATAGGTCTCTAAGTTAGGACGTGGACATCCTAAAGCACATCCTATAGCAAGACGCTTTACTCTCGGTGATCCCGCCCTTTGCATAGAGCATTTAATACGCAACATAATGTGAGTGGTTTGTCATTTGTTGTGTGTCTCTTTGAGAACTGCAAAGAAATGAGTGTGATCGACGGCGCGGTCTATATAGAGAATATCATATAGGAAGATACCTAACACGGGGTAAGTCATACCCATTCAGCGTGCATTTAATACGCGACTTAATGTGAGTGGATAGTCATCGGTCGTGTGTCTACGGATGTTATGTTGAATATCCATGAGGTATCTCTGTCGTCACGCATATCATGCATTATGCATGTCGCGTCTGTTTTCGCCCTGGACGTCGACACGGAGGAGGACCTCGGGCGGAGTATAGCCAATTCGGTATTCGCTAGAGTAGACTCTCCCGCGGACGACGGCACCGGGCACGGGTACCCCGAGGGGAGGGTTCAGGAGGAGATAGCTGCACCAACTTGGGTCGGCGATCTCATTAAAAAACAATAGAATACAAAGGCTGGCGGAGACGTCGCGCCCCCCGCGGAGCCTTAGCGTATTACTTATAGTGATTAATGCCACAGGCTATGCCATTTCTAAGTTCACTTCCACTAAATCATGAAAACTGATTTCAAAGAGAAACAGCATAGCATGAGCAATTTGATTTGAAAAGTTATTTATTAAAAACCACATGGCAGCTCAACAGTTGAATTGAGTGGAGTTTACAAAATAAAAAAATCCAAATAAATGCAAGACAAAGTAAATATGGACAGTTTGACCTTTAAGACTTATACATACATGTAATCAAAGAGAAATACCAAATTAGAAAGAAAGAAAATTAATAAATAAATACAAATAATAATAACATCTTTTCAGGTAGACTTACCATGCGTGGAGCTCCATGATTAAAAACCATGAGAAGAGTGTGTCGGGCATGTTACAAGCTGTGTAACAAATATAAAAAGAAAGGCAAACATTTCTCATTTGCAAATTGCTTCCTATAAACAGAATAACAATTCATTTTTTATTTCAGCTAAAGAGATAAATCACTTAAAAACAAGCTTTAAAGATGAAGTTGAGTTCTGGTCATGCGATTGCATTGTGAAAGAAACGGTGTGGAATCGACCAGAAAAGGTTGATCATCTAGCATATAAGAATTTGTGTGTATTGCAAGGTTCTGGAATCATCAAAATGATAAGAAATTTGACCAAGTCTTGGTAAAGTTACAAACATTGTACACAGAAACACATTGCATAAAAATCCTACCCTGTATTTTTACGATGTTACATCACTTACATGACATATTTAGAATATGAAGGCATTTGAAGAGCCATGCTTTTCAGGGAACATGTTTATCTGATGTTCTTCCACACTTGCATAATAAGAATGATAACGCTCACAAATTATTTTTTACCTCTTCCCAGAACTCAACCTTCTCTTTAATACTCAAAGCTAAAGACACCAGTCTAAATATCAAAGAAATGTAAACATTCTTGTTCTATGTTTGATTTGTTTTGTTTTGTAAAAGCCTACTTTAAATTCTTTTTTTTAGAGCGATACTGTGAATAATACTTTCCATCAAAATACAGACCGACCAATAAGAGATATTATTCCCGGCTAAAATAACAGTACATTGCTCACCTCTGAAAAAAGTTTCAAAATTATAGCCGTCAGCACAAGCTTGATACATATTCAGCCCAGCTACTCTCATTTTCTGAAAGGAGAAAATATCAAATAAACAATTTAATGAAACTAACAATGCCTTTTTTTTTTAAATACAGCACATCTGTTTATGTGTTAAAGGCATCGTTATACAATGTTAAATCTGAGATGCATGGCCCTACGTGTTATCAGTGCCTGTGATATGGTGTCATATTAAAGCCCTAAAAAAATTGTGCTTCAAAATGATCAAGAAGTGCCTCAAAAAAGTAAAATTCTTGGAGTGACCGGTTTTACCATACTCGTTTTCCCCAATAGTGTTATGAAAACCATTAGGAAAATGCGAAATTTGATTTCGATTTCCAATCATAAATATCTTGATAATCAGACAGGCGATCGGCTTGTAAAAGTCATAGGGTTCCTGACTGACCTGAAGATAAATTATCATTGCAGCATGAGCTAAATCCAGGACAAAGATACCCAATCCCTTTTAGATTTAGTACGAGTGCCCTTTTATTTCTTCCAAAAAGGGTTAATTAAAAAATGATTCGAAGTGTTATGCTAAGCACTTGGCAAGGTCATATTTTGCTGTGTTCCTTTATTATATTGACTGTGCACACATATTTGATGTCATATGGATAATCTTTTCTACAGGAAAAAACTTACACTAAAAGAGTTAGAGATTGAACAGCTTCTAAGCCAGTGGTCATACACTTCTCCAGATAATTATACACATGTATGCATCACAAGATCAATTTATACATTTTCAAAAACAGTGAATTGACAAAATCAACAAATTATGCTTCAAACGACAACAAGAACAAAAAACTCACAAATCTGTTGAATCTGAGTGTGCCATTGATCCCTACTGAATCCAACAAACGAGTCATTATTCCTGGTTTTTCCTCTGGAAGCAAAGTAGACCTCTTGGTTAAGGCCTGCAAGAAAGACAACAAATTAAAGATAAACTTGAGTTCTGGTAAAAAAAAGAAAATGAATTCTCACAGAATCAAACAAAACATACACTGAATGTTCAAGATTAGAAATAAATGTCATTTGCCAAACAATCTTGGTAGAAAATATATACTGGCTGAGTTTACAATGAGCATAGAAAGATAAGGAAATCAAGGTTAGTAGCCCCAACATCATTTGTGTAGTCCCATATACATCTTTCTGTGTGCAGTGCTGGTTACTCTACCAAGACTAGGCCAAATTTATTATGATTGTGATGCGATTTTGATGACTCCATAACCTTGCAGTACACACCAATACTTACATGCTACATGATCAACTTTTTCTGATCAATTCCACACCTTTTCTTTCACAATGCAATCGCATGACCAGAACTTAAATTTATCTTTAAGATGGACATCACGTTGAATTCATACAGTACACTTTTCTAGCTTTTCCTGACCTTTGTCCAAGCTTCAAATATGTGTTCAAGAACTTTACTACCTGGAAATGTTATTCTGTTTAATCAAAACTGACAATTTTATTGTCATCAGCATAATAAGTAAATGTACTATAGTATCAGATACCAAAAACATTATTTGTCATAGGTTTTTAAAACTATTCATGAGGTTTTAATCATGACCGACGAGTATTTTGGTCCAAAGATCTTTCACAGTGATGCAAGTGTCAATTTAACAAGGAATCCCATGAAACGTTTCTACATGTTACAGATATCAATTTAAACAATTAAATAACAAATTAAAATCATATTACTCATGACAAATGTTTCAAAAATGAGTAAGCAAAATTTTTTGAAACTACTCAACTCAATGTCCTTTTTCATTACGAGGGCAATTGAATCAGCTTTTCAGTTGAGACAAGCAATGTAAATCCTGAAAAGCAAGTCATTTTTGTTCAGGGACCCATTTCACAAAACCTATTTTCAATGACAAATGAAAAAAATCAGTGACAAATCTGCTGATAACCAATCAGAAGCAAGGATTTTACTAGCTCATAACAAAAACTGTCATTTGTCACTGATGATAAGTTTTGTGAAACACCCCCCTGGTATCACTTTCTTACATTGCATGGGTTTGATGTTCCAAAAAATCTTTGATGACATGATCTGGATGTGCAGTGTTCCAGGGGCAGACATGGTACTCGACATAGGTTGAACAGTGATGATGACGACGCCTCTCTGCTTATAATGACTTGATTCTGATACTGATGCTGTTGATATATAAATATAAATGAAAACAAAGAAAAAATGAAAAAAGAATATTAATTGAAAGCTCAAACGATAACTTACCTGTTTGAAGTTTGAGTGTAATTTTATGAGGGAGTAGATTTCTTCTTCTTCTTGATTTGATTTTGTTTGGCAATCAGTCACAGTTGACTATTTTTGCCACACTCTATTTTATGAATTATTTATACATATGTACAATTTCATGTCATAAATGACTATTTTTAGGATTCTTTCTCTTTCCATCCCCTTTCCTTTCGCTTATTTTCTTTTTAAACCCTATTCTTTTTTTTAGAGAAAATTAAATAAATTAATAAATTTAGAAAGAGACGGCCTAGCAAGTTGTACGTACTTGTGTAGAGGGCGCTTTGCAATTAGTCTTTTCACAAGACTCACAAAGTAAAACTACCTTTAAAAGTAGCCCAGTGTTCGGCTATCAAAAAAAAGTCCAAACCTATAAGTATAAGTAGATCTATAAAGAACTTTGTAAATTTGTATCAAGTTTGTCCACATAAGTCACATGTCTTTGCCATTAAATAGAAACACACCGAACAAATATTATTCCTTTCTACTTCGGATCATAACAATAATTGATTTATTAATTGTTGAACACTTCAACTTTAATTATTTGTTTATTTCACAAGTTGCAACCTTTTTTTTTTTCTTCCCTTTTCCTTCTTTTTCCTAACTTCCTCCCCTCCGCGCCTCCACAGCTCAGCTTCTTTTCTTCTTCTCCTTCTGCTCTTCCTCCCCCTCCTTCTCCTTTTCTTTTCATTGTCTATCCCTCAGTGTCACTTTATCAATATCACTGTGTCTTTATCTGTTTATCAGTTTCTCACTTTCTCAATCTCAGAAATAAAGACTCGAAATAGAGTCTACATTAAAATATGCAGCAGCAAATAAACCATGTATAGGTACTCATTTTTTTTAATCCTCATAAAAATCATCAATTTAATCACATTCACGTGGTTTCTACTTACAAGTTGACGCGAACATGAAAGCCTATTGCCTTGGCGAGTGTGCGGTCTCTGGGCCTGACTGTACCCCGAAGAGCTGGCTGGGACCGAAGCGACGAGTCCGTTGGAGCCTGTGACAACTGTGTGATAAAGTCTTCCCAAACTTGGCGCCAATCGGCATGGTTGTCCCGCAAAATTAAGCATTGTGGTAGTCAAATATTGTTTCGAAAATGATCAGAGTAATACAATCAAACTTCTTCAGCTTGAAATATCACTTTAACCTTTAGAAGTGATTACAAGGCTGTTTATTTTAGCCTCTGAACGATAACAATTTATCGTCGGCTTTTTTTTAGCTGCTTGTGTGAATCGCCATCTTCATCAGAGTTGCATAATTCGCGGAGAGTTGATTACGTAACAGACCGAGTCAGCTGTTGGTGTATCTGGATGAATGCACGCATTTCGACGCGCCATCGGACTCATTGGCAGGACTGTCAACATTTATTCATGTAAGTTTACTGAAAAATAATTATGCATAGATCTAACAAGTTAGATCCAATGTTGTCAAGGAAGAGGAAAATGGTATTAGACTGTATAGACTACTGACTGTACCACTTATTGAAAACTGCGTCATTTTTTGTTCTAGGTTTTAGTTTGGAGTTTGCATGGGTCTAGTCTATCAGTATCATGCAGCATGATCAATAATTTATAGAAACTTCAAGTTCAAGCTCCTAGTTGATAATTACAGGGAGGGACATTATGAAGCATTATGATTGCGCTTATTGTATTATTAAACACATCATGCTACAGAATCACACCTCAGGTTTTCAAACTATCTTTAATTTAGTTTTATAGATCTATGTTCTTGTTTTATTTTAGCTTATCGCATGAGATCACGAGCCGCTTGTGGTGAAGAAGTCTCAATGGCAACGTCTTCTATTTCATCATCTGGAGTCTCGTGTGAGGAAGATCCTCCAGTTATGACGGTCAACATCCTGGTCGACTCGATGCCAACAAGAATTATCAAGGTTGGAGGAGAGATCTCCAAAACCAATAATGGAGTTTCTCCAAAGGTTCTCTTTCTAGTCATTCCAGGTGAGCTGATATAATAAATTGCAAAAATAAATAAATGAAGAAATAACCATACAATCAATCAATCAATTAACCAATACGGTAATTAAATAGGTAATTGATGATATTGATAATAAAAGTGATACCGGTAGTTAAAACTTTAATATTAGTAATAATTTAGTTGATGTTCATTTCATCTTATTTCATCTTATTTTAGCTTTCTGCCATTTCAGCTTTCTGTACTATATCATGTGAATTTCATGTTCATATAATTTCTGTCTGTGTTCTCATGAAGTGCATTATTAAACATGATCTATTGTGTTTTGCTCATTTTTCTAAGCCAGAAACTATGTTTAATATATGGTACTCATATTTCTGACATTTATATTGAATGGAATAAGAGCTCTGATGATCCTTCATTTATTTACCCGTTCAATGATGTAGGCAATCCTGGCGTACCAGATTTTTACGAGGTGTTCTGTCAGACCCTGTACAAGGCAAGCGGCTACACCATACCAGCATGGGCAGTGTCACATGCAGGTCACAGCGAGGTACCGCACAGCATACAAGAGAAACTAAGAGGTTCGTGGTAGCGTAGGGTGGGTTCAGGCCTTAAAGGGGCATTAGTACCATGCATTGGGGCGGGGGGGGGGGGGGGGATATGCGACATATATTGGTGTTACTATGTGAATGAAATGCAAATTAACATGACCATCGATTTGTGAGGGTTTCTTTCTGTCTCTGTCTCTTTCTCTTCTTTTTTTTCTGGGGGGGGGGGGCAGTTAATTAGGCAAGGGAAGTGCCCCTCTATCACTGCCACTGCATTGTAGGACTATTTATTTTAAGGGGGGATGTGACTGGAATCTTATTTTCTGATGTGATGAAACATTAATCAGCCTTATTTCCTTCCTGTGGTTCTCAATTTACAGTTTCTCTGGAAATAATATCATTATTATGCCTGGGAGGAGAAAAGCGAACAGAATCAGTGTAACCCACTGGTCTCTCCTCCAGGTATAAGAGATTGGGGGTATGCAGGTGGACAACTACATCTGGGTTTCTGCCTATTCTTATACAGATAGTAAAGTGGGTTCTTAATGTGCAAACTGCAAAGGTGGTGATTCTCCTTTACACTGGGCCTTCGTTTAACGTCCTATCCGAGGGATGGTGTGTCTTCATCTGTAACATAGCCTGCATCTTTGAAACAGGGTAGGGGCACCTTAACACAAGGCAGGCTTCAGTCATCTGCCTGGGTTGGTTTTGAACCCAAGATCTTTGGTTTGACAGGCAAACGCTCTATACCGACTGAGCCAATTACTCCTCCTCCTCCTATAAATGTAATATCTTTCCACTTGTAGTCTTATCATCATTTAATAATTTACCTTTATCTATTCTTCTTTGTTTTGTATTTGATATGAAATAGGTATATACATTTAAGCTATAGAGGAGATCATACAAAGTCAAACCTGTCTATATTGACTGCCCAAGGGAAACAAAAAATGTGGTCTTTGTAGACAGGTTCCTTTTATACATGTTTCAATTAGAAACCATTTTAAAGGGAAACAAAATATGTGGTCTTTGTAGACAGGTGGTCACTAAAGCAGGTTTGACTCTATATTCATTCATTGTCATTCTCTCTGCTTTTCTCTCTGTAGCAACGGACCATGATGACGAAGTGTACAACCTCCAGCAGCAGATAGAGCATAAAATGGCTTTCATTGAAGACTGCATCCCTCCAGGAGTCAAGCTCATCCTCATAGGTCATTCTGTAGGTCAGTCTGGGTTCAGTCTGGGGTCATTTTGTAGGTCAGTCTAGGGTCATTTTGTAGGTCAGTCTAGGGTCAGTCTGGGGTCATTTTGTAGGTCAGTCTAGGGTCAGTCTGGGGTCATTTTGTAGGTCAGTCTAGGGTCAGTCTGGGGTCATTTTGTAGGTCAGTTTGGGGTAAGTCTGGGGTCGGACTGTATCATGTGACTTTATAGATATACATGTAACCCTAAATTTCTTGAGTAAGGTGTCATCAAAACTTGCTATCAATAACAAGTTATAAGCTACTGAAATTGTGTATCGGATTGGCTGAGAGCAAATTTTTTATAGAAATTTATCCATTTGTTATTGATAACAATTTTTATGAAACAGGGTATGCCCTGTGGAGGAGGTTTGTGGAAATGGATCAGTTCATACAGCATTGGAAAATACATGTGTGTGTGGAGCTGGGTAAAACAATATGAATTTACAAGGTTAACAGCTACTGAATTGTCCTTATTGAATTAGCAAGAAGAGTAGGCTTATGAGTGAACTTTCACTAATTTATATATTTTTATGGCAGTTTTTTTCTTCAAATCTAGCCATTCTAGTGCACTAGGATATTGTATGAAAATTGAAGTTGTCTGGACAAGAAATGCTCAATTTAATATGAAAAAAGCAGTGGTTTGATAATTTGTGTAATTTGTGTGTAATATGGCATAATGTACATCTAGTATTAAATTGTAAAAATTGTAAGATGACCTGTATTCTGTGTATACACAGTTTGATACCATACTTTCCTCATCTTTCTCTCTCTCTCTCTCTATCTTTCTCTCTACAATCAGGATGCTACATCATTGTGGACCTCATCCGACGCATGCCCAAACTCAACCTCCTGAGGGCGGTGTTGCTCTTCCCCACCGTTGAGCACATATGGGACACCCCGAACGGACGAACGATCGGGAACATGGTGGTCTACCTGAGATGGGCTGCGGTGGCTCTGTCTCACGTCGGCTATTACCTCTCGGACTGGGTGAAATGGAGACTGATACAGTGGTGGTTCAAAGGCAGAAAAGTGAGTTGGACTGCGACAAACAGGGGCGGTGGCTTCTTGTCATGGCCATAAGGATTTTGCCCTAGAGCGGGACTGCACTTCTTGTAGCTACTTGCGCCCTCTATAGAGTAAACTATGATTAAGCGGTACCCGTTGGTCCTCCATAGTCCCTTTTTATGCCTCCGTTACGAAGTAGCCGGAGGCATTATGTTTTCGGGTTGTCCGTCCGTACGTCCGTACGTCCCGTTCTCGTGATCGCGTTATCTGAAGAACCGATTGATGGATTCCTGCCAAACTGTAGTCTTGTATGTATCTTGCAGAGCCGATGAACTGATTAGATTTTGGGGTCACGAGGTCAAAGGTCACAGGGCTCATTATGTATGCAAAAACAGCTCGTGATCGCGTTATCTAAAGAACCGATAGATGGATTCCTGCCAAACTTTAGTCATGTATGTATCTTGCAGAGCCGATGAACTGATTAGATTTTGGGGTCACGAGGTCAAAGGTCAAAGGTCACAGGGCTCATTATGTATGCAAAAACAGCTCGTGATCGCGTTATCTCAAGAACCGATTGATGGATTCCTGCCAAACTTTGGTCATGTATGTATCTTGCAGAGCGGATGAACTGATTAGATCTTGGGGTCACGAGATGAAAGGTCAAAGGTCATGCGGCTCATTATGTATGCAAAAATAGCTTGCGATCGCATTATCATTAGAACAGATTGATGGACTCCTGCCAAACTTAGATCATGTATGTATCTTGCAGAGCCAATGAACTGAGTAGATTCTTGGGTCATGAGGTCAAAGGTCATGGGCTCATTATGTATGCAAAAATAGCTTGTGAATGCATTCTCATTAGAACTGACAGATGGATTACTATTTAACTCAGGACATCTTGCAGAGCCAATGAACTGAGTAGATTTTAGGGTCATGAGGTCAAAGATCAAAGGGTCATATATAATGGATTACAATTGAAATTGATTTGAAAAATTTCTTCTGTTTTGGTTTGTAAAATTGCTCCATGACGGAGGCATCATTTTCGACTGCGCGCAGTCGAAGTTCCATCTAGTTTCTTAAATGTTAATTGAGAGCTGATTTGATGAGATAACCTCCTTTCGGTGACCACGCAGGGAGGTCTAACCTCTCCTGGCCAAACTAGTGCAGATAGGCTTTAAAGGGAGATGGTCATCAGTTTCCATGTGCAGTAGGTCAAAATTTTGCTGACTTTTTTTAAATACCATTGATGGGTTTACAAGTCTTGCACGCACAGCAAACCCATAGTCCCATCAAGAAATACTCCCCCGTATCTCGGAGAGGCTGTGCAGGTACGGGTGAGGGAAATGTAAGATAATTACTTTACCATATGGGGTGGATGGTGGATCGAAAGTGCAGAGCATTATACAGGCCTGTTGTTAAAACTGAAGGCTAATCCTGGTGATTGACAACACCTGTATTGGGTAAACACCTGAATGGTGTTGAATTCCCTATCAGAGCCCACTACTATGCATCTTTAAAGGCCCACTGTACTACTTGTAGCTACTTGCTCCCTCTATATAGAAAACAATGCCTAATCGGTGACCATTGGTCCCCCATGATCCTCTTTTTCTTATGTTAATTGAGAGATGAGTTGATGAGATAGCCACCTGTCAGTGACCTTCCTTGGTGGTCTAATCCCTCCTAGCCAAACTAGACAGATGGGCTTTAACATGTATCCTTTCGTTATTATTTCACAGATCCCAGACTGTGCATTCCATGCCATTCAGCAGCTAACAGACCCAGCCCGCATCCACAACAGCATGTACATGGCCGCAACTGAAATGGAAGAGATTCTGGAAGCGGACGTCTCCACCATCCAAGACAACCTCGACAAGTTCATCATGTACTACGGGTCAAAGGACAATTGGGCTCCGAGAAGCCACTATGAGAGCATGCGCAGGCGGTTTCCAGAGGGCGACATTCGATTATGTCGGCGGGGCATGCAGCATGCGTTCTGCTTGGATTCGAGTGAACTGATGGCAGACATGGTCTGGAATTGGATGAGCTCGTCCATTCAAGAGGTTCAATGATAAATGTGGGTAGAAAGATAGATTAAAGATTGTTATTTTGATTTACAATTACCTCATGAAGTGACACTGAGAAATGCCACGGTTTGAATTTGGTTAAGTCGGCAGGGCATGCAGCATGCGTTCTGCTTAGATTCAAGTAATCTGATGGCAGACATGGTCTGGAATTGGATGAGCTCGTCTATTTAAGAGGTTCAATGATAGATAGATAGATAGATAGATTGATATAATGTTATTTTGATTCACAATTACCTCATGAAGTGATACTGTGATATGTCAAGGTTTGCATTAATGTGAAAGGAAGCATATACAAATTATCAAGTGCTATACATTTATATCATAGAGAAAGTGGTTTCAGATCAGTCAAGAACTTTGATGTTGATGTGATAATTGTACCAGTATTTGCATTCTTTCTCAAATCATGTGTCATCACACTTCAACATTGAATTGCATAATATAAGTTGTATACAATTAAACTAAGTCGTGAAAATAGATAATATTTTTATTAATTTTGATCAGAATATTTTATGTGAAATCCCTGGAAGTTTGAATAAGTATGATAAAGTATATAGTATTGAAAAAAAATATTGTTTATTTTCAGCATAAATCATAGAATTTCCACTAGTATTGTAGTCTAAATTTACCCCAGAATCGAAACATGCCTCCATAATGAGTAATTACCAAGGAATTTTATGCCGCTGTTGACATCCATATACCGGTAGTCTTGCTGATTTCGGCGTTTCCCCTGATTTGTAAATAATAATCTGGATTTCTAATGCACTTCATGATAAATACCATCTCTAAGTGCTTTACATATATCATTACCCCGGTCATCGGATTCATTCATGCTCAATGTACACCATTTCCACTCCCAAGGATTATTCCTAGCATCTCATATTATCATTGTCGTGAGGGCATATGGTAATTACTAACACAAAAGCTTTCATCATTGTACCAGGTCACCATTTCTCTCCAGGGTATGAAGTGGCAAATGTAGATCAATAACTTGGTAAAGGACATTAAACATGCAATTCTTAAAGTTGACTACCGTGTGTTAAGCCTCGGTCACAAATGCGATTTTCAGACCCACAAAATTCGGGAAGACCATGGAAATACGAGGAGATTCGTACGAACGAATTGTTCATGCGAACTTTTGTGACCATAGCTTAAGGTGAGACTATGCCAGCACTCAGGAAAGATGTTAATTTTTTTTTTTAAGATTCTAATGACTTTCATTCAACAGGGTTATTCCAAATATATTTGATCGCCTCACGAGTGAATTAATATGATTGTATGCACTTGCTCAACTGATGTTACTAAGATATTGCAATACAGCCTTGCCTTATTGTCAGTGTTATTGAGTGAATTTTGAAGTAGATGTATTAAATATTGAAATGCTTTACTTGCCAAACGGGGTAAGATGATTCTAGTTTTCTTACTATCAGCACAGAAGGAAGCAGGAAAAAAAATGGTTATTATATTAATTTATGTTCTTTAGTCCTGTTATGCAGAAGAATATCTGTTACATGTTGTATTTTATATATCAAGCAATTGAGAGAGAAACTTTATGGCATTCATCAACAGCAGTGATTTACAGTAAATGGCATTAAAAAAAATACAACAAACATTATACTCTATGCAACAATAGTTATAAACAAACAAAGATACCAGCTATACACATACTCGGGACAGAAAAGAAATGGATTTTTATATAATAATGTGGTTATATATTCTATACAAAAGAATAATTTTCCAGCATAAAGAACTATTTAGGCAATATTTGTCTTCCAGTTGTGTCATATTGTATTGTGTACCATGGTAAGTTCTGGTATGTAATTTCATCTGGTTTTCTTAACGCAATGATTGCTCTTTTATATGACAAATACCGGTATGTAAGTAATCTTGCCTGGCTATTCAGTTATATAAACCAAGTGAAAAATAATGTAACAATATGTATGAGATGTTATCCAATTTTTTAATTTTCAATCTAGCTTTCTTTTTAGGTTATGATGGATCTTTAATATGATGGGACCACATAGAGTTCTATAGAATTGAATTAATATATTTTATTCTACCGATAGCTGCAACAATGTAAGTTTGATATGAAATATTTGATGATAATCTTTGAATATTTCATTTGTGTGTCTGTGTATGCAATGAAGAATATGTGATGCAGAAATACATTTATTTATTCTGAAATGAAATTAGATCGCTATGTATTCAGAGGAAGATTTTTATATTGATGTGATATGTTATTGTCTTCTTTGTCTTAAAATCATATGATTATGAAATATGAATTCCATTTTGTAGTTAGAGATGTTGCGATTAGTGTACTACACATACTAGTGTACCGTACAATATACGATTGTCAAAATTATTTCAGACATTTTGTTTAACTTTTCTTGTGCTTAAAGGTAAAGACCAGTATTGGAAACTCACCAATTTCAAAAAATGAAATGGAAGCTCTTATTACCAATCATGTGAAAGAATATGTTTTGAATATTACACGATGATAAAAATTTTGACGGGAAACCGCCTACTAATTGATATATTTGGTAAAATAGTGTATCTCTTGCCTGTTGAGAGATATGAAATGCACGTGTCGCGCACGTGTGTGTAGTCCCATATACATCTTTCTGTGTACAGTGCTTCTAACTTTATGAAGACTTGGCCAAATTTCTTATCATTTTGATGATTCCAGAACCTTGCAGTACATCTATGCTAGATGATCAACCTTTTCTGATCGATTTCACAATGTTTCTTTCACAATGCAATCGCAAGACCGTAACTGGTCTTTAGCTTTAAGTTAATCTGTATGCCTAAAATTCACTTCGCATTACATTCGCACTAATAAATATGAAAATACAATCAGATTCATTTGCTGTGAGTTTTATTCCATAAATCAGACCTTCCATCATTTACATCAATGAATAAATAATTAGTGAAAATAGTCTTCCAAACAAAGCCACACGTTCCATAAGACAAGAAAAGCATGTACAATAAACTTCAAGAAGTCAATTTCCCCAATGGCTAGATAATTGATTTTATACCATATATTAAAAGTTTTATACCATGCATTACTTTTGTATCTTGTACTCTGAATAATGAAAATCAAGAATAATGGCACATACAGCTCTGAAAATAGTGGTCCACCTCCTTGTGTAAATCTACATGTATGTAGCACAAGACTATTGAAACTAGCAAAAAAAATTATACTGGCCAACTCTTATTGATTGGACAAATGAAAAACTACCAAGTTGGCTATGGTAACCAGGGCCCCATTTCATAAAAATTGTTTTAAAAAACAAATGCTAATTTCTATGAAAAATTTGCTCTCAGCCAATCACATGTCACAATTTCATTAGCTTAAACACCTATTGTAACTTGAAGGTAGTACAAGGTAGCACATGCCCCCTCCTTTTTTAATTTCCCCAAAGGAGAGTCCATGATGAAAAAGCTAGTCAAACTGTTTGCATGGTTCCAATGCAGATTAAGGTAATAATTTCTACATCTTTATGGCCCCTACAGTTAGTAGTTCAATATTTTGTTCTTACTCCACAGCTGTACATGTACCTTTAAATAATAATATTTGAATCAAACCTGCATTAAATACATAATTAAATTTCCAAAAAATAACAATAATTATATCAAACCTGCATTAAATTCATAATTACGGTAAACTTACAAGTTATTAATTCATAAGTACATTTCTTAAAGCAATAGTATCTATTAAACAAATTAAGCACATTTAATACCCTAAAATGGTGATCAGAAGAAAGGAAAAAAATGAAGAAATTAGAAGCAATACTTGACTTTCACACACAATACATATATATTAAATGAAGAAAAAATATAGCTAAAAGTATTTATTCATAATGACCCACACTTTTTGACTGCACATACACGTGTTGTGAATCTCTATGAGGAACCTTCAGATTTTCCAAGCACATTTATAATTCTAAAAATTCATTTTCCTACTCATCAAGAACTACTGCTGATAAAATTGTTTAAAGAAATACCACTTTAATAACAAATATTGTGAAATAAAAGGTAAAATGCATTGTGAGTACAAGAATAGCAATGATAGAGAGGGAGAGAAAGATGGTCATGAAAGAAAACTTCAAGAAAAAAAAAGGATGAAATAAGAGTAAATGAAGTTGAGAGGGCAAAGAAGTGAGATCATATATAAGCATCTGTTTGGAGCCAAAAGGGCATTAACTCATATATTTTAACACACAGTTAATACCCTTCTCGCTCTGAACAGACGATATATAGATCATATAGTGAAGCGGGAACATAATGTAACAACAACAAAAACAAAAAATAAAAGCAAGGCAAGTTTAAAAAAAAAAAAACATGTTCAAGTTATAAGATGAATAAACTGCAAATTGCAACATGTATGAATGAATTTTTTGAGAAATAAATAAAAAAAAAAAATGATGTCGCTAGCAATGAATTTGATTCACACCTACATGTATAAATTAATGCTTGAATTCATAATTAATACTTACCATGTATTCATAACCCAGACTCACAATCTTTAGACACATAATCTTAGATATACATATTTCCTGCATTTGTTCCATTCTGTCGTCGAAGCTTTCAGCAAGTCATATACCAAATCAATAGAAAACACACTGGACCTTATTTGATTAAAAATAAAGAACCACTTTTGGAAGACTCGTCTCGTACAGGCACACTCAAAAATCTAGATTCTTATTTTGCAGATTTAGTTTAGAATATTCCATACATAATTATATATTCATATCTTTACATACTTTTTATGGTTTACTTGTAAACAAGCATTATTCCACTAAATACTACGAACGAGATTTATGTTGAGGAGTTCGTATTAAAGATGCTCAAGAGCACATTACAAGATTATTATGCAATACTTTTTCTACCAGGTATGTTTTGGCATAGTCGAGCAAAGGTGAGTAAATAACTTGCTACAAACAACATGGATACTACAGCCAGTTTTAAACTTAAAGGCTCCTCATTCAAATATGAAGTGATAAGCCACCAAATATTGTTTACAATGTGTAAATGACTTGAACGGCTTCAACAAAGGTCCTATATTTGCACATTAACTGAGATTTGTGTTATAAGATCCAGAAATGTGAAGCATATTACACTTAAAGGTAAAGACCAGTTTTGGAAACGCCCCCCTCTCAAAAGATAAAAATGGAAGCTCTTATTACCAATCATGTGAAAGAATATGTTTTGACTAACGCGTGATGATAACAATTTTGCCGGGAAACCGCCTACTGATTGATATATTTGGTAAAGTATTATATCTATCCGGACTGGATAGATATCGCGTCGCCCCATATACATCTTTCTGTGTACAGTGCTTGTAACTTTACCAAGACTGGGCCAAATTTCTTATCATTTTGATGATTCTAGAACCTTGCAGTACACACCAATACTTATATGTTAGATGATCAATCTTTTCTGATCGATTCCACGTTTCTTTCACAATGCAATCGCCTATACCTTTGAATCATCATTATAAATAAAAAAATACAAGATATAAAAAAAACGCTGCTGTATACT
The DNA here is from genome assembly GCA_035222895.1 of Strongylocentrotus droebachiensis. Classification (NCBI taxonomy): domain Eukaryota; kingdom Metazoa; phylum Echinodermata; class Echinoidea; order Camarodonta; family Strongylocentrotidae; genus Strongylocentrotus; species Strongylocentrotus droebachiensis. The sequence goes on from JAVYIG010000961.1 coordinate 171,262, forward strand.
CCATCATATCTGAATGAGGGCAATCCAACCCTTGTAATAAGTTCATTTATATGAAAGCAGACGAATTAGATAAAAAGAATGGCAAAAGTTTTCATTAATGAATGTACAATGTACATAGTACATATTCAGATTTCACAAAATCAATATTGAATTCTTATAACGTAAATGTCAAATTGCAATAGAATAATGCTTCCTTTCCTCAAAGACAAGCAGATACGCAATGATTTGTGATGTCATAACACCAAACAGGGTGTGATATATATACATGTGCTTTAAGTACATGTATACACTGTATCTGCAACAAACCAATGCAGTATAGGTAATGCACCCTGAATTCTACAGAGGCTTTCAAATTGTATGTAATGCATGGACGATGCTCTCACCCTCATTCACAATTTTAATCAAAAATATATTATGAAATGACACATAATTGCTTTGTAACATGATGCCAGTAGTGTTTAAAATTGTGTTGAACAGATTTTGATCTGAATAGAATTTGTATTTATGAAGCACTGCAAGCTCTGATATTATCCTTCTTAAAACAATATCCACAGTATTTTTAAAACTTTCAAATTCATCATTTCAGGGCACGTCCACAGTACATATGTATGTCCCATACCTTATTGTATTATAAAATTGTAGTATTAAATTGTATTATGAAATTGTAAATATAAATCAACATAAAATATTGTTTCATATGACTTTTAGTGTGGTTCAAGCTCATCAGATATACTGAAATCTAGATGAGGTCGGCGCTAACGTATAGGACAAAAGAGCTGTGACTTGCCCAGAGTTTAATTTCCTCTTAAAAATAATTGAATTATTCACGAACGCTGTTTTTTATCAATCTAATCTACATCAAAGCAATTATTTGTAACTAGCTTATATATTTCAAAGCATTCTTAAAGCATTTTGCACAACACTCTTATCACAGGCAGTAGTACTGCATAAACACATACTACATCATAATATTTGCACTTTGTATGGTTTAAATTTTAGATATACATCTGCATTTGTACATTCTTGATTAATATTCACTCTTCATATATATATATACAAAATTATTCAAAATTCCTGAATATACTAACTTGTATATTATCTGTATGATAATTTTAGTACATTGTATTCTAGATTCTATTTCCAAAGATGGCATGATCTCCTTGGTTCAAAGTAAAATATTGAATTTCATTGAGCTAATATATGATTGATGGATTTTTCCGAAGGCTTTTTGGATATAACTATAAATTAAATAACTTTCACGAGCATGAAATGTTCGCAAATTTTGTGAGCAGTTCACATTGCCAAAGTTGCATCCTGTAATAATAATTGTATCAAAATTAACATAATATTGAACTTTTGGAAATGACTCTCCTTTAGAATAACAATTCACAAAATGTTCAAGTTCCTTGTTTTACAATATTTATCTAAGATCAATCTTCGGCTTCCAACAGAATATTGAGAACCAAATTCCATGACCTATTTTTGCCTTTTTTTGCATGAACAGATAAGTTCCATTTTGGTGTGAGCCCTGCGGCATCCAAGCGGCACAAGAATACCATGCCCATTGTCAGTTCAAACAGTAAGGCTGCATAGCCACAACACAATAAATTTCCATGACTTTTCATGGCTTTGTTGTTTTTTGTTGTTGTAATTTTCATGACTTTCCAGGGGGCTGTTTCACAAAGATCCCAAGTCGAACTTAACTCTAAGTTGGACTTAAATATTATGGAGAACCATTTGTAGCCTTAAAATAAACTATATTCAAAAGAAAAAATTCAAGTATTTTAGACTTTTTTTTAAATTCCACATCAAGAACATGAACTCTTCTTGATGATAGAAAATATGAATGATTTGAATCAACATTTTATGCCTTTTAAAATAACTTTTACAAAATATTTTCATAGATGCTAACAGCTTTCCATAACTATAAAGTCCAACTTAGAGATAAGTTCAATTTAGGATCTTTGTGAAACACCCCCAGGTCTTTCCAGAATTATTTATTATTCCATGAATTTCCAGGATATTCTCTGTACCTTTTTTTCTTCTTCCTCTTGAATGAACATTTCAATAAATCTTAACCACGTGAGCTAAATAAGATTGAAATAATGTTCTACTTGCAATGGGCTTTTTCATTACTGATGTACACACTCATATCAAGAAATATTCCCTGGTAGGTATGTTACTAATTTTTGATCAATTCTGTGTAAATACTATGTGTAGGTGTACCATTTAGTTTTACCCAATGAGCCCGAAAAAGAGGCCTCACCATGTTGAGCCTGAACCCTGAAAAAGACTCAAATAGAGGACAGGGCCTGGCCAAAAAATGGAAACTAGCGTCCCGATATAAGTGTGACTGACTGCATACAAAATATCTGAATATATGTTTGTGCATGCTGAATTACACTCCATGTTTTGTCTCAAATAAGTATCAATTACAAAGCTTCAACAGACTCAAAGAATATTTCCTTCCATTTCCATTTCCTTCTGTGTGATGCTGGCATAAAGGCAATGATGATGGTGACGAGTGTGGAGATAGAAGCTGAGTGGGGCTCATTTGCGGAACAGCTTCTTCATCCTCAGAACTTTCTGCATCATTGGGGCCTTTGATGCCTTTGCTGCAGATGGCAAGGTAGATAGAGAAAAAAAAATGGAATGAAATTATGAAGATGAAAACTCAAAGCAACTGATAAGCAGAGGACTGTACATTAAAGGGAAGTCCCCCCTCATAATAAGTTAGTTTTAATGGAAGCAGAAAAATGAGAAAAAGTTTGAGCAAATACTGATTAAAAATAAGAAAGTTAGGAATTTTTAAATGTGCAATCAATCAAACACAAATTGGCAACTTTGTGACGTACCTGCATGTTCCCCTCTCATTTGCCCTGTACTAAAATACTTCCAAAAGAAATGTTTCTTACAGCCCCACTGCACTACTTATAGCCACTTGCGTCCCCTATATAGCAAACAATGCCTAATCAGTGACCATTGGTCCCCCATAGTCCCCTTTTTCTAATGTTAATTGAGAGCTGATTTGATGAGATAACCACCTGTCAGTGACCCTGCAGGAAGCTTTCTTCCGCTGCTACCACCATTACAGCTACTTATACTGATGCTACCACAGTTCTGGCTTCCCCTTCCTCCTCGACTACACCCAACAACCTCCATCTTCTCCTCCTCCAACCCCTCCTGAATCCCCACTTTGACACTAAACCCTGGCACTAAATACCTATCAAGTAATCAAAATGGAACCCTAACTGTATTAATCATTCATCTTTGACAAAATGTTACCTTAGCAAGTGCCACAAGAGTAAACGGTGCCAGAGCAGGGCCCTGTTGCAGAAACCTTACCATTGATTGTAACCTTGCTATTACTGGTAACTACCATTGAAGCCTTGATCTTGATTGGCTGTTGAGCCCTGTTACCATGGTAGGTACCATCAATGGTAAAGTTTTATGCAACGGGCCCCAGATGTAGATAAAATACAAACAGACTTACATCGCCCTCCTCCTCTGCTGCTACCCCCGTTACAGCTACTCATACTGATGCTCTCATAACTCGGGTTTCCTCGTGCTTCTCCACCTCGTCCACTACTGCCTCCACCTCCTCCACTACTGCCTCCACCTCCTCCACTACCGCCCCCTCCTCCTCCTGAATGACTCCGCTCTGCATACTCCCCGCTCTTGATGGTGCTCGTGCTGCTGCTTCGGATTGGGCCAGTGTCCCCGGCATGCTTGGAAGGGACGTAAGCTTTGTGGGGATTGCTGGGGGGACTGGACGTGATGCGACCGGTCCCATGCAGGGCTTGCTGGCGCTGGACGGCCCTCGGGGGCTTGGCTGGGCCATGGACAAATGCCATCTTGGTCAGTCGTCCTGCAAGAACAGAGGTTGGCACACTTTTGATTCGGGAAAACAATTGCTAGCTTTCATATCTTGCTACAAACAAGAATGCACTATAATAACAATAACAGGGGGGTGTTTCACAAAGATCTTAAGTTGGACTTAACAAATATGGAAAGCCATTAGTATCTTTTAAAATATTTTGTAAAAGCCATTTTAAAAGGCATAACATTTTGATTCAAATCATTCATATTTTTTATCATCAAGGAGAATTTATGTTCTTGATGTGGAATTTATGAAAAGTCTAAAATACTTGAATTTCTGCTTTTGAATATATTTAATTTTAAGGCTAAAAATGGCTCTCCATAATTTTAAGTCCGACTTAGAGTTAAGTTCTATTAATAGGAGCTTTTTGAAACACCCCCCTGTTTTGTACTAATAGTGTGCTTGTTCCCTGAGGTTATCAGACTCTGAATTCTATTATTTATAGCTCAGATACCCTTATAAGGCACTCAAACATTCAAGGAATTCTTCCTACCAGGTACATATTCTCCATCTGGAAGAAAAGTAGTCCCCCAAAAATTGTCTTGCCAAATGATATTAGAGCTGTGGCAGGAATCGACCCCCAACCACACAGGCAACATAAACTTTCCCATAGCATCACTATGTGGCTGATTCTCTACACGTATTTGTACATGTAGATGTTAATGGGAAATACAAAAATCATACCTTTATTCTCTTCACACATTACCGCATTTTTTATTTAGTCTATACCATCTAAATTAACCTTAAGTCATTGCAAGTACTGAAATAATATATCAAAGAGGTCATTGAGATAATGATAAAAGAGGTCATTTACCTGGATCTTTCTTGGCAAAAGAAGTCTTGATGTTAGCTGTGATGTTCTTTAGTTTTTCCTCTCTCTCATCCTTCTTCCTCTGTACAAACAAATCAAATTATCATACATAGATTCAATGTATGGCACTGCACTGGACTTACATGTAGCATATTTTACTGTAAATTGATAAGTGGTTTGTCCACACTCCGTTTCTGCACCTCTTGGTACTCCTTGCAGATACTCGTCTCACCTACCATTCCAAAATAGCTTCCTTGATCTGCTACCCCATCAGGTATGGCTTATTGATTATCAACAACAAACATGTGTAAGGCTAAACACTGAATGCCTCGATTGTAAAACAAATCTCACTATTTTGATAGGAATTTTCGGGTGCAAAAGAAAACAAAGCCATCGTCTGAATACTTCCAATTGTATAATTGACTTTTTTGTTTCTTATGTTTTTTGAGAATCCAATTACCTTAAACTGCATCTTGCAAGAAAAGTGCTAACATGTATAGAATTAGCATTACGTTCACATTCTGCTGTGCCCAGTCTATGTCAAACAGCTCATAACATTATATGGAGCAATACGTGTAAAGGTAAACCAAAGAGAGAGAGAGAGAGAGAGAGAGAAAGAGAGAGAGAGAGCGAGAGAGTGAAAGAGAAATAGAGAGAGAAGGAAAGAGTGATCGAGGGAGAGAGAGAGAGATACATGTAGATAGAGAGTGAGAGAGGGAGGGAGGGAGGAAATTTGAATTTTATCTTACCAAGTACAATTCCCTAAATGTCTCCATTTCTTGAGGCTTGAATTTTCTGAAGTCTTTCTCTGCATGGGTTCTCCAGAGCTCATCGGTATCTTCTATCAGGTACTAGAGACAGGTATTAAGACAAAGGTATGAGATAATGAGAGAGCTCATAGGTATCTTCTATCAGGTACTAGAGACAGGTATTAAGACAAAGGTATGAGATAATGAGAGAGTAAAGTGGGATGGAAAATGCACTTGGTTAAATCACAATACCCGGTAGGTCATTTTCGTAATGTAACCAAATTTAATGCATAAGTCTCTGCGAAGTGCCTCAATACAAATTATTTCATTCACCTGATAAGAATAATAGTATTTCAAAAGTCAGAATGCAAACTTCATATAAAGTGTTGCTAGGTAGGTCAAGCCATAATGTTTGTACCACCTGACAGCAACTAATGTATGCAGTTCGGATTCTGTCTACCGTATCAGGTGAAATAATTTGTATTGAGGCACTTTACAAAGACTTATGCATTAAATTTGGTTACATTACGAAAATGGCTTTTTAACCAGATAATAAACTTGACAAGTCTCTTTCATTATCCGATTGTGACTTAGCCGGCGTGCAGTGAATATGCACTAATGCACTCGCAAACATGAATTTTTGTTGCGAGTGTCGTGGTTGAGAGGTTTAAGGCACTTGGCTGGAAATGCGAAGGTCGAGACACGGCACTAATATCCTTTGGCAAGATATTAACCTACACTTGCTACTCTCCACCCAGGTGTTAAAATGGGTACCAGGTAGGATGCGACCGGCATTGTTGGTCAAACAGTTTATGAGCGTCAAGTCACGCCTGGCTGGAATGCTCCCCAGGGAGTGGAGATTGTGCACACATTGTGTGCAGGCAAGTACTGAATCCAATGACCGGGGTAATAGTATATCTGTAAAGCGCTTAGAGACGTCCGAGGTGTATTAAGCTCTATATAAAAGCTGAATATTATATTATTATTATTATTTGTTTAATAAACCGTGTTTCACTACTTACCGGATTATAGTCCTCTAGATGGAGAAGTTGTAGAGGAGTACACTTTTCAAGCACAGGCTTGATGATGTCATAGGGTACTCCAACCTCATAAAGAGCTAGAAACAGATGGTAGCATAGAATGCATGAATTATTAAACATATCAACGACAAAAATATCAATCATAAATGACATTCCAAATACCCTGATCATATGGAAACACTTGACAAGTACCAACAACAATTATGTATATACAGGATATAGTAGATGAACAAATTCCTGGAAATTACCAGCTGAAATGAAATTTGATGATTAATTGTAACTACAGTATGAAGCAAGTCGATGGCAAATCCACAATACCATCGTTATCATAACCTCATAACCTCAGAACTTGACAGTTAAGAAATAACATCTCAATTCCTTCACAGAACTCAAACATACATGGTATCCTTCATTTATAAACAGTCAGACCTACTTTTGGCAACCTTCTGTTTATAAAGATTACAGACCACATTTTTCATTTTCCTTGCAAATGGTTTCTTACTGAAACTTAAAACTATACGACAGGAACCCGTTCGTATCGCCCACTTGGCCATAGTGGCCATAAAATCATGAAGTATCTTCAAGAACTCACTGGTTATAATGATAATATCATAGTCATACCATGCAGTCAACCTTTTGGTACTTACCATCGATATTGTCCAAAAGAACTCGCATGCAAGCATCATAGAGAGAAGGAACACCTGGGAGAGATAGAGACAATTAATCAAATAAAGTACGGTATTTCAAATTGAATGTTTGCAGCCTTTAACAAACCATGATAGGCGGTGTCAGAAAGAGGCCAGCTATCTAAATAATAGTTATTTAGATAATTGGCTGTCTGTCATCAATTATCCCACGAAAAAAACCTACAAGGAACCAAGAAAATTCTACCTTATCAAGATTTTTCACGGGATTTTTCTGTCTGTCACCGGTGTTGAAATTTCTCGCGAAAAATCCTGTTAAAGGTCAGTGTAAGGTCAACTTTAACTTAATGATTGGCAAGCATATGTTTTTAAATGCGCTATCATAACCTGCGCACGATTATATAAGCCTGCATTTAATGAGATACGTTAATTGCGCATTACTTTTGATTGACCGTGTGATGTCACAATGCTTATCTTCCTGATCTGTGCATGCGCAATGGCCTATCAATTATGTAGATTATAGCTACCTAGATAATTTGTAGCCTGTCTGTCACCTATGTAAGTGAATTATCTAGGATATTCAAGATGGATCAGTCCATTTTCTGTCGTTTTTTCTTCTCCATCTTCTTTCCCTGTATAACTTTCATTATCAAAACTATGACACAATGCAAAGTACTTTTCCAAGTCTGCTATAACTTTCTTTTACTACATACTGATTTCTTTAAAAATATATTTTGTATGATTTCTATCAATTACTTACTGCCCCTTTATATTTTAGAAACTTTGATTAAAAAATACACACTGGACTACCAGTACATCAAGCAAAACATAACTTGCGTCAACATGATTTTCTAGTAATATCTTTTTATCATAATTTTTAGAAAAGAAAGAAGATAAAAGGTTAAACAGTTTTGTTAGGATTATTTTTCCTTGACAGGTGGTAAAGCTTAAATCACCATGTTTGTTCTTGTGCAAAGTTGAATTTACACCAAATTATGTGGCTTTATTTCCTCCTTTTTGTTAAGTATGCACAGAGCCATGTAATAATGAAAGGATTCTATTCGGAGGAAGCCATCTTTACTCACTTGATAATGATTGTCTCGCTCGCCCAGTATAGAGTTTAGTCCTTGCGAACCTCGACCCGATGTAAGACCCCTCCTTTTCTTGGCCTCCGACTGTACACAAGCAAAGTAAAATCAACAATAAACTGAAAACACTTACAAAGATCAACCCATCTTGGGCCAGGTAAAAGACATTGACAAAGACTTGTGCATTTTTAAGCCCCTCTGCACTAGTTTGGCATGGAGGGATTAGACCTCCCTGCAAGGTCACTGGCAGGTGGCTATCTCATCAAATCAGCTCTCAATTAACATAAGAAAAAGAGCATCATTTGGGATCAACGGGTACCGTTCATGTATTGTTGGTTGTATAGAGGGCGCATGTAGCTATAAGAAGTGCAGTGGGGCTTTAAGAATGCATGACATATTACTCTCAGCCCTCTATTCGTTGATAAATTGTCAAATTTGGATGATGTACCAAAGAATCTATTCAAAAATTTGTTTACCATGCAGTTTCTAGTGAAACAAAACCTTCAAAATAATGCTAAAAAGAAATGTTCATTAGAGTGTTGTAACATCACAGATATTTTTAATTCAGTTATGATGACTATAATGTCGGCAAAAGTGAAATCCAGTCATTATTCAATGCATGCCCCACAGTAAAGTCTCTGTTTTTGTTCAGTGATTTTGTTTCTAATTATATAAATTATTTGTAAATAATGTGATTTCTTTTGATTTTCCCATAAAAATAAAAAATAATTATTTAAAAAAAACGTGTACTCAAAACCATCAAATTGAAAACAGATAGTACCATGGACGGTCGGATATCGGACGGTTAAACGTTTGACCACAGCACTACTTCATTACGATATCTATAAATTGTATGTCCATCATAGAGACTTCTTTTTTTTCTGGATAGGTCAAGGGCACTTTATGTGAAAACATATATTTCAACTAGACGATTATTAAACGGCTTATAAAACATAGTGTGTTATTTTTCATTTCTGTAACATTGAGTCAGATAATCAGACCTAATCTTTTACTGTGGTGATATGAATGCAAAGAAAAAGAAAATTTGTTCAGATTTACCTTTCTTCTTAGGTGATAACTCTGGTAGCCTGAGTGGCTTGTAATCACATGAGATCTCAGGCAGGTTGAAAGTGATGTCCCGGTGTACATCTTCAAGCTGCAAAGATAATTGAGAGGCAGGAAAGGAATTCACAACTTGAATACAAATTAACTCGGAACACCGAGAAGAAATATGCACTAAAATCAAATTCTATAGCCACCCACAAATCTAACAATATGGAGACATAAGACAGACCTGAACAGAGTCGATAAGAAAGGCCAAAGAGGTAGGACTGGTTTATTCCCGTTCAATAGAAGAAGAAAAAATACAAAAATACCTTGCAGTGGATCATTTACACAGCAGCTACTAGGGAGTCAATGCTAAAGTACAGTATAATTAACGCACTGTAGTCTGAACCATGCAATCTACAAAGCCAACTTAACTTTTCTCTACATTTTTGGTAACAAAATTCTTAAACTAGCACAATGGAATAAATCATTAATTTCAACGGTATAGTCACGCCCTTCTGTAAAACCAAGATTTATTACAATAAAGTATAATGAGCTTTAACTGTTATCTCATTTGACGGTAATTATTACATGTACATGTATAGAAAACACCTTTACTTACTACCGATGGTGCTAATGTTAGAGGCTTTAGCTGTTCACCTCTGTTCTTCCCATCATCTTTGGAGGACACTTTCTTGTTTCCTTTTCCAGAAGTGCTAGCTGATTTACTCCCCTGATTTTTCTGACTAATGTGCTTTGATGATGAAGAATCTATTGCATGCCTTGATGATGATGATGATGATGACTTTGATGATGGTTTTGAGGATGATTTATTAGTGGCAGAAGATGACGATGACTTCTTGGTGGAGTCTGTTGCACCAGTGTTCAACCGCTTCCCGGGTTTTTTCACTTTCGTCGCAATCGTTGGAGCCATGAGGATGTCTCCGAACGACAAACCAGTGTTCACAAAGCTCTGAGTACCCTCTTCACTAATCCTACGCTCTCCAGTGGAAAGCTTCCTCTTTGATTTTGGAGCAGGACTTTCCTTGGCACTTGACTTTGACTGTGAGTCCTTAGTAGGTTTGACGCTGCTTGACACTGCTTTTGACTTGCTTGACACTTTTTCCGAAGATTGTGATGGCTTGCTTTCTTTTGATGATTTAGAATCTATTCTTGCGTGCTCTCGATGAGCAGATTTTTCAGCAGTTCTTGAAGATTCAGCAGACTCTCTGTCTGCTGACGGGGTAAGAGAGGCACTTCCTGGTTTCTTCTGAGTAGATGATTTGGATGAAGAGGCAGATGATATTGATGACTTTGATACGGATGAAATCTTTGAGGATGCTTGTGATGATATCTTGTTTGTTTTGAGACTAGCATTATTATGCTTGGATACATCTACATCATCTATCATATCTAGAAAACTTGTTTCTGGCTCTCTCACAGAACCATTTATAACCCTAGAATCTGACGTTTTAGATTTAGTCCTTTCTTGATCATTCTTTTGATTAATTTTCTTCTGAGGGCTCTTACTCAGACTCCTCTCATTGCTCTTTTCACTTCCAGATGATGATGGTTTAAGGGCGTGTCCTGGTTTATCTCCTCCCCTGTCTTTCTGTTTGTGCACTGGATTCTTAGTCAGAGAACTAGAAGACGAACTCCCCACTTTGCGAGGGCTTGGAAAAAGAGCTTGAGAGAAACAGTCATCCTCCGGAGGTTTCTTTTTCGCTATCTTAGAACTTTCTTTAGCGTCTGACGAAGGCCTTTCCTCTATCCTCCTTTTCTTGATTTGAGATGATGAAGTCGTGCTCGAGTGTGTCTTTGGCGCGTCTTGGCATTGACTAGCAGATGATGCATATGGCCTTTTGGACGATACCCTTTCTTTCCCTGTTACAGACACATGTTGATTTGTAGGGGGCTTTGGTTTGGAGTCCCTAACGGGGGGTGAGGGAGGCGGACTGGCATAAGGCAGGCTTGGTTCAGGACTGTAACGATTTCTTTGTCTCTCATCCTCTCTATCCGATTCACTGGAATCGTCGCTGGAACTATCCTCCTCACTTGATTCATCCTCGTCCTCATCTGATGACCCAGATTGTGAAGAGGGTGAAGAATTACGTTCTGGAGAAGCTGGGGTTTTCTGTTCAGCTTCCATTGCCTCTCTCACCTTCAAAAGATACAAAACACAACAATAATAACCACAACAATGATAATGCAACAATGATAAACACAACAATGATAAACACAACAATGATAAACACAACAATGATAAACACAACAATGATAAACATATTGTAACCCTCTTGAGACAAGCAGTACACATTTTGAGGTTTGGCTCAGTAACTTTTCGTTCAGAGCCCTAAATTATATACCAGATGCATAAAAAGAAAAGGCGAACATTTCTGCACAAATCATTACCATACCGGTACTTCTTGCATGATCACATTGCACTAAGCATCAGGAATTTCAAAAAAGAAAATAAGCTTCAATATCCTTAAAATTGGCAACATGATGAGAAGTTTAAAGCCACTGTCCTCTAATGAGATTTTGTTAACATCTAACAAAATAAAGCTGGTTTCTGTTTCTGCTTCATAGCCATATGGGTTAGGAATTATGAAAATTCTCAGAGCTGCCAACCTTGTCCGACCAAAAAAAGGAATCATGATGGCAAAAAAAAGGAATTTCAAGCCAAAAAAAGGAATTCGTAAAAACGAAACTTACAACCACGCGCGACACACTTCCAATGCAGAAATGTTGATTCCTCATGCTGTTTTTTCCATACGAGCAGGTTTTTTTGTTTTGGTTATTTTGATATTATCAGCATTTCATTCTTTGTGAGAATATTTTTCTCTTTAAGTATGTTTTCAAATTAGTTTTCTATTCAATTTGTGACCATTTAAGGGCAGTTGTTAGACGTGTGGTATGTAAAAAAAAAAAAAAAAAAAAAAAAAAAAAAAAAAAAAATTATAAAAAAACGTATTTTATGAAGAAAAAACGTAATACCGTAATTGGGAGGAAAAAACGGAGTAATTCCGGCAAAAATGGAATGGTTGGCAGCTCTGAATTCTGCATGTTTTCCAGAATTCTACAGGAAACTTCATCAAAAATTCCTTTGGAAGATTAAACTTACATAAAGCACCGGTAAAAAGTCAACATTAATTCTCATTGATAGCATTATACCACAAGGTTGCAATCTACGACTGAACTGACCAAATCTCTCCAACTTTGCACCAGTCCTTTCACAGCGTCTGTAATCTCTCCACCTTGCTTGCGCAGCTTGTTTACAGCTTTCCCTACTCCAGTCTCCTACAAGATTTCAAGGATCAAATACAAAACAAAGTCAAGAATAGATTGCCAAACAACACTACACGAAATTAAAGTCGCATAATGCTTGAAAATCAGGGAATAAATTTCTTCAATTTTTTTGATTAGCAATTTCAGCCGATGGATAAATATTTCGAATGAAATTCTGTACATTTCTATGGAAGAAAACTGCTACACAGAAGATATGTTGTATACACTGTACATGTAGCAGTCAAAATGCAAAAATGCATAGCAAATTGTGATGCGATACCAGGAAAATTATTCCCCGAAAATATATGTTTTTGTGCCTTCTGCATTGGCAAACTCAGTCGTTAGAGAATCTAGAGGCCTATTCTCACAAAACAAATCACATATTTCTACAGGAAATTCAAATTTTGTTAATTTCCAGACTTTTCCAGGTACATGCTTCAGGGGAGTGTTTCACAAAGACTAAGATTGACTTTAAGTTGGACTTAATTATGGCAGGTCGTTCATGTCACTGGTTACTCTCATCATTGGTCTCTTAATTCGTCGCGGGTTTTACGAACCGACGTAATGGCACGCGCAGACCGAAAATGGAAATCCAAGAAAATCGCGTTTGAAGATTTTAATATTTTTAGTCATCGTTTTCTGTGTCTTACCTCTATCCAATTAAGAACATTTTGATAGAGTAATGAAAGTGGAAGTTGCCCTTGCTTTTCGTTTTTAAATTTTGATGTACATTCTTGAAATACGTGAAATTTCTTACTCGAAACATACTGCGTTGGTTCGTAAGACCCATCGTTTAATGCATTTTCATACGCTATGCACTAAGCGAGTTACGTTTTTGTTTACGAACCGACGTAATGGCACGCGCAGACCGAAAATGGAATGCAAGAAAACCGCGTTTGAACTTTTCAGTCATCGTTTTCTGTGTCTTACCATTATCCAGTTAAGAACATTTTAATAGAGTAATGAAAGTGGAAGTTGCCCTTGCTTTTCGTTTTTAAATGATGATGTATATTCTTGAAATACGTGAAATTTCTTACTCGAAACATACTGCGTCGGTTCGTAAAACCCATCGTTTAATGCATTTTCATAAGCTATGTAGCTAAGCGAGTTACGTGTATCACGTGACCGTACGTAGTACACACTGCGCCGGTTCGGAATACCCAACGTTATATTATTGCACGCGCATGTTACTGTGTGTTGTATGTAATTAAGCGCGGGTATACCGAACTGACGTAATCTTTACTGCGTCGGTTCGTAAATCCCATCCCTGTACGCGCTTCATGTTTCCCTTTATAGTGCTTGTTGGGTATTACGAACTGACGCTTTATCGTATGCGCGTCGGTTCGTAAAACCCAATAACGCGACTTCACGATGTTTCGGGTATTCTCGAACCGTACTTCTGAGAATTTCTTGAAATATATATATTTTTTAAATCCCAAATTTTGCCATTTGGTAGAGTTTTCATAGTACTTTCATTTTATAACAGTAAGTCGATTTCGAAAAATTGGGCCAAAATTACGTATTACGTCGGTTCGTAAAACCCGCGACGAATTATGATCTTTAGAATTAGTAATTTAAATTAGTAATTATCCTTTAATAATGAACTATCAAAAAGTGTAACTTTTCTATAGATTTGTGACCACAATTTATATGTCCTTTCAGAGACCAATGCCAGTTAATGGTAAGAGCAAACAGTGGCATGAACGGCCTGCCATAGTGAAGTCCACTTTAAAGTCAATCTTTGTCTTTGTGAAACACCCCCCTAGGCCCTGGAGAAACACACTGTAGTCTGATTATCATGCTAATGCTAACGGAATAGCTTATCTGTCTCAGAGGTACGCTTGACCTTTTAAGTTCTGTAAAATGTTTCCAAACTTTAGTATTAGCGCATTGGTCATGCATCACAATGCATTATTAGGCACACTAACCACTTTCCAGACATCCAGTGAACCCGCTAAAGTCCACTAAAGTCCCTTCACTTCACTTTGGAAACATGCTGGTTAAATTCTGATCAGTAAAGGTTACTTTCCAGGCCTATTCCAGGTATACAATACCACCACATTCTCCCATCGAAACATGCAGAAGGAAATGAACAGTTGCCCTCTCCCAGTTATTTCTTAATAAACAAAAAAATGCAAAAACTGCCATTTGGGTAGATGGAGGCAGTCTTGTGTTTCAAAATAATAGCAACTAAAATAAAACATTTTGACATCGAACGCAGATGTGAAGTAAACTGTTGCCTGTTGGTTCACCTTCAATTCTGAAATTTTTCAATCAATAATGTAACATACTGTCCGTGCGTACTGTGTATCATAAATTAATTATACTGCATCATAGCATTTGGAAAACCAGACTCTAAAAGAACAAAAAGGGTTATCTTGGATGTACCCTGAAAAGGGGCTAATACTTAATCTATGCTAAGTCTCTCACCTGCAGAACTCTCACTGTAATAGGCAGTCTTTCCAACCTCTGGAGAATCCGTAAAATCTGTTATTGAATACAGATTAAAAGAGATTAAAAGCTTGATTAAGGGGGGGGGGAATTGGTAATGAGCATTATCTTAAACTTGGTTTCATATTACAGAGTTTCACCAGGGAGATGTGACTTTAATGGAGGTCCCGTCTCGAAAGATTTTTGAATGATCGTTTAACTTGCAAGTTACATTTCTGGCAATGATTAACATTGCAAATTCTTTGCAGGGGTGAATGTTTTTGTCATGAAAATCATGTCATCAGAAAAACAGGGTAAGTTTAGCAAATCACTATCACTCCTGTATCAAATTTTCACATTCTTTGTTAAATTGTTGACGGATTTCAAAGCGCTTTACAGTATATGAGTATAAGGAAGAATCATCTAGCGAACTAGTTTGCAAGGTTCATTAGGTTAATTGCAGGAATAGGACGGTGAATGTATTTGTAGGTTTAGTTTATATCACTCTTCACACAGGGGTATGGTGCCAATTAAGGCTAGGTGATTATATCAATATCAGATATACAAGTAATACATCATACAGCCCCCCCCCCCCCCCAAAAAAAAAGTTTGCCAGACGTGGCTTAGATTTAGATTGATTGTCTGATGTGTTTTCTTCATCTTTCAAGTGAGTTATCAGTTGGGGCGCTGTTCCGAGAATGAGGATCATCCGCATAAACTAGGATATTTTGTAAACACGGACAAATTGCGTCCTAAAAAATAAGGATTGTTCGCGTAAACTTTTTTTTCATTGCCGTTCAGCGGGTTTTGGGTTTTGGGTTTCCGAACCGCGCGCTAGCGATGCGAAAAACGGATTCTGCGTAATAAAATAACCCCAGTTTACCGTCTACGGTCTACTTTAAAAGTATTTTATGGGTTGTCCGTCTTCCCGAGGATTTATCGCTCAGTCATAACGTGAAATTCTCTGTACAAAGTCAATGTGAAATGCATCAAGAAAATCAACGCGGAATCCATTTTTCGCATCGCCAACGCGCAGATCGGAAATATATAAAACGTCCGTGAAATTGTTTGCGGACTCGTCTTTCCGCGTTTACGAAGGCAATCCTCGTTTATGCGGACGATCCTTATTCTCGGACCAGCTCGCCTATTGCTGTAGATTCCTGCCTACTCAGCTCAATGACTAGACCTACACATACATGTACACTAGTACTACTTTATTCTTACGATTATGATCATGTTTACTTGATGAGCCGAGTTACTTGAAAATAAAGCCTAGATTCTAGGACAAACATTCATGACGTTTAGAAAGTCTAAGCTTTATCTTATGCCTGTGATTGTCCAGAAACACAACCCCCCGTCATACAGATTACAGATCATTATCATCATCAATGAATTATTATTATCATCCACGTTATCCTCACAATTACAAAGCCATGAAACATTACAAACAATACAAACCCTATGCGACTCTGGCACTGGGTCGGCGGTGAGCTTCTTGAGAAGGTGATAAACAGCTGCCACAATTTCGTCGTGATCTCCCATCTTTATTTTCGGCCAATAATAAGAAATCACACTGCTAAATGAATCCTCAAGATCAAAACACCGAAAGTGCTATATATTGATCGATTTCCAAGGAGCAAAGCAGGTATTTAGATACATTACATGCCTCCTTCACAGTGCAAAATCTCTCTCTCGTTCTGGAACTGTAAACCTTTGACCCGGTAGCAGATATCCGGATCAAGCGGATATCGATTCTGTAAATAACTAAACCTCCACCACCCCACCCCCTTCCCCACTCCATGGCATTTCAGAGATCCAGATTTTGTGGTTGGTGGGTGGTGGGTGTTTTGTGTGTTTGTATTATATGAATTGAACATGTATTAATTTTTTTTTAATTATGTCATTATGATGAAAAAGAATAGTACTTTGAAGAATCATTTGTATTTTTTTGATAAATGAATGAAATAAAAAATAAAAACTTTGGGAGGGGGGGGGGGGGGGGTGCGGGGTAATTGTTTGGGGTTACAATTTGTTTTATATTATTATGATATAAAACAAATATATACGATAATTGAAGTCATTTACATTAAATGATTTCAATTATCGTAATATATATTATATTATATTTTATTTTTATTATTTATGATGTAAAAGAAGTGTATTGTGAAGAATTATTTGTATTAATTGTTTTGATATTGAATGAAATAAAAATAAAAGTTAGAGGGGAAAAAGTGTATGTTTATATGTGTGTGCGGGTGGATGCGTGTCTAGTGCAGGGGAGTATAGACGTGTGGGTGTATTTAACTAAATATCCAAATCCCTGTCACAATAAAGTGTTTGAGAAAATGTTTGAGAAACCTGTTGTGACAGAGAGTTGGTTATTTAGTTAAATGTTCTAAGGCTTCCAAATATAAGGAAAATATTGACTATATATTGGCAAAATCTCAACTTTATTAATCCGCATTTCACTCACATTGTTTACAATTTAATTAAATTAAATAATAGAAAGAAAGAAATCAATCAATCAATTAATCACTAAGGAATGGAAAAAACAAAGAAAGAGGGAAATTAAATACCCTATCCCCAGCCAACAACATTTTGAACCAAGTGGTCTAATATCTCCAACTCATTCTTAAAATCCTTCTTTTCATTTCAACAGTTGCATTTTATTTGACTTGATTTGTATTTATTTTCGCATTTCCATAAAAAGATATTACAAAGCAATATACATGATATATATATATATATATACCCATATATATATATATATATTTATATATATACAATAATCATTCAATATATTAATGACATAATAAACTGTACATCTGGGAAAAAGATAAACAAGTACAAGAACAGAAATAGAAAATAAGCATAGAGTACAAACAATTCATGTCAATGAGGGGGATTATAAAAAAAAAGTACAGGGGGGTGTTTCACAAAGATCCTCAGTCAAACTTAACTCTAAGTTGGATTATAGTGAGCCATTTGTAGCCTAACATATTCAAAAGCAAAAATTGAAGTATTTTAGACTTTTCATAAATTCCGCATCTGGATTTGCTTTCAAGGGATTGAAAATATCAGGGCCATTGTGCCATAGTGATTTTCGAGATGGGGAGCACATTCAAAATGAATCCGGGCTAACTCGCCCCACGGGACATCTCGCCCCACCCTCAAAGACCGGGGCGAGATGTCCCGACATGATTCACCGATCGAGAGATACCAATGTGTATATGTTTGTGCATACACAAACATATACACATTGGTATCTAATCGAGATGTCCCGTGGGGCGAGTTAGCCCGACTCCTTTAAAATATATGATAAACAGATTTTACCCTGGTAAATTGTC
Organism: Strongylocentrotus droebachiensis; assembly: GCA_035222895.1. Classification (NCBI taxonomy): domain Eukaryota; kingdom Metazoa; phylum Echinodermata; class Echinoidea; order Camarodonta; family Strongylocentrotidae; genus Strongylocentrotus; species Strongylocentrotus droebachiensis. Next base: position 189,586 of record JAVYIG010000961.1, read on the forward strand.
CAAATTTCTAATAACCAAAGAAAACAAATTGTAACAATTTTGTAATAATATAAATACATGTACATTAAAAAGAAAACAAGATCATATAATTCATTTATTCACAAAATATTAAACTTTTGCTCTAAATCATATCATTCTTATTAGTCTTTTCCGTATAGATTAGAATTCTGTTCAATAAATGTTTAAAAGATCCCCAAATAATGAGTCCATAATTATAATGGTAATATTAATGTTATACAACATGCACTAACAATATATTTCATATTATCATCTATATATATATATATATATATATTTAAAGAAATTTAACAGTTTTAACTCTCTACTCCTCAGTGCTATCAATGAATAATTTAAAAGAGTTTTATAAATATAATTTCTTCCGATAATTATAAAGTTCCTTTTCTGAATATTTAAAGTGAAATTATTAACAGAGAATCACTCGTGGGCCCTGTTTCACAAAACTTGTCATCAGTGGCAAATGTCAGTTTTTGTTATAAGCTAGTGAACTCCTGGCTTCTGATTGGTTATCAGCAGATTTGTCACAGATTTTTGTCATTTGTCATTGAAAAAAGGCTTAGTGAAACGGGTCCCAGGACTTTAATTTATTTATTCTTCATATTGTGATACGAATAACCCAAGTCTTTGTTACCGAAAAATAGATTTGTATCATCAGCAAAAAGAATAAATTATATAACACACTACTTTCTATTGCTTCAATAGCTGTGTATTAAATTACAGGCATTGACAAAAAAAAAAATTACATTCATCGTATCACACATACAAAAAGCACATGGAATCTTAAAAAGTACATAACTGTACACAATTTGTATAGACATCTGTATATAATACATGAATATATAAGCAGACAACACAGGTCGATTATCAATAAGTAATACACTGAGCACATGCATGGTTTTGAAAGATATGAGTACATTTAGTGAAAATGTTATAGTACTGACCTTGCATTGAAAGCACAAAATAAATAAAAAATATCTTACTCATGTATCTGTAATTGTGGAATAATATTTGAGTAAATCCCTTGTGGTATAAAAATATGACAATATATACATTCCTTTGAAAGAAATATTTTATGATACATAATCTGGTAGTATAAAAATATCAAATAAGATATATAATTTTTCTATATACAATTTCATTTACCGGTAATCACAAATTAGCACGGCATGTCACATTTAGTGCCCTTTCTCAAAATCTGTAATGACTGACACAACTGGTAGTATAAAAATATTCAATAATATTGTAACAAATTTATGATCTGTTACGGACACCCGGTACGGACACTGTCGATCCCATGTCTGCTCTCGTCTCAAAACGTTTGGTTTATATCTTTCTCTTAAACCATACATGCAAACTTTGTATGCGGCTCTTACTTGAACATAATTCCATTATTTTACTCTTGACATTGACATTAACTCAACAAAATAATTATGACCATCATTAACCCTTACTGTACTGGGGGGGGGCCCCCCCCGACATTTTCGGAGATTGCGCCGCAACCACTTGGAATTTTGAATTGTCGTTTCATGACTTTTTTCCCTCAAGTCTTACGCACATTTTGATACCATTTTCGTTGAAATCTTGTCCCTTAAAGGTACTATGTCCCTTTTGCAGCCAACCTCAAATTCTGAAGAACTTTGCAGGAATTATGAATATGTCATGTATGTCCTATCTGTGAAATTTAAACGTTAGCAGTGTCCTCATATTCAAATTATGCAAGGAAACCTGTTTACTTGCTAGACTTCACTGTCAGACACTATTGAGTGACTTACTGGCTTTTTTTTCTTCTTTGGTAATAACATACATGAAAAGAGTCGTAAAGGGTACATGAGCATTTGTCTACATCAATAACCCACTTCTTGTGATGGCCAAGATTAAACTGATTGAATCTTTGCGCAGCATAAAATGTATGACCATTCGGTACAATTGTCTGAAAATCAAGACTATTACTTTTGGGCTCTATTGCCCTAAAGTCGATTTGACAACTAATAGTCGTTATTTTCCCACTTGAAGACATTTTCAAGCCCCACCTTTTTTAGGGAAGTTCTAAATTAGTATTATCTTTCAAATGCAGTTGGAATTTAACTTTTTCATTTTTTTGGCCTGCAAATGGGACATAGTACCTTTAAATATCAACAAACATGCAAATTTTCGCGTTCATCGGACTTTCAACGGCCGAGATCATAGGGAGCCCCCCCCCCCCCCCCAGTCAGGAGGTGCTGAAAATAGCCCAGTACAGTAAGGGTTAAAGTAAGGGTTAAAGTAGCAGTGGATTTCTCTTCACATGGCAAAGGCATATATTAGCACATCTTCACCAAAAAAAAATTACGATAAAATGGATACACTAGCTAAAAGGCCATTCAAGAGTAGCCACAAGGTAAATCTCATCATAAAACACACGATCTTGTATAATTAACAGAGATTAATACATGGTTTCAAATAGAAATTCTATTCCTCCCAGTATGCTGAAAGGTTGCCACCTTTCCAAACCAAGAAGTATTAAAGGTACTTTTCAACATTTGACATTTGATATGGGTATGCTTAGCAAATTTTCTTTCTTAGCAGTCAGGTAAAGCAATCATGATCAAACATCCTCCATCATGCAGCAGACATGCACTGCAAGTTGGATTTTTTTTCTTCCCCCCCCCCCCCCCTTAGTGTCACAGGGGAGAACCCAAACCCAAACTTTGATGAACGCTGAACTTGATGATAAAAAAACAGTAGATTGACTTACAACCAGTCTTTCTGTACGACTGATCTTGACAGAAGTTGACAACCACACAAACCGACCTTGGAAGACAATATATCCACACTTTGCATACATGCTACAGACATTTCCTAAACCTGCAAATTTGCTACATTTCACAGAAAAAGCTTTAGATATGAATTGTCATTTAATTTTATACTATCTTATAAAGCCTCATTGACTGACACACACACAATGTAAAATGAAACACACTGACATCTTCTCAGGCCCTGGAAATTTCATATATATTTTAAAAGCTTTAGCTTCAATACATAGTTTAATACTATACCTAACCTACAAAGCCTCAATGACCTGTTGTATATCCACTTGGAACTACATTAACATGAGTTATGATATGTAAATACCACGCCGAGCTACGCGGAAGGATACATGAATAAATGGTCTTACAATATGGCTACCAATCAGTAACTACATCGTCTGCCAGACTCTATCATTTCACCGAGTCATTATAACATATTACAACATGGTGGCAGCGGAAAGGAGAATACCATGCTAATCATAGATAATCGGACATTAGCTACCGCAGTTTTCCTCGACTTGAACTGAACCAAATGAGAACTAGCTGCTATGTAAAAGTTTGGTCGTTGACAATTATTGCCAACATCGATGTTCCCGCACTGCACCCCACAGCCTATCGTCTGCATTACCCGGGTACGAGCCACCGAGCCTCCGCTAATGCCGAATAGCACTGGGAACTGTCTTCCCCGCATAATAATGTGCAGGTAGCACTGATCGCTACACACAACAGACCGAGAGAGGAGATGTAACGACAGTGATTGGGACAGCGTCCATCGGTTTTCTTATCCGTGATCAACGCGGACGAGGACGTCGTGTAGCACTGATCGCTACACACAACAAACCGAGAGATCGAGAGGAGATGTAACGACAGCGATTGGAACAGGGTCCAGCGGTTTTCTTATCCGTGATCAACGCGGACGAGGACGCGACCTGTTTAATTTGCATCAAACTCAAAGTCAAAATAATCTCAGCAGCAGCTAGCAACAACTAGATCTACCTTAGATCGACGTCGGCGTGAATCTACAAGCATCGCCTTGGACTTTGTAATATAGTCTAGAGTCTAGGCCTATCTATATTTGGGTCCCAGTGCAGTCAGGACAACGGGCTTTGGACCAGATCACCGTTCCAACGCTTCATCATCGCATAGACAACAGGACTGAGGCCTGATCCATTATCGGTTCCAGCTCCCATCGCCGTGCATGCGACATCGCACAAGCAAGTGAAGCTGTGATTGTGTCTTTGTTTGTGAAGTGATTCGACATTTGTGACAAGGCAATCCAAGAAAGACAAGGCTCTAAATCTGACTTTGTTATAGAGTCTATCCACATCTGGAACATCCTGAACAAAACAACAAATGACAATAAGAACAGATTGCAGGGAGGTATCCTGTGATACTTTCTGATAATTCAATTGATCATGATGTGATTTTGAATATGTTTTGCCTTTGTTGAGTGAATAGACCCTAGACTAGAGTAGACTCTAGATATCTATGTATTAGCCTAGTCTAGATCTAGAACGATATAGACCCTATCCGTTTCATGTAACTTAGCCTGGGTCTATAGCTAGGTGTATCTGGCCTAGAGTCTAGGGAGTCTAACACATGAGTGTTACTGTTAGACTAAGTCTGGAATACTATGTGAGAGTCTAAATCTGGGACTGAGTACCAGTTAGGGATCCAGGTCTGACTTTAGCTCACTAGACCTGGATCATCATTATCAATTGTAACTAGACTAGACTCTAAGTCTAGATCTAAATCGAAGTCTGCTGGTGCTGATATCAATGTTTTAAATTCTGTTTTTGTAGTTTTTTGGTAGACTAAGTACACATCTACAGTAGACGTAGATTATAGACTAGAGGTATATAGTGCAGAGTGTAGGCCACTATATTTTAGCCTAACTAGAGTCTATACGAAAATCCCAAAATAACTAAACGGGATCTAGTCTGGACCAAAAGAAAGATCGGTTGATTAGTTGTGTTTCAGGTTCAGAAAAGTTAATAAATAGTCCAAGTATTCAGGTATATTGTGACAATTTGTGTACTTTGTTAGACGATAATAATAATTGAGATTTGATTCCCAGACTGAGTAGGACCAAATTGAGTGGCCCAAATCGGATCGGATTTAGCTCCACAATTTTGTAGCAGCAGCTATAGAACCACCCATAAGCATGTACTAGCACAGGGTATGGATCTACACGCATTTAAAGTGTATGCTCGTAATTGATTTTGCCTGACATTTGATGTGAGCAGCATTCAAGTAGTTCCGACCAATAGGTGATTTACTGCTAATACCTGGGCATATTTCTATTTACCGTTATGCAAATAACTTTCGGCCCATTGACAATTATTGATGCGTGTCTTGTGTGAGAACTTATTTTGATCACGTACTGTGAGCACTCGTAGCCTAGGTATCGATTAAGACGGACTGGTTTTGTTGGACTTACCGAGTTGCAACGCATTAAATATGGCGCGTCTCCCTGAAATGAATTGGCAGATGCCCGACTTGGCAAGTGGATTCTCTCTCTTTAAGCAGCGCATGGAACTATGCTTGAAAGGTTTAGGTATTACAGATGAAGTGAAGATAGCAACAAAGATAAAGATTGCTTTAGGTGTAGAAGGTTTGCGACGCCTCAATGCTTCAGGTCTTAGTACTGCAGCTCAAGATAAACCAGAAAAAGTATGGGATTTTTTCGAGAAGCAGTTGAAAGTCAGTATTAACTTTCGTATCCACCGTCTTGAACTTATGAGGTATAGGCAGAAACCCGAAGAATCCATCGACGATTTTGTGACCCGCTGTAGGGACAAAAGCCGCCAATGCACTTTCACAGATGCAGAACTCAACGAACGATTAATTGAACTGGTAATTGCATCTACGCATTTTGATGGTCTGCAGCGAGATTTGTTGCAGAAACCAGCAGGCCACCCCCTTACGGATGTGGTCACACTAGGAAGGCAATATGAGGCCATTGCTGCTGGCAAGCAGTGTCTGGCAGAACTGGCCCCAGTGTCAAACATTGACGCGTTCAGTAGGAAACCACAGAGACCTAGCAAAGATGGCAGACCCAGAATGAGTGAGCGCAAACAATGCGGTAATTGTGGACTGCATCATCCTCCCAGGAAATGCCCAGCATATCATGATAACTGCAAGAACTGTGGGAAGAAGGGGCATTGGGCCAAATTCTGCAGGTCCAAGTCAGATAGAAGACGTGGACCGAGCCATGAGAAGGTTGACACTTCGCATCTAGAAGTGAATGAACAGATACCCTATACCCATGAAGAGGATTGTATCCCTCAGCATTTCAACACGATAGTGATTTCAAGCATGGACACCAAGGACGAAGAAGAGGACAAGGAAGCTTTCGCAGTATTAGATATTGCTTGTCCGTGCAAGGCCGGACAACATCACCTGACGGTGAAGATAGATACTGGAGCAGGGGGCAACACACTCCCTCTTCGTATTGTAAACAAAATGTACCCCGATGGCCAGTGGCGCTCTATTGTAAGGCCACGGCGCGTCCGGCTCATGGCCTATGGTGAAACGATTATCCCTTGTATCGGTTCTCTTGATCTCATGTGTCAATATGAGGATTCAGGTTGGACTAAACGGGAGTTTTTCGTGGTCGATGTACCAGGACCTTCAATATTAGGCCTTTCAAGCAGCAAGGCCCTCAAGCTGGTCACTATCCACACGGTGAAACAATGTGTTGAAGTACCTACAAATGTTCCAGGTCAAGCACCATGCATACGGACAGTAGACGACCTTATTTCACGATGGCCGGGCCAGTTCGACCGCATAGGTAACTTCAAGGACTCAGCTACCCTTCTGTTGAAGGAAGATGCCGATCCACACATAGATGCCCCACGGAAGTGCAGCATTCATATCAAGGATAAGTTAAAAGCCGAACTTGACAAGATGGAAAAACAGTGTGTAATTCGTAAGGTAACGCATCACACCGATTGGTGCAGCTCTATCACTACATCAGTAAAGAAGGATGGATCAATCCGGGTGTGCCTAGACCCCAAGCGCCTGAATGAAAGTCTCAAGCGGTGCCCTCACAAAATGCAAACACTCGAAGAGATCAACCCATCATTTGCCAATGGGAAGTTCTTCACTAAGTTAGATGCGAAATCTGGCTATTGGTCAGTGCATCTGAGTGAAGATTCACAAGAGCTGACTACATTCCGTACTCCGTTCGGGAGGTATTGTTTTCTTCGTCTTCCGTTTGGGCTTTCCACAAGCCAAGATCTATTCCAACAGCGAATGGATGACATAATAGGGCAGACCCAAGGATGTGTTTGCATAGCAGACGATATAGTCGTCATGGGCAGGACGGAAGAAGAGCACGACCTAAACCTCACAAAGCTGCTTGAGGTGGCCTCGAAGGAGGGACTCGTCTTCAACAGCAGCAAATGTGTAGTGAAAGCGAGCTCGATCAACTTCTTCGGGACGATTTACTCTGATGAAGGAATCAGTCCCGATCCCTGCAAGGTGGAAGATATCCACACAATGCCTACCCCACAGGATAAGGAGGACCTTCAGAGGTTTCTAGGCATGATGAACTTCCTGTCACCCTACATCCCGAACTATGCAGACCAAGTCGCTATTTTGCGTGATCTCATGAAGAAAAATGTCCCATTCATGTGGCAAGAGGATCACCAGGAGGCATACTGCCAGCTGAAGAAAGCTATCCAGCAAGACTGCTTGCTGAAGTACTACGATCCAGGGCTACCTGTCACCCTTGAAGTAGACGCGTCATCCAAAGGATTGGGAGCATGCCTCTCACAGCATGGAACGCCTGTGGCATATGCCTCGAAAAGTCTCTCTCCCTGTCAAGCCCAGTACTCAAATATTGAGAGGGAGACACTGGCACTTGTATTCGGGATTACCCGATTTCACACTTACCTCTTTGGGAGAGACTTCAAGATACTGACCGACCACAAACCGCTTGTGACGATATGCAGCAAGCCACTCACAAGTGCCCCGCCCAGGCTACAAAGGCTCTTAGTGAAGATTCAAGGATACAACTTCACAATTGAACACAGACCAGGAACAGAGATGATTATTCCTGACACGCTCAGTAGACTGCCAAATCCGACGAAGGCAGAAGACATTCCGCTGGATGTCCACGTAGAAAGCATACTACTGGACGAGGTTGAGGACCCATTGGGTATCGATCTGCTCCATTTCGGGAGCCTCAAGCAAGAAGCACTACAGAAGGAGACTACCAGGGATCCTATTCTACAGCAAGTGAAAGAATTCACTCATGCTGGTTGGCCTGCAACTATTCAGGAACTTCCAAACGATTTGCGCCCATTCTGGCCATTTCGTGATGAACTAGGCATGTCTGGAGGTGTTCTCTTCAAAGGCAGGCAGGTGATCATTCCCCAATCTATGAGACAAGATATCCTTCAGCAACTGCACAAAGGCCATCCGGGCATCGAGAAGATGAGACTCCTAGCGCGCCAGTCGGTTTACTGGCCAAACATAAATCGCCAGATTGACGAAAGTGTCAGACTGTGCACCCAATGCCAGGAAAGGATGCCTGAGCAGAGAAGGGAACCACTCCTTCCTCATGAAATCCCTATCACACCTTGGACCAAAGTAGGCATGGACCTGTTTGAGTTGAATATGGTTCAGTATCTTCTTATAGTTGATTATCACTCGAAATTCCCAGTCGTACACCGGTTGACTTCCACAACGAGTGCAAGTGTGGTGAATGCCGTAACTGGCATATTTGGCCTTCTGGGATCTCCTACAGAGATTATGTCAGACAATGGCCCACAATTCATCGGTGCCGCTTTTCAGCAAATGTGCAAGGACTGGGGAATCACGCATCAGACCTCCTCGCCAAGGTACCCCCAGTCAAACGGACAAATAGAGCGTATGGTCCGAACAGTGAAAGAGATCATACGGAAAACACAGGCAACGGGAGAAAGTACAGCAGCAGCTCTACTAAACCTACGATGTACTCCAGTGGATGCCCATCTTCCATCCCCAGCCGAAATGATGTTCGGCCGCCAAGTCCGAACACTACTTCCTGCTAACCTTGATTCGAATACAACATATCAAGGACAAAAGAACCAGGAACGTTTGGAGCAGCGCAGGGGACGCATGAAGACAGACTACGATGCGGTTGGAAGCAAGCAAGAGCTCCAGCCACTCAGAGTAGGACAGAAAGTCCGCTTCCTGGACAAAGAATCCCACACTTGGATTCCAGCTGAGGTGACAAACATATGTAATGATCTACAGGCCAGGTCGTACATAATCACAACCACAAATGGCACGCGACTCAGAAGGAATAGGGTACACTTGAGAGATGTTCCACAGACGCCTCGTCTGGCAGAGCCAACTAACGATGCGCGCCTAGCTAACACACCTACCCCAATGAACAAAAGAATTGCAGACGGACTTGACCATGACCAGTCACTAGACCACCAGACAGGATCCGAGACAGACCCTTACAGAACACGTTCTGGACGCATTAGCAATAAACCTGTCCGTTATCGTTAAACACTACCAAAAACAATTTGAAAGAAGAATTAAAACACACAAAAATGACAGACTATATAGATTGAACAAAGGTTCCAGTTTATAGTTAGAATCTCACATAAAGACACGTACTTCATGTATATTGGAAAATAACCGAGATTAATTTTTTTTACTAATTCATAGCAACAAAAACAAAAACAAAAGAAAAGAAGAAGAGAAAAATAGCATACAATAAATAGAATGGCATGCAATGATGCTAATGTAAAGAAATGTGCTCAAGGGTATCGTTATGTTGGATAATCAAGCAGCATAACTTTCTTGAATACAGTGTTTTGTGTTGAGTTTTTTATAAATGTTTTAAGAATATGAGAACAAAGTTGAATATATGTTCTAAAGTTTCCATAGTGTTGTTCAATAGCTCTGCCCAGCAAAGTTTTTTATATGAGCAAATTTGAAACAATGTTTTGCTTACAAACTAGTATTACAGTATTTTGGTTGTAAATATATGTAAGTACAATTTACTTCTAAATGGCCAAGTTTGGATTAGCGAATAAGAAGTTGGAAATGTCAATATAGAAAGAAAAAAAACTGTATAGGCATGTGTTTGCTGATGTATATGTAACCACATAGTTTTATTTTTATCATTTTGATTTTAGGTATTCCACGTATTAATCTTTCAACAACAAAAAAAGGACTACTTTATGGAACTAAAGTAAGGTTGCGAATTTGGGTTCTTGTGAATCATAAACATATTCCTTAATTGTTACTTGGCAATCAGTCGGGCATATGTTAAAGTATTTTTAAGGTATTGATATTTGCAAAATGTTTGCTTGCAGGTGTTTGGAGTTTCAAGAGGTTTTATGATTAACTGTTATAACTTTTCTTGGTTATTCATTTAAAAAAAATCTATTGTGAGGGAGATGTTGTATATCCACTTGGAACTACATTAACATGAGTTATGATATGTAAATACCACGCCGAGCTACGCGGAAGGATACATGAATAAATGGTCTTACAATATGGCTACCAATCAGTAACTACATCGTCTGCCAGACTCTATCATTTCACCGAGTCATTATAACATATTACAACAACCAACACACACAGTGTTAAATGCAACCCTGCTTAGGTATTAGAAAGATGAAGATGAAGTCCCGAATTAAAAGTCAACATTACTGCTCATATGACATGCATATAGTAATAATATAAATATCAATATTCAAATGATTGCAGTTTGATCAATGAAAAAGAATATATGTCATTTTTTGTACCATTCTCTTATAAGTAAATATCAACAAAGATCTTTTATGAATATCAATACATCTAAAAGAGTAGAAAATATGAAACTATAGCATATCAATATCCAGATTGGCATGATTACTGGTACATGTACTATATTATCAGACTTCTTAAGGTAAACATGCATTGTCTGTCAAGAGTTGTAATGGCCCAGTGATGTACTTTATAATCAAAAGAGTGGCCCATGATGGTTAGCGGATTTAAAAAATGACCCACTATTTTGTTACTTTCACTCTGTCTCCAGGTACAGGGGTTTAATGCCCTCCCAGCTCCTACTCTCGAATGCGAAACTTTGGTAAACCTCACCCATTGCACAATTTGAAATATTTTCTGTTTTGACAGATACTCATCTGTTCAGACCCAGAGAAGGTGTTATAACTATATGCGTTGTGAATGTCCCAGACACATGTAAAGGGTTGTGCGTAATAAGCTTGCACCCTGCATAGATGTAGCTGTCAGAATTCCTACAGTTATATTACAGTGTAATAGCTGGCATTGGTGAACTATTAGATCGTACACAAGGAAAATGGAAAATAATCATCTAAATGATCATTTTCATCTTGGAAACCCCAAATTTGCAAGGGAGTATATAGTTGAAAAGTCCTTGAATCAGGTAATCTCGCAATTGTTTTTCCCCAACCTCTGTTTCTGCAAACCCAGGAAATTGAAGCTCGGCCTGAGCCATGATAGCCTTGAATATGTAATCCCTCATCAAGGCCTTCTTCATGTTACCCCCATTAAAAGTATATGTGGATAACTCGTCGCCCGGCTAGCCGAAGGGCGTTAGCGCGCGAGCGACTTGTAAACTACTTTCCAAATTATTCACATTTAAAGATTTGTTTTATATTTAAACTGCTTTCTGTCCCGAAAAGTGGTTTAAAACTTAAAAGACTAATAGAAATGTTATAGTAGAGCACGGCAACAAATTTGTTCTAAAAAATAAGTCAGTTTTATAAAAGTTTGAGGAGATTTAGTGCTAACGGCCTTCTGCTTACCGCTTCATTTTTTACCTTCTGCCAGCCAGGCGATGAACTGCTCCTTGTTAAAAAACTCCATAAGGAGTTTTAACAATTAATTCCTGTTCCTTGACTGCTCATAAGCTAATAGTTTGTGTTTTCGGCATGTACAGACTGATCTCTGCCGTTCCAATACGACTGAATCGTCATCTAACTGGCAGTGAAAATTGGGGGCAGGTTTGGGTTGTTCAACCACATTGCGGATCTCTGCCAAATCTGCCGAGTGCAGGTGCAACAACCTTTTGGCTCCAAACAGATGAATCAATACTTAATATGCAAGCTGCAGGAGGGCCATGATGGCTGCAGACAGACCCATCGTGGCTGGTAGGGTCACCCCCCAGGCCAGGATGATGGTGCCAAAGAGTGACCAGTTGACCGCTTCTCTCGATCGTAACCAGCCGACAGATACCACGGATCCGATCTTGCAGTGGGTCGTGCTGATCGGGATGCCCACGTTGGATGCCAGCAGCACCGTCGTGGCGGCACCAAGCTCCACGGAAAAACCACTGCAAACAGATGCAAAGTCAAATCAAGATGATAAATTATAGCTAGTACAGTCAAACCTGCTTAAGTGACCACCTGTCAACAACAAGCACATTTTTTGTTTCCCTTGAAAATGGTTTCTCATTGAAACATGTACTAAAGGAACCTGTGTACAAAGACCACCTGTCTAGCACAAGCACATCTCTTGTTTCCCTTAAGCGGTCGCTGTAGACAGGTTTGACTGTAATTATTTCAGCCAGGTGCCTATGCTCTTAAAAAGGGCAATAATTAAGAAAGTAAGCGCTTAATTCGATTTGCTGAGGTGAAATATAAATAACAGTTGTTGTAATTTTCATCATTTTTTTTGCTGTTGTTGTTGCTACAAATAAGCATCATCATCACAAACAATGAAGACGTGTTTTAAATGTGAAATTCTTAAATTAAGACCAAAATGTGAAAGAAGTTTTCTTCAAACCTTTCCTCTGATTGGGCTATTACTGGCAGATTTATGACCCTTCTTACAAAGAGTTGATAATAATCGCAGCTTATTTGCAATTGATATCAACTGCAAATATGTACATAAGAGATAAGAGACTACAAATTTGCTATTGATTGGTGGACTTGTGATTGCTATGGATCAATCGCAACTCTATATAAGACGGGGACCTGGGGGATGTTTCACAAAGATCTTATGTTGAACTTATCTCTAAGTTGGACTTAACAATTATGGAAAGCCGTTAGCATTTTATTTTAAGGCTACAAATGTTAAGTTCAACTTAGGATCTTTGTGAAACACCCCCAAGGCATAACAACTTGCCTGTGAGCCCCCCCCCCCCCCCCCCCCTCTGATGCAATCTGGCATTCTCCTTATATAACACATTTTGCATTTCAAAGATTCCTTAGCATTATCCCCCCCCAAAAAAAATAATTCTTCTTTATCCTTACCTTGATGGCGTAAGTGTCGTGATGTCTTCTCCCACCGTCTGGATCACCCGACGCCCAAGTAACCACAGTCCTAGAGAGATGCCCAAGGCTCCGTAGAACAGCACCCAGAGAGGCGTGGGCTCATCCTGGGCAATATCACCGGTTTGGTAGATCAACCAGATAGCTATCAGCGGGCCAATGGCGTTACTGGGTCAAGAAAAACATTATGTGGAGATTACAGGTGACGGGTTATTCCATAAGGGAAATCTGCTCTTTTTTTTTCTAAAAGTTGATTTGACTTTTCTTAATCACAATTATTCATTCAACAAATGAATTCATGGAAATAGACAGGGAATTTTCTTTCAATAGGTTTATTGATTGAAATGTTATAAATTCTATTTTTTACAAGATGAATTGAAGTTTGCCAAATACTTGTGCATTTCTCACATATACTACACTTTACAACTTTAATAGATTGTTAAACATGTACTTATTTTAATCTTACAGTTACAGCTTAAAGTTAGATTGCTATAATAGTTTATGTATATGTAGTATAGTTTAGTTTGTTATACTCTGTTAAGATATATACTCAGCTCTTTTCCCTGTATATCTATGTAACATATGTTTTATTTACCTGTGCCTTTGTGCAGCTGAGTCTGAAATAAAGTTCTGAATTGAATTGAAAGAAATCAAACAAGGACAAGAGGACAAAAACAAACTTCGGTCTGGACACTCTATGCCATAGTAATGCTGCCCTCTAGAGGTACGTTTCTGTTTAAAGCTGCGTCTATGTTTGAGTGTACCATTCGTCACAGCTTCTTGCATGCTCACAAGCTTAATAAATGGCTAGGTAACTGCACCTACTAGCTGAAGCTTTGTTCTTACTGTTGGTATAAAGCATTAATTATTTTTTCCTGAACTTACCAGATATTATTTTCACGCACTGGTGTATAGATTTTTTCACAAGAAAAAAATCACCCAATTTCGGTTTTCAACAAGAAATGGTGAATATTGCCTTTAAAGCCCCACTGCACTACCTATAGCTACTTGCGCCCTCTATACAGCCAACAATACCTAAGCGCGGTATCCTTTGATCCCCCATGATGCCTTTTTCTTATGCCAGTGACCTTGCAGGGAGGTCTAATCTCTCCATGCCAGACTAGTGCAGAGGGGCTTTAATTAAGTCAACTGGAATTCCTGAACCAGAGATTATAAATCCTTGGTAGTCTAAATTACTCACCTTACATCATTTCCTCCATGTGCAAAGCTGGCAAATATGGCTGACAAGGCTTGTAAAGGAGAGCAAAGGACAGTCACATGGGGATGATCTCGTACCTCTTCAGACGGTACCGATGTGCCTTTAACTGACGAATCATCTCCATCTGCCCCACTTTTATTCTGTCGTCTATCTTCCTCTTCCATTCTTGTTCTTTCGGTATCTTTTCTATCCACTTTCGCACCATTGTCATTTGCTAAGTCCTCTCTGGCTTGGTCAACTGCTGATATTGGCTCAGCTCCAGTTATCAAACTGACTTGTTCGGTCTTGTTGTCATGGTGAGTATACATCCTCTTCTCCTCGAAAATTGATTGCGTCTCCTCTGCTCGATCCTCTTCCTTGCTGCTCATTCCTGGGGGGCGTTTCACAAAACTTGTCATCAGTGACAAATGACAGTTTTTGGTATAAGCTACTGAAATCCTTGCTTCTGATTGGTTATCAGCAGATTTGTCACTGATTTTTGGCATTTGTCATTGAAAAAAGGCTTTGTGAAATGGGCCCCTGGTAATAATTGATCAATAGAAATTCAGAGGATTCATAGAAAGGTTCATTTCACTTATGAACATATGTGATGGAGTATATAGTCAATTAAACATGAGCGAAAACCTCAAAAAGTCTACTCTTCATTATATTTGTTTAATTAGGTGTAAATAAAGCTTGATCAAAGCTAATGAAAAGAGAGACATCTAATCAATTTAGAAGTACCTACATACATTGACTCTTAAAGTTGCTGGAGCGTGGGTATATAGAGCAGCACACGGACGTATAAGCACAGGAGCGTAATACCTGTTGGCTCAGTGTTATGTAATGATCGGGAGTGATCGCCAAGTTGCCTACTTCACGAACAACTGTGTACCCACGCTTGAGCAACTTTAAACAGCAGTGCAGCTATTTAGTAATTGCTACATACATCTCTACACTTTCTATATGCAAAATGGAGCTGGGTTTGACATAAGAGGAAGTGGACTTGAAAGGGGAGGGAAGAATCACAATATACCAGGGACCTGTATCACAAAGCCTTTTTTCAATGACAAATGACAAAAATCAGTGACAACTCTGCTGATAACCAATCAGAAGCAAGGATTTCACTAGCTTATATAACAAAAACTGTCATTTCTCACTGATGATAAATTCTGTGAAATGGGGCCCCAGGTGGAAAAAAACTAAGTTTGAACCACTTTTTGTAGAGGACCCACCCATGTACAAGGATCTTCAATGGACAGTTATCAATCTCAGCCCAGCACCACATTACACATTTCCATGGCATGTTAAGTCCATAACAGATAAATAAAATTATTAACTCATTAAACTCACTCATTTACTCATTAAACTCACTCATTTACTCATTCACTAACATACTAAACTAATTAAATGAAAGAAAGAATGAATAAATGAATAACTAAATAAATAAATGAATGAAGAAATGAATGAATGGATTGATAGAGAGAGAGATAGATAGATAGATAAATAGATAAATAGATCAATAGATCAATAAAGGAATACATAAATAGATACATAAATGAATAAATTAGAATGTTAAATTCTCACCTATGATCTTTCTCCTGATGTACGGAACCATGATAAACCAGACAGCCAGTCCGACGAGGATACCAGATCCAAAGCTAAGCAGAAAGGTTCCCCACAGAGGTATGCGATCAAAACCTAGGGCTGATCAGAGACATAAGGTCGCAAGTCCATTGTAAAACAAAGGAGCAAGAAGGGAATTCATCACATGTAAACAGACACCCCAATTACATAGCCACTTTTGAATGAATTCTGCACTCAAACCAGTTGGAAAATTAAATCTGTTTCTCGAATCTGCTGGGAGTCAGAAGGGCAGTGATATAATTCAAGAAAAATTTAATGCCCTTTTTACTCTCAGCAGACATTTTCTGCAATCAAACCAGTTGGTCCACTTTTGAATGAATTCTGCACTCAAACCAGTTGGATCTGCTGTGAGTCAGAAGGGTATTAAGTGATATTATTCAAGAAAAATGTAATGCCCTTTTTGCTTTAAGCAGACATTTTCTGCAATCAAACCAGTTGGTTATTATTATTAACTCTGTTCTTTAGTTCACCCTTGTGCACTTACCATCTACAGAGAGTCAGAAAATTATTACTTTGGACCATTTTACACATTAATGCCCTTTTTGCTTTTAAGATTAAAAAAAAACCCTTCTTTTGACTCAATTTCTGCTCTCATCAACTTATGAGCACTGACGGAACATGCTATATGTTACACACTGTAAAGGGCTGTCTTAGATAAAAATGACTCTGGAATTCACATCATTATATATATATATATTTTTTTTTTCTTCTTCTTCTTTCTTATGTTTGTTACATGTAATTCTCTCTAAGCGCCATGAGTACCGAAAGGTGGACCTGCGCGCTATACAAGTAGCCACTATTATTATTATTATTCCTCAAAAATACAGGTAGGAGTTTTTACTTTTGTAATTATTCTAAAAAAGTAACATAATTATACAAACACTAAATGAATGTGGTAACTCACTCGTTGGTCCATCATAAAATATGGAGAAGAAATTGACGATGATCACTAAGCCATACCAAATTGGCAATGATCTCAGACCAGGCTCCAGAGGTTCTTTCTATATGAATAACAAGGAAAATATTGTCATGAATGCATACATAATGTTTAAAAACTCCAACTATTGAGCAAATAGACATGATTTGTATTGATGCAAGTACTGATTTATTTTTTTCCAGGTCAATACCAAAAAAGAACCATAGATTGACCAAAGACCACTTAAATGCGCCTTATCAATTGACAAAGCAAAATGTTATTGCGATTATTGAAACTTAGCTTCATATGGTCTTACTGATATTGCGATCCTTCAAATAATTTTTAAAAATATAATATGAACATAATAACTTTTTCTTCACCAGATTCAAAGTTATTCTTATAGAAAGTTGAGAATGCTGTATTGAATCACCATTCATGATACATTTAAAGATAGTCGCTATCTCCTTTTATTCCATTACATGAAATTACATAATAATGATATGGAAATTCCTATCTCAACCAAGCATTCAAGATATCTTTCCAATGTCTCAAACTTCAATGAATACTGCAGTACATGAGGGTTTAAAGATTTCACAATTTCACACTTTCACTTTCCACTGTACCACTTATAGCTACTTGCGCCCCCTATATAGCAAACAATGCCTAAGCGGTACCCGTTGGTCCCCCATGATCCCCTTTTTCTATGTTAATTGAGAGCTGATTTGATGAGATAACTGACCATGCAGGGAGGTCGTCTAATCCCTCCTGGCTAAACTAGTGCAGATAGGCTTTAAGACTGGTGGCCAAACATTTCTCACCTTTCTCAGAATGAAGTATCTCAGGATGACAAAGATGAGTAAAGAAAAAAGACCTGATAAAACTGGTGATGTTATCCAGGATATAACTGTTTTGGGAGTAATAGGTATTGGACAAATATCAATATATTTTTAATGAATTTATTATTTTCTTTTTTGTAAAGTAATGTTACACGCATGCAGAATTGTTCAATTCCATTTTTCTTCTGCAATTTATTCAATTGTCTATTTTCATTTATATAAACATACAACTATACAACAACAACTAAAAAATTCAGTTCAATATAACATAAATACACTTAATGTTCAAATGTATTTTAAAACAAACATGAAATTGAAAAAAGAGAATACACCTGTAGAAAGCTTGATTGAACTTGTAAGCATCAGGAATAAAAAACAAACAAATAAAAAATAAACAAACAAAACATATATAGTATACACAGCTGTTTTAACCAAAGAGCTATTATAGGCTTCAGCCTAAGAACTCCTTGTTTTTAAAGTAATAATGAATATGGAACTCCCACCCCCCCCCCCCCCCAACCCAAACCCCTTTATCGTATGGAAAACTGTATTGACAGGAACCAATACGAATCAAAAAGGTATAATACATAAAAAATGTACATGTATCTTAGATGTTGCCTGTTGACATTTACTATTAAGCAAAAAAATGCAATGAACAGACAGAGCAGCATTGCATAATTTAATCCTTTGTTACTATCCAACAAGAGAGCCATTCAAGGATGACAAATTCTTTGTTGTTATTTGTCACTGCCAGGGATTTTTTCAGCCAAAATTTTGTTTCAATAACCTAGACACAAATACCGCATATTACAAAAGAAGAATCTGTACCCCTCTAGTGCACAACAGATGGCTCAGAAAGAACTATGAATAAATTGAACAGATACTGGTAGTGCAGCATGCATTCATTCACATGTGCGGGGTTTCGGATTGAGCTACTATCATATTTTCACAAAATTTTCATGCCATAACAGCTTATTAACGATTGGAGAAATATAGGGTCTTTTTTTTCTTCTAAAAGAATGATTGAAATTTGAAAACCTACATAACAAACATTAGTTTTGGTTTCAGTTTCAGTTTTGGCCAGGTTAATAAAATTATTACAGGGAATGCAGGGCCCTCACATTACAGTGTACCAAACACTTACAAAAAAACACATTTGTGAATGGCTTGGGTTCCGTATATGTGGTTTTATGTTATCTTTTATTTTTGTCACACTCCGTAACTATTACAACCTAGTATAACCTATAAAAATGCCTGGTAAAGTTTTTTCAGGTTTATAATATACATTCTAGCTATACATCCATTAATATTCTATGGGAGTGCATATATATGCCTGTGTCAACTAGCCTACTTAACAAGTTCTTGTACTGTTTACTGAGAGTATAATTACACTGCAAAACTAGCTCTTTGTAGAAGTACATTGTAATATTGTAAGCTCATATTTTGAATAGAGTATAGCAACACTTTAATACTGAAGAGCCTACCATTGATAAATGAGACATTTATTATTGTTGTTGATCACTTTGACATCTTTGATTACAATGCACCATTAAGTTTTGACAAATCATTGGTTTTAAAAGTGTAATCACAGGAAATTAAAAGTGAAGGATTAAAACCTGGGTAATATTATAAAAGCACATTCAGTAGTTGTTCAATGTCTTACAGAATAAAACTAGTTTTATATCTTAACCATGCTGTAATTTTTGTATATGTATATTTCATTTTGTTATGGATTAATTAAGTTATTAGTCTTCTACATACCTATCAAGCCAACTTGAAGCCACTGAATGCCCTCGATACCAAAAACAACAAAATGGAAACCCAGTGTTGCTCCCACAATGCTGTGCGTTGTCGAGACTGGCATTTTAAAGGCTGTTGCAATAAATAGCCACACTGCACATCCTACAGCAAATGAAACAAATACAATATTTTAAACTTATGTTTGAAGGACAAACCCATTTCTACAATCAATCAGCTTATGATAAAGTGGAATGAAGGGAACATGTATTGTAATATATTCTATTTTCTTTCTTTGTGAGATCAAAAATAAAAACAGTTGAATTATGCAAATTGTATCTTTCTGCTCATTGTATCATATACATGTATGGTATATATAATGTATATTATTTCTTTATATTTTTTTTAATTATTATTATTTATTTATTTTTTTTTTTTTTTTGGGGGGGGGGAAGGGGCAGGGGGTTGGAATCCAAGGTTATTGAGCCAAACCACAAAAAATGGGCAATTTCCTGCATATAGGTTACTTCATTTGATCATCATGAAACAAGTCTGAGTCTCACCTGCAAGAGCAGATATTTCACCTAAAACCAGCGTCTCCTCTCTTCCAATGTACATCTCAACATCGAATATTCCTTTCTGAATGGTTTGGGCGACCTTCGACCCCATGAGCACAGCACCAAGTGTCTCAAAGATGGTTGCAAAGAACAAGGCTTGATGTAGTGTCAGTACCTGGATTAAATAATAATAATATGAAAACGTTAACATATCAAACACTAGTCAAACAAATGTTCTCTGCAAATTTTTCAGGAATCATGCCAGCCCTCCCAAGGCTTTGAAGGGGAGGAAGGACCCCCTTTACCCCTAAATGTTCATTTTAATTTTTTTCCCAAAATGCCCCTGCCCCTGTCTCTCCCATATGCCCTTGTGGGCTATAAAGGAAATACTAGTAAATGCACAGACAATGTCATTTCACAGGGGCAAGGAACAGACTGAATTTGTTTCAATTACAACAACTGTAACTTGGACTAGCCCTACTTATCACATAATAAGGCTTTAATACATTTCTAGTAAAATACTATATTTGTTTGCTCCTGTAATTCAGTCAGGTATCTTCCGCCTTATTACCAATGAGTCTACACCCTATAAAAGGCATCGTTTAACAAATCTGAGATGCATGGCCCTACGTCGTGTTATCATGTGTCTGTGATATGGTGTAATATTGAAGCCCTAAAAAAAAATCGCGCTTCAAAATGATCAAGTGCCTCAAAAAAGTAAAATCTTTGAGTGACCAGTTTTACCATACTCGTTTTACCCAAGTAGACTGTAGTGTTATGAAAAGTGTTATGAAAAGTGAAAATCGTTAGGAAAACGCAAAATTTGGTTTCGATTTCCAATCATAAATATCTTGATAATCAGACAGGCGATCGGTTTGTAAAAGGCATGGGATTCCTGACTGACCTAATGGTTTGTAATTATCATTGCAGCATGAGCTAAATCCAGGATTTTGTTTCAGAATCTGAGGCAAAGTTAACGGATCCCTTAAAGGGATAAAGTAGTACATGAACTGACCTTTGCACCCACAGACGTCCCAAATGAGTTGGCCACATCGTTAGCACCGATGGCGATAGACAAGATAAAGGAGATAACGAAACCAAGGATGACCATCCACAGTATGTCCCACAGAGGCAACGGAATGTTGGTCGTCGAGGGCAACATGGTTGCTAGGGTGGATAAGGACTCCATTGTAGCTGACGATGGATTCTTTGCCCTATAATATGGATGTCACATAGTCACTGTATAGACTCCCTTGATGCACCTACACAAATAAAAGACATCACATATTTCAGATTATTTTAACGCTGAATTCTGTTCTGCAAAATATATTTCAGTCTACGGTACTGTTTCCTGGACACCACCTTTTTATCTACCGTATTTTCTGGCGTAAAGGCCGCAGTATTTTCGGGTGAGAAAAAATCAAAAATTCGGGGTGCGGCGTAAACGCAACAACAACAAAATTCAGCGGTCAAAACATCACGTCCATTTGCACGTATGGGACTATAGGAACGGTAGCATGACTAGACAACGGTACAGGACAATTCTAGAATAACTCCACACAACTTACCGACAATTTTATGTTGCATAGTTGACATGAAGACGAAAAAACTTATTTTTCTAATAAAATCTGCTGATACGGCGATAGATCTAGATCTAAGTCCGTACCATTAAATCGCCAAAAAGTAAACAAAGGGACAGGCCGTTACTTACGGAGCTAGCTGCCGCGCAACGCAACTGCGCAGGTCGAAAAATGCTATTTCGGATTACACCGCACATCGAGGAAGGGGTATTGTAGGATACCAAATCTTTTTTTTTTCCTCTACGAAATGTCAAAGTTGGGGGTGCGGCCTTTACGCCGGCAAATACCGTAATGGCAAGGAAAATCTTTTTTTTTCTTCAAAAATTGCCTGAGATTTGTTTAGATCTGTCAGTCATGCACAGTTGCACAATGATCAGGCGTGTACGCAGGGGGGGGGGGGGGGGTGCTTTGGGGTTTCAACCCCCCCCCCCCCCAACCTCATTTTGTTTTGTTTGATCAAAGGAGGGGGATGAGGGGTTGCTGAGAAGAACAAAAATTTAATGCTCCTTAACAAACATTGGAAGCCCTGATAATGTAATAAAAATGTAGGGGTACCGTATATACAATGTTTTGAAAAAAATTATATGTTTCCCTTTGTAGGTGCCCACCCCTATTCTAGTTAAGTTCCCTTTTTGTGTTGGTACCCCACCCCAAAAACTTGACAAGATTGAAGATCTTCCACCCCTGCAGTCACCTGTCAAATTGTAACCTTTTTCTTGATTTTTCTATTTCACAACGTCACAATAAAATCCTCAAAAAGCTAAGAATATATGGCGCAAATATTCCAATTTGAATGACAGCCCTAACTCAAATTAACAGCAACAACTGTGCAACCTAGTGTTGTAAGGTTGAAGCGAAGGGTGAAGGCATTACACCCCACAGGCATGACAGGTACCGGGGAAGTTAAGGCGATGAGGGAGTTCGGCAACCGCAAAAAAAAGAACTCTGCAGAGTGAACAATCAACCACTTTAGAATTCTCGTTAAAACACCTTTTCTGTTGAGTTTCAATGTATATGTTTATCTCAATATATTCTTAGACTTTAAAAACAAATTGTGGAATCTTTGATGTATAAAAATAAACAACACGTACCTTGAAATATGGGTTCTTAGTCTTACAGCTATATGAGAACTCCGAATTATGAACGCGAGTTCTTCCTACGCTCGCGCTCCAATGAATAACCATGCATGTGCAGCGAATTCGAGGGTTAATTGTTCGTTTTTATTTGTAAGAAGTTATTTTGTAAGAAGTGCCCCTTTTACATTGGAAAGGTGCCCCTTTTACTTTGACAAGTGCCCCTATTACTTAGTAAAAGAGCCCCTTCCCCCTTTGCACCTCTGACGAGTGCCCTTTTTATTTTTGACACGCGCCCCTTTTCCTTCGACATGTTCCCATTTTCCTTTGCAATAAGTGTCCATTTTCCATTCTCATAAATCTTGAAATTATCTTGAATAAGTGCCCTTTTTAATCTCTAGTAAGTGCCCCTTTTTACTTTTAATAAGTGCCCCCTTCACCTCTAATAATTGCCCTATTCAAAACAGAGAGGTGCTCCTTTTACTTTGACAACTTTCCCTTTTTTCCTTTGTAAGAAGTGCCCCTTCTCCTTTTAATAATTCCCCCTTTTTTAAACTCGGATGAGCACACCTTTCATTTTAACATGTGCCCCTTTTATTTTCTAATAAATGCCCCTTTTCCTTATGATAAGTGCCCCCATTAAAAAAAGAGCTCCTAGCTTCCCCTTCTCATAACTGCCCCTTTTAAAAATCTGAACGGTGCCCCCTTTTCATTCAACAAATGCACATTTTACTTTATTATAAGTGCCCCTTTTACATTTTCATAAGTGACCCTTTTCATATCTGGTCAGTGCCCCTTTTCAACTCTGATAATTCCCCTTTTAATAATGATACGTGCCCCTTTTCCTTTCTAATAAGGGACCTATCCCCTTTTCACCTCCTATAAATGCCCCTATCAAAATCTGATGGGTGCCCCTTTTCCGTCAACAAATGCCTATTTCCCATTTTTGTAAACGCCTCTTTTTCATCACTGGTGAGTGACTCTTTTCAGGTGAAAAAATGCCTCATTTTTACCTCTTATAATTATCCTTTGTACTTTGACACGCGCTCCTTTTCTTTTCTAATAAGTGTCTTATCCCTTTCGATAATTGTCCCCTTTTCATGTAATCATTAAACGTGCCCCTTATTTAAAGCGACTAAGAGCAATTTCCCCCAAAGTTCGCTCGCTGCGCTCGCTCGCATTTAAAGATGATATAATTATGTTACTTATCAAAGGTCTTTTCAGTCTTCCGTTATGAGAATGTGCTTATAACCCTATCACGACCGGCTTTTTTCCTCTTTATAAGATGTAATTTTTGCACTGCGACCTCACAGATCTTTAAAATTTGTCTCGCTCGCTTCGCTCGCTCGTAAATGCATATTCAGACATCACGCCCAACTGTAAAGTATGATGCTTAAGCGATATCTTGTATGATGTATGAAGAGAAACAAAATATATTTAATATTGAAATCATCCCTGATAATGTAATCACAATGTAGGGGTATATACCAATGTCTAAAAAATTGTATATTTTCGCTTTGAGATTTCCCACTGTAGGTGCCCTTTTTTCCAGAAAGTGCCCTTTTTTGTTGGTGCCCCCCCCCCCCCCCCCCCACTTTGGAAGTCGCTCGGCCGCCCCTGGTAACTAGTTAATTATTTGTTTACATAAAAATACAGCCAATATGAATTATACCGAAAGGTGTCTGGAACTTTCAAGTATCTCTTTTTTCCTGATTGGATCACGTGGAAATAAAAGAGAAGATGAAACATAATTATGCGGAGGATAAACTGATCACATGGCCGGGTGCCGGTTAGACTGATCACATGGCATATAACATTCTCTTCAACTTTTGTTTTGTTTTGATTTTTCTGCCAGTGATAATATTAAAGGTGGGATCCAGATACACCAGAGGCCCTCAATTTTTCTTTTAGGGGGGGGGGGGGGTCATCCCACTCCCGGAAAATATGAAAAATACAAACGAAAATGTATAGCAAATGTGGAGGGCCCGAGAGTGCAGTGTTTAGACTAATACAAATGTAAATATCTTCTCGCTCGGTCCCTCGCATAATATCCTTCAAAATGTACGAATAAGTATTGTAGAAAAACCTGTTTTCCCATTTGCACTGTAATAAGAAACTTCAAATATTTACATTTTCCCTGAGGAAAGTTTCCAATCACACATTCACCCTATATTATAATTATTGCAAATATGTTGTGTTTATACAAACTTGTACGAAACAAATCTAATCCATCATCAATAACTATTTAAAAAAAACAGATTTTGATATTTTCTGTAGGGCCCTACAGAGCAAATTGGAGAGGAGCTCGCAAGATACTTCACATAGTTCCCAATTTGTGTTTGATTTATCGCAACTTCAAGAATTCACTGCTTCTATTAAAACCAACTTAATAATATCGGGGGTGGACTTCCCCTTTTAGATATATCACTGAAATCACTTATGATTCTTGTCGTACACATTAAAGGGAAATCCCTGGCTTGTGCAGCAGATAATTCAGTAACTCGGAAACTTTCCTCCAATCAGCTTGCAGTGGCCGACATTACTACAGGACGTTACTGACGTCACGGTAAGGAGGGCTCATATTTGTTGTTTAACGAGTTGTGTTGCTATCACTACATTTTCTCCTTTATCGCTAGCTGTATCTACCCATTAGATCAATGGATCCATTATTCATTTTGTAAATGTGCCTCGGGTCAGGCGCGTACATAGTGGGGGGGGGGGGAGGAGTGTTTTGGGGTTAACTCCCCCCTCCCCCATTGAGAGAAATATCGGGCGGCGCGATTTTCACATTTCAGGGGACAAAACAAAAACAAAAATGTTGCTCGTTACCCCTTAAATCACGGGTGGCCAACCCGCGGCCCGCGGAGCTTTGAAAAAGTAATTATAAAAATAGCTCATAAATGAAATGTGGCCCATACAGCAGCGATGAAATAGGGTAAAACATTTACACACAGCTATCTCTATTTCCACAATTTGTTTTCATCATTCACAACATATTGAATCGTTATTTGGTTGATACAAAACTTCAGACCTCCAATTCCCTTTCATTACATAACATTAACTCGCCGTGTTAATTTCAGTTTGTAATTTCCGCACGCAGTAACGTTTGTAAATATACATGTTGTGAATAGAGAAATATGTTTGAAATGCCATAGAACTACTTGTACAACCCTTTTCTCCCGCCGTTGAATGTTCTCATGAATCTTAAAGGTAATACAAAGTTTTGGGAAATTTTGAAAATTGGGTGACTGGTGATTCTTTACAATTTTGATATATTTGGATGCCCCTGTGGATGTATTATAAGCACTAGAAAATTTAGCTCCTAAAACACTTCTAATTTCGAGAAAAATTGAATATAAAAATTTACCGGTGCTCCCGGTAAATTTGGATAAATTTCAAATAGCGCCTACGGCTGTTCAATGGTAGCTACGACCATGAAAATCTCACAATATGTAGTTGTGATATATAACTTTCTACCAGGAATAGCTAATCGGTCGATTTCAGTCAATAAACATTGTTGTATAGCTTAATTAATATCTTGACCTTGAGAGGGAGCTATACAACATAAAGAGTTTATTATTTACAATTTCATAACTTAAGACTCGATTTCAACTGCGACAACGATCACTGAATATTGTAGGATCGCATATGCTTCCAATATGTTCAATCCTCAAAATGGAACAGATCCCCCCCCCCCCCAACAAAAAACGAAACAAACAACAACAAAATCTGTCTCTCTCTCCCTGCTCTTCCATTCCCCCCTCACTCTCCAGCTCCACAGTTTTTACTCTGTAGCACCACAAGTGAAACAAAAATTCAAGTTAATTTAATTTTTTTTATATTTAATGACATTTACAATCGTATACAAATGTAATATAAAGTTTGTTCTCACACATTTTGAGATTTCCAATAAATACATGTTCTTCAGCGACACCTCTCTCACAAATGAATTCATGTTATTTTATATGCAAATCAAGGTGTCTGAAAATAATTGAAAGTCTGGGTAATTCCAAGGTACTTTTGTTTCCCACATTACTGATATCACCACAACTCTCAAGGTTGCCAACATGTGGTTTTAACATACAAGAGTGACATGTTCGAAAAAAAGCTACAGGTTTAAATTCATTCTTGAACAACTTTTTGTCTGAAATACTAGTCATCACGTTGGTTAAAAATGCTTCGAAATACGGCTCAGATTGCACCAGAAGACGTGTCTTCATCAGCTTGAGTTAGCCAAATAGCCCACTATTTCTGATTCTGGAAACTAGCCCGATCACAAAATAGCAGACTATTTGGCAGGTGAAGACGCAAATAGCTGGCTACGGTATTTGCTCGGGAAATCTTCCCCAGATATCTTTGGCTAGTTTGCAAAATAGCCCGCTATTTGTCTGGTCCGTCTTCACCGGCCGAGACTCGCACTATGCGCGAACACTGAGCAAAATATCTCGAGCTTAAGTTTCGAGCTGATGAAAACGTGATTTGTAATTTCGGGCTAATTTTCAGAATCAGAAAAACAGGCTATTTGGCAAACTGGAGCTGATGAAGCGGGCCTATAGAGTATATTAGAATCCTGGAGCTTTTAGAGCCCATAAGCGGGCCCTGGAACCCACCTGCAAGGGACTTTGAGTTTAGCGCTCACCATTTCATACTCCTACCAAGGTGCAATTTTACACGTTTCAGTTATTATTTACGGACCACCGTACATTTGCATTCTACATTCTACACTCTACATTTGCCACTCAATACCCAAGAGAGAAATGGGGACCTGGTAGGATGAAGAAAGCATTTGTGATAGTAGTTTGCAAGTGGGTGATATTTAATCAAAATCCTGCAGCATCCTCCTAGACAAGATGGAAATGAAACTAAGAACATCGATTGATGTGAGTTGCTGCTCGAATAACCAGCTTTCAGAGTTATGGTTGCTGTGGTGATTTCTCCACCAGCAAACAAGACGTCTGTGACCAAAGTTTCTGAAGGTTTCATGTTTATTCACAATCCTGCAACTTCCTCGTTGAGTAAGATGTCAATAACACTTAGAAGATTGATGTATATAAGTTGGTATTGGTGTAAACCAGGTTCATACTCTAGGTAGCTATAGCAATTCTTCTATGTGCTTGAAGCAAGTTGGGGAAAATAGTTTGGGAATGCGGGAAACTTCATCGGAACCCTGCTTCTTCATCTAACAGCGAGCCAGCGAGCCAAAGATGAAACTTGGAAGAAAGATGCAAGTTGTTGCTGGGGTAATTAACCAGCAGCATCATTCTTCAGGTCGCCATGGCAATACCTCCAACAGCAAGCCAAAGATGAAACTTGGAAGATAGATGCGAGTTGTTGCTGGAGTGAGTAACCAGCATCATTCATTCTTCAGGTTGCCATAGCTATACCTCCACCCGCAAGCAGGAGGTTGCACTTTGAGAAGGAGAGTTTGTGAATGTGAGTCTGTCTGGAAGAGATGGATGCCATTTGCTCTCCGGAATGTCCCCCGCTTTCAGGTCTGCAAACCATATGAAGAAAAAAATATGAATATATTTCAAATATATTTCAATATTGTGTCACCACAAAACCAAAGTCCAATATCTCCAGATATCCTTATCCATCTTATAGCATTTCCATTAACTGGAATTATTATACTTATGTATAACATGCATGTCTTAAAATTGCGACTCCCATTGGAGAATTGCTAGCAAGGTAACAGCAAATTTTGGAGAGCCGGTTCTCCTTACTAAGTATTCCAATAGGAGTAATTTCAAGATATTTTAACTGGCTTACAAATTTGTTTGTTGCGTTTCATTCTCCTTTAACCCTTACTGTACTGGGCTATTTTGAGCACCCACTGACTGGGGGGGGGGCCTGGGAGGCCCCCCCCTATGATCTCGGCCGTCGATTGTCCGATGAACACAAAAATTTGCATGTTTGTAGATATTTACGTAAGGAACAAGATGGGATAATTAGTTTTTTCCGAATATGCAAATTTTTGTCGTTAGCCTAATTAATTATGCAAAATGCGCTAATTTTATGCATTTTACAGAAAATGTGTCAAACTCCACTTTTTTAATGTTGAAACTCATTATTCATATGAAACTTCTTTTCTAACACAAAAAAGATATTTTAAAATAATTAATAATGATAATTTTGCAAATTTTGATGCGATTTTTATTATTATTATTTTTTTTTTTGATGACATGCGCATACTAATTGTTATGTAACGCCTTACAGGTATATCCGATTTCGACGAAAATGGTATCAAAATGTGCGTAAGGCTTGAGGGAAAAAAGTCATGAAACGACAATTCAAAATTCCAAGCGGTTGCGGCGCAATCTCCGAAAATGTCTAGGGGGGGGCCTCCCAGGCCCCCCCCCCCCCCAGTACAGTAAGGGTTAAGCAAGTTAGGCATGTTAATATAACCAAGGCCATCAAGTACTTCACTTATCCACTAGTGTAGGCCTATACAAATCACATTGGAAATTATAGCTGATTTGATCATCTCAATAAAATAATTAATACAATTTTGAACCTCTAGCTGATATTTTACACAAAAATTACACGCACATGTCCTTAATTTGTAATTTTTTTAATTCAGTTTTTCTTCTCCCTCTTTTTATAAATTTGGTCAGATTATTATGTAATCAGGCAATGCATTAGGTGTAGAATCTGCTACAGAGAAGACTGTTAGATATGCCTGACTGTTCTTAAACTGCACAATAAAATGGGAGTGAATGATGTATACTTACACTGTGTGCTTAACACCTTGCCTGATATCCCATAGTCTTATAGTGCAATCAGCCCCGCCTACAAAAAGGAGAAGAAAAAAAAAGGGTAGGAGCTTAAAACAAGATTGCAAACACATGAAGACATTCACCAGATTTGTTTATAATTATCGTTTGTAGATCGCAAAATACGCACTATTCTTAAAAGCCTTAAAGCTCATTTCTTAATTTGTTTTAAAAACCAATGGGTTTTGAAGAAAAAAATTGGGATCACTAGATGCTCATTTTAATTCCAACAATGAACATCATTTCCTTTGTTTATGTTCAACCATGTCATATCTTCCCAAAGTGTATTTCAAAAGAACTTCTAGTTAAAGGTACTATTTCCCATTTGCAGCCAACATTAAATTCTGTAGAACTTTGCAGGAATTAGGAATATGTCATGTAAGTCCTATCTGTGAAATTTAAATGTTAGCAGTGTCCTAGTATTAACATTATGCAAGGGGGCCCGTTTACTTTTCTAGACTTCACTGTCAGACACTATTGAGTGACTGACTGATTTCTATTTTTTTCATTGTTAATAACATACTTAAAATGAGCTGCAAAGGGTACGTTACTACATGACCACTTGACTACATCAATTACCCACTTCTCGTAATGGCCAAAATTAAACTGATTGAATCTTTGCGCAGCACAAAACGTACACCATTCGGTCCCTAGGTTAATAAATGGATTACAATCATTAAAGTTGATTTTACATCTAAAAGACATTTTCGAGCCCTTTCGTTTTGAGGGAAGTTCTAAATCAGTATTATCTTTCAAATGCCGGTGGAATTTAACTTTTTTTTGTTTTTTTGGCCTGCCAATGGGACATAGTATCTTTAAAGGTTGTTTGCCAAAAAAAAGAAAAGAATTCTGTACTTCCTTATACCCAAATATCTCACAAATATTGGATGATCTATTGCAGGCCTTCTCAACTAGTTTATTAGAAGTGCCAAAACGAAAAGAATTTGTAGTTGAAGTGCCACCCTGTCTGGTCGACTGTGCTGCGAGGGAGCGTAGCAACCGAGCTGAAAATGGGTGGGGTCCACGGGCGAAGCCCTAACATGGGGTAGCAGGGGGCAGAGGCCCCTGAAGCTGGTGGATTTAGGGCTTTCTAAAGGCCCAAATGGGGCATTTTTTAGCACCATTTCATTCCACAATATAATCAATCATAATTTCATATTGATGTGAAAAAAATAGTACAATTCCTGGATACAATTACACTGGAGGTATATTTATATGTAGTTTTTTGGTGTGCAATAAATACGGGCAATGTCAGAGATTCCAGAGATTGGCAATGCTAAAATTGGTATCCCATCTTAAGCTAATTGTTGTTCAGACCTTAGGTTTAGATTAATTCGTATAAAATGGTAAAAAAACGTTAAATTCCCCTTTCTTCCTGTTTGTAAAGCAGGCTTTTGGGGCTCGAATTTGACTGCAACTTATTGATTTAACTGAGTATTTAATTCTAAAATATACATTTTCTTTCTTTCTGTTTTGTTGTTCCGACAGTCGCGCGCCACTCCGACTGACAGCAAGCGCCACAAGTGGCGCACGCGCCGCCAGTTGAGAAGGCCTGATCTATTGGATTATTACATTAATATTATGCCATTGTAAATCTATCACTCCAATTGCATAGTTTTACTTGAACAAATAATGCAATTACTGTGAATCATTTAAAGTTTTGTATGTATTTTAGTAGTACTGTAATTTAACTTGAATATGGTTGCAATAAATCAAAAAATATATAATTTCTTACCGGAAGCTAGCATAGAGCTATCAGGGTTGAATGCTAGTGAGTAAACAGTGTCTGTGTGTCCTCTCAGTTCCTTCATTAATCCTCCTGTTGCCAAGTCCCAAACACGAACCCTACGATCTTCACCTGCAAACAAAACAAGGTTAATGGCTTATCAAAGTCAAGGTCAAGACACACTGTACCTTGTTTTACCCTCCTCCCTTTTTATAAAGCTAATGTTAATATTCCGCATTCATACATCGACAATGTCTCTAAGCGCTTTACAGATATATTATTACCCAAGACATCGGATTCAGGCTTCCCAGCACACGATGTATGCACATTCTCCACACCCTGTGTACCCTTCCAGCAAGACCCTTTTTACAGATGCTCACAATGCTGAGAAAACTACATCAACTTTCGCATCCTACCGGGAAACCAATTCAAACCTGGGTACAGAGTGGGAAATGAAGATTAACGTCTTGCAAAAGGACGTTAGTACCGGGCTGGGATTGGAACCCCATACCTTGTGATCTACAGTCGGGTGACTCATCAACTAGACCACAACACCTCTAGTTAGGTACAAACTAATATACAGCATGTTGCTGGAAAAAAATAGTACAGTAAAACCTGCTTTAGTGACCACCACATAGAAAGACCACCTGTCTACAAAGACCACATTTGTTTTATTCCCTTAAAACATGTACTAAAGGAACTTGTACATAAAGACCACCTGCCTATAAATACCACTTTTCTTGTTTCCCTTGGGTGGTCTTTATAGACAGGTTTCACTGTATAAGGTTGATTTCTTTTCTTACCTGCTGATGCAAGGTACTTCCCATTTGGAGCGAATGCTATGCACAACACTGAACTCTGCAAAATAAAGGTAGATAAAGATCAAATCAACTTCAACGGTTACCTCTTATTTGTGCCAGAGCAGAGATTCAAAAAGGACTTCAATTACTTGTGTATTATAATATAATGCAATTTTGATTATCAGTAATGAAGTTAAACTCTAAATAAATGTTACAGCAACTTGCAAGTGATTTGGAGTACATGGAAATTAAAATCTGTGTAGGCCTTGGACATTATTTATTATTTTCTATTTTTACCCATTTTTTTTTTTTTTTTTTTTTTTGGGGGGGGGGGGGGATTGCTGGTTCCTTTAAAAGTTTCAATTTGTCTGCCTGCCACTGAAATTGAAGGGTAATGCTTGTATACTCAGTATCTTAATCCTTTTTATTTTCTAATTTCCTTCTTCCTTTTTTTTTCATAATTTTTTTCTTGTGCCATAATCCATTAAAAAATTGTTAGAAAATATATACTTGAAAGCTTTTAGGCCGAAAGATACTTGATTGTGGGGGAGGGGGTATCTACAGAGAGAGAGAGAGAGAGAAAGAGAGAGAGAGAAAGAGACAGACAGACGGACAGACAGAGAGTGAGAGTAGAGAAGACTTGAAATGAGCACTCCTCCTTACCTTGTGTCCTGTCAATAAGCGCACAGACTTTCCTTGTGTAATATCCCACAGTCGGATGGTCTTATCATTAGAGCCTGTCGCTATATACTTGCAGTTAGGGTGGAATTTGACACACTAAAGAAAAGAAGAAAAAATATGTATGATTTAAGAAGGAACATCTATATATGTTTGGACCTAGATACTGACTGTTTCATAGTTTTTAAAGACAGCCCTTACTATACCTTATCTATTGATCACATTCAGAGATTGTTCAAGAAATAAAACAATTCAGAAGGTAACTCTGACATAATATACTATATATTATTGAATAATAAACAAATTGTGATCCCTCTGCACAAATAGCTATAATTTCATTGAATTTGCAATACTACAAGTAATACAAGCTGCATAGTATTACAAAAATACCTTACAAAGTGACATTTTTTGTCCTGATATTACATCTCTACACTCCGAGTCAGTTTGGCAACATAAGGGGAAGTTCAACCACTCACTACATGGTGAGCCTAATGGATACCATCCTCCGTGGTATGGACAAGCCTAGGAAATTGCCTTTCAAATTCAAAGGCCTTTGACCGCGTCAATCATAATGTGGTGATACACAAACTCATCATGTTGATAAAGCAATCTTATCTATCAATTGTGATTAGCTTCTTGAGTGATCGAACCCAGGCAGTCAGAATCGGTCCCTGTATCTCCAAAGAATTATCTCTGACCTGCAGAGTGCCTCAAGGGACCAAGCTGAGTCCTTTGATATTTCTAACGCTGGTAAATGACGCTGTGATGGATACCGATCAACGGTGGAAATATGTGGACAATTTTAGCATTCTTGAGATGCGCTCTACTTTTGGCGTCTCAACGTTAGCGGATCAACTCTACAAGCGGAAAATGACATGAAATTCAACGTTCAGAAAAGTAAAACCCTGTCATTTGACTTCTCCAAAAACAGAGCGAATCCTCAGAGCTTATGTCTGATTAATCAACCGATGGAGGGAACAAATTGCCTGAAGCTGCTTGGTGTTCTTCTACAGTCAAATCTCAAATGGGAAAGCCATATCTCCAACATGGTCTCAAGAGCTGGAAGGAGAATATTTATGACATGTCGTCTGCGGAAAGCGTCAGTCCAGATGCACGACCTAGTGAAAACAAGTTTCTTGCCACAATACAAAAACTTGTATAACTTGTAGCCCGTTCAGAGGGAGGATTATGACAAACTCAATAACAAATTCCCAGCCATACTTCTTGCTAATATAAGATCCCTGAACTCTAAACACAGCGATCTTATGGCAACTATGAGAGTTAATAAGACACAAGTAGCTGTTATAACTGAAACTTTGCTAAACAACAACATTCCATCAAGTGCATTATCAATTCCTGGTTTTGACATGTATCGCAAAGATCGTAATGACCGTCAAGGTGGTGGAGTCGCCATCAACGTAAGCTCCGACTTCAAAGCCACACCTATCGAATCACACCTTGTTCCCAACCATCTAGAGTTACTATGGTTAAAGCTGGTTCTCAATAAAAGCTTGTATTCTGTTTGTATGTGCTGTGTATTACCCTCCCCAGTCTCCGTTGAAAGATGAAATTATTGATAGCCTGCAGTTTATGGTTGATCTTTTAAAATCACAACATCTCGATGCGAAGTTCATGATTTTAGGTGTCTTCAACGACCTAACACTACCCCTCTTCTAACGAACTAAGGTTCCAATAAATCCTCTCGAAGCCCACTAGAGGTCATAACATCTTAGATAAAGTCTTCACTGACTCCTCTGATTTATACAAGGAACCTGTTGTAACCAGCCCCATCTCAACCAGTGATCATCGATCCTTCATCATCGACCCCATTAAAATAATTCTTAATTCTGCGCCATGTAACACAACAATTTGGCCCATGAGGGACTCCAACATCCGTACCTTCGGCCAGTGGCTCACATCAGAGGACTAGACTTGTCTCAACAAATGTCGTGATGCTGTTGAAATGGTTGAGCCCTTTGCTTCATTTTTTTTGAGCTCGCTACCTCCAGATCTTCCCACCAACCTGCATTAAACATCGCTCTGACGATAAGCTCTGGATCACCAACCAAGTTCTTACGATCATCTCACAACGTCAGAAAGCTTATCTGCTAGGTAATATCCTATTGTACAGAACCCTACGCAATACAGTCCGAAGAGAGATTGCTAAGTGTAAGCAAAATTTCCACTCCCGAAAAAACAAAAATCTTAAGAAAGAGCAACCTGGAAAGTGGCACCAGGAGATTTGTCACCTCGCAATAATATTGTATATATATATATACAATAATATTGTAAACAATATATTGTATCATTCTAGTTGCAAGCTGACCCCTCCGGCCTTTGCTGCTGGTCAGTTCTTATTTATTTATTTATTTATTCATTCCGTTTTATTTAAACAGGGTAGCTCCATCAGTAATCAAAGCACTGTTTTCCAGGGGGCCCTGTAAACAAATGCAACATATATGAAGATACAAACTACTTGAAGAATATACACGATTACACGATATAAACATCATTGAAAACATCAATACATAGTAACATATAACAGAAAAAAACTAAAGAATAAGAGTGAATAAATGAATGAATAAATAAATCAACAATTGCTTACATCTACATCCATGAGATGACCGGAGAGTACCCTGACAGGATAGGTCCTCTCTGGGCTCCAGAGCCGGGCCGTCTGGTCCTTGGAGGCGGTGCAGAAGTAGACCCCAAACAGGCTCACGTCAAGGTCCCAGATAGGGTACTTGTGTCCCCTGTACACGGCCACATTGGAGAAGGTGTCCATGCTCCACGCTCGCACTGAAGAGAGAAGGAAGAAAAGAAAGAGAGAGAGAGAGAGAGAGAGATGTGGATATGATATTGCTTGTTTGCAATTTTGAGGCGAGAAACTTTCGGGAATAGGCCGGCTTACAACATATTAAAATGTTATGCATACTAATTAACAAAAAGATGTTCTTGAAAATCTGAAAGCTTGCCCAAGGCTTGCCCAACATAGCAACAAGTAATGTTTGCAGACTGGATTCCAAGTATTTTAATTCATGCATTAATAATAGTTTAATGGAATAACTTGTCACTAGGTCCCCAGGAAAGAAACATCTATAAATTTGAATATGTAAGTAAACTGGTCTATTGCAAGAATGCAATACTGAAATTCAATCATTTTGCTGGATGGAAATTCTGATAAAAACCTGAAGATCTGACAGTCCAAAGATAGTATGGTATGGCCATGATATTCAAGACAGTTGGACGAATTCTATAATGCTTTCTAGTTTTACTTTTAAAGATGGACAATGGTGAAATGCTTTAAATACTTTCATACAATATACTGAATGCATACAACAGTATGACAAAATACTATTCTGTAATTCAAAACATTTGTTAAAACTGCTCGCACAAAGTTGCATAGCAGCCTACAACGTACTCAATCTTAAATATCATAAATCAACATATGTCTCGATAGAATTGATTAATTAAACAAGAAATGAGAGAAATCAAAATATGTACCTGTAGCATCGCCTGATGCTGATAGGAGCAGAGGAGCATTGGGTATGAAGCAGTTACTATATACAGTATCACTATGACCTCTCATCACCTTACATTCTGAACCAAGGCTGGAGTAAATAAGGATATTGGTATGAAAAAACAGTAGTTGGAGGAATTAATTGCATTTTACTTACCAGGAGGCCCCCCCCCCCCCCCCCAACAACAACAAAAATTAAAAATGTTGAATTACCCTTTGCGACCGACCCAAAAAAATCTTGAAATCGACGGTCGGCTTTTTAGAAAAAACATGCATTCATAACTGAGAAATATCAGCCTAATGAGGGAGTAAAAAAAAAGAGTTCTGACTGACTGACCCATATTTTGGCAACTTTAGGGCAATAAAACTTTTTTTATTTTTAGGCCTTATCACTGATCTAACTGGTCTCTAGAATAAATAAATTGACATTTTACACATGTTTAGGAACAAGAGTTGTCTTAATGATCTCCATGCTTGTCCACAGACTGGCTTTTCAAAACAACATGGTACGTGCTACATGCAATATTCCTTCTAAGTGCTTCTCGGGAGGGGAGGGCATTAAACTTGTGATGAAGCGATGAATTTAAGAAAATATGATTACTTTCAACTTGTATGTTTTTTCTTCAATAGGAAGACTTCCTACTTACAATTACATAATGGAGCATTACCTTACAAGCACAACTGATAAAATATTAGTTTTAAGAGGATAAAAACGTGCTGTAAAGCAGTGAAATAAGGATGAAAATGGCAGAAACTTTTATGACAAAACATGTGATAAAAACTAAAGTCAAAAGATGAAGTATATACGATACAAAGAATTGTCATCTTCAACCAATATAGAAATGAAAGGGTTTGCATCATTTCTAAGGACAAGAGATTATTGAAACATTTCACCAAATTTGTCCCTACTAACCCCATGTAATGGCCCAGTCACACATAGACGACAAACGACACGCGCATTGAAAATCTGAAAAAGTTGTGTGCCAAACTTTTGTCAGAATTTGGGAGAAGCTAGCGAGCTGACAACGAATGCATAGCGTGTTGCCCGTGTGCTGTGTGTATACAGGGCGTGTGCTCTGCGTACGTCCGGCTTTGGTCTTGCGCACTCTGTGTGTGTCTGGCATCCTTCTGGCGTGTACATTCATGCGTCGAGCTCCTCGCACATGCACTAAAACGCATACAGCAAATGACGTTGAATGCATAGCAATGTTCCAGCGCACACCTGGCGAACGACAACGCACTGGCCGAAGCAAATTTTGAATGCGAGAGCCGTGCGTCCACCATGCGTCCCCTATGTGTGACCCCCCCCCCCCCCATAAAGGTATTTCCTTTCAACACTATCAGTAT
This sequence comes from Strongylocentrotus droebachiensis, assembly GCA_035222895.1. Taxonomy (NCBI): domain Eukaryota; kingdom Metazoa; phylum Echinodermata; class Echinoidea; order Camarodonta; family Strongylocentrotidae; genus Strongylocentrotus; species Strongylocentrotus droebachiensis. The sequence goes on from JAVYIG010000961.1 coordinate 227,025, forward strand.
TTACCTATCTTCTATGATATCCTTATTATGTAGACAATCGCCAGCCAAGCGGACGCGACTCACATCGGCATCGTGGGATTCGGTTTTGAGTTTCTTAGAGGTGAGACTCCACACCCTGACGGCCGAATCCTCAAACCCACCAGCTAACATCTGGGAATCATCTGAGAAACTCACAGAACTCAGTCTGCAAATGAAAAACATATTACATAATAAGAGTCAAGTACAGATTTGACAGACAATCAAGTAATACTTTTGTTTTGCATCAATAACAGCACCTTTTGCAGTGGATATTTCTCTTCAATATTTTATTTTTTAAATACATTTAGTAGGTACTGAGGATTACATACAAGATGACAGAAGGCACTAAAAAATAGACAGAGCCCTGGGGGATGTTTCACAAAGATCCCAAGCCGAACTTAACTCTAAGTTGGACTTAAATATTATGGAGAGCCATTTGTAGCCTTAACTCTTAAGCTGCCACCCATACAATGCACCCAGTGCCACAGTGCTAATCTCCTGTGTGCCAAGCTAATTTCAAGGTTGGTTCAAGTGCGTGTTATTTAAATCTTTACAAAAAACAAATCGCTGAATTACTCGAGAAAATCCAATCTGACTGTTGTATACAAAGACGCGTAATCCAAAGCCGATAATCTGATGCACGCGATGGTACTTTCAATAGCGCTGCAAAAGCACTCCGCACGGTGCAATGGGCATGAACAATAACTGTTATTACATATGCGCGCTAGCGTGAACAAAGCAGCGTAGCGGTGGCTCGCTCGCATGCACACGGCACTATAACAATAGCGCGCTAGCAGACTCATGGCAGGATAAGAGTTAAAATAAAATATATTCTAATAAAAAATTCAAGTATTTTAGAATTTTCATAATTACACATCAAGAATATGATATCTCTTTAATAATAGAAAATATGAACGATTTGAATTAACATTTTATGCCTTTTAAAATAACTTTTACAAAATATTTTCAAAAATGCTAATGGCTTTTCACAATTTTTAAGTCCAACTTAGGATCTATGTGAAACACCCCCCAGGACACTATTCTGCAAAATAGTACCTTAACTAATGTTTGCTTACCCTTGGTAGGCATTGAGGACACTATACAAGATGACGGAAGGCACAGGGGGTGGTCCCCTCTGGACCTTATCAATGGTTGCTCGCAGCTGGGTAAGAAAGGCCTCCCTCTCGACCTCTCTCTTATCATCCTCCTTCACGGGCACATCGCCGGTTTGCTTTGGAGCGGACAGCAACGATGAAGACAAGGAGGAGGAGGAGGATGTGGAGGAGGATGGCTGTGGGTACTCTTCACCGGCTTCTTGCAAGGATGTGGACAACGAGTATCGAACTGTGTACAAATAGATAAAAGCAACGGTTAAAGATAAAGACCAGTTATGGTCATGCGATCGCATTGTGAAAGAAACGTTGTGGAATCGATCAGAAAGGTTGATCATCTAGCATATAAGTATTGGTGTGTACTGCAAGGTTCTGGAATCATCAAAATGATAAGAAATTTGGCCCAGTCTTGGTAAAGTTACAAGCACTGTACACAGAAAGATGTATATGGGACTACCCTATATCTATCCAGTCTGGATAGATATAATTTACCAAATATATAAATTAGTAGGCGGTTTTACCAGGAAAATTTGTATTATCACGTTTTAGTCAAAACATATTCTTTCACATGATTGGTAATAAGAGCTTCCATTTCATTTTTTGAGAGGGGGGGTTCCAAAACTAATCTTTACCTTTAAAGCATTACTGGGGAGATATGGGTTGGTGGAGAATTTAGCTCTCTGTATACCTATAAATCTACTTTGAATCCAAGCATTGTCTGTCAAAAAGGGATACTGAAGATTGGTCAAAAGCTCTATCTGGTGTAATTAGTTACAACATGGTGACCATGCAGAATGTATTATACATAGATCTTTGATGCAAATGTACAAATTGAAATTCAAGTCAAGAAGATTCTAAATATATATTTTATGGTAATACACCAGTTAATGATACTTACACCCAAGCCAAACCTCTCAAACGATCTACAAACTGAATCCAAATCAAATAAATATTGGCCATTTGGGCTAAGGTAATTCAGTGTTTGGTTAAGTGCTGTACAGGGGGGGTGTTTCACAAAGACTAAGATCGACTTTAAGTTGGACTTAACTATGGCAGGCCATTCATGCCAATGGTTGTTCTCATCATTATGACTTTTAGATCTTTCCTTCAATAATGAATTATCAAAAAATGTAAATTCTGTAGATTTGAGACCATGATTTGTACGTCCCTTGAGAGACCAATGCCAGTAAATGGTGGGAGCAAACAGTGGCATGACCAGCCTGCCATAGTTAAGTCCAACTTAAAGTTGATCTTAGTCTTTGTGAAACACTCCTCTGGTGTGACTTGGGTACAATAAAATGTGGCTATCCGTAACATACCTTTGATATCAATGTGCACGTTGATGATACTGAGTAGAACAGAGTTATCTCGACTCTGAAGGAAACGCAAGAGATACTGCAGGGCTTCATCTCCAAGCTCAACCACACATTTACTCTCCCTGTTTTCGACAGAAACAAAGAAAAAATAATAATAATTATAATAATAATAGGCATTTCTATAGCGCTGTCTATCTGGAAATTTTATTCCAATTTCTTAGGCGCATTAATTATTACCCTGGTTTTAGCCTAGCTGCCACTCTCTATACTCTTGAATACCAGACAAGTGCTCATAGAAGAAAATGGAAATGGACTACAAGTTGCAATTATTCTTCGAACTCAATGCGACAAAAAAAAAAAAAGTATTACTTCATAAACAAGAAAGAAATACTCCTTAACCTTATCCCTTCATCTCCAAGCTCCACCACACATTTTCTCTCCGTTTCAACGGAAAGGAAGAAAAAAAAGTACTACTCTCTATACAACTCAAATACCAGACAAGTGTCCATATAAGAAAATGGAAGTGACGTCAAGTTTGAACTATTGCGACAAAATTACATTAAAAAAATCAAAGTATTACTTCATATACATGGGAGAAATACTCCTTATCATTTTCCCTTTGCTCATAAAAAGCCGGGTACAGTTTTTGAAAGTTGATTTTATACAATCTTGCTGTACACACATTATTTGCTTTATTGTGATTGGAACACTAAAACAATTCTACCATATGCACATCAGTAACATTTTGCTTGGCGTTCTCAGATTTCTGGGCCCCGAATCATAAAACTCATCATCAATAACAACCGTCACATTTCTATAACAAATTTGCTCACAAGCCAATCAAATGCAACTATTTCAGTGGCTTATAACAGATGTCATGATTTGTTAGTGATAACAAGTTTTATGAAACGGGGTCCTGACTTCTCATTGGGATTATCTGTTCATTACAGTATGGAACATTTCATTCATCATCATCATCGTCGTCGTCGTCGTCGTCGTCGTCATCGTCATCATCATCATCATCATCAAAATTTGTATTTTCAATTACCTATCCGTTCTGCTTAATAAATGTATTAATCTATTTCATGAGTTTTGTCTGGGGCTGTCTTATTATCAAGCAATCTGCTTACGATGGCAGTCCTTCCGCAAATAATTTTATAATGTTTTATAATGTTTGAAGAAATTAAGTATTTATGACAGTTAATCATTTTGTTTTTGAAAATCAAATTATGAGTGGGTATAAACTTTGTTGAACGTACCTGAATGCGGAGAGTTGAGGGTCGCTGATAAGATCCATACTGTGATGCACGCTACTCAGTCTGTCCATCAACTCCTTGGCATCTTGACTGTCTTGATACTGAGTGCATCCTTTGTGTTTGGTGTAGAGGCTGTGGGCTGTGAGGACAGAGGATATTCATGTCTGTGTTAAAGGCCCACTGCACTACTTATAGCTACTTGCGCCCTCTATATAGCAAACATGCCTAATCGGTGACCATTGGTCCCCCATGATCCCCTTTTTCTTATGTTAATTGTGAGCTGATTTGATGAGATAACCACCTGTCGGTGACCATGGTGGGAGGTCTAATCCCTCCTGGCCAAATTAGTGTCAAGGGGCTTTAAGGTCTACAGTATGTATATATCACTTGTATGTTTCAATTATTACTGTTTTTGTTTATATATGTCTTTTTATTGCTTGTAAATCCCATGTAACATTTAAATTTATGTAATTTGGAAGAAAAAATTGAGTTGAATGTACATGTACATTTACATCAAGAGTGGATGAAGGGTTCTCGCCTTTGTATCAACCATCTGTACTAATACAAAGTGTTAGGGACTTCGGAGAAGATTAAATACTATGGGTAAATCTTCCCTAACAATGGTAATAAATATGTGACTGCGTACTTTGAATGTGCAAAATCATGTTGGTCCTCGCTAACCATCCCATGCGATGCTGGAAGATAATAAAGCATTCACTTTTTGGAACAAATTCCTGCAAAAGATGGCCAAGCACACGACATTCAAATCTCAATCCTGCAGTCATAAATAACAAGGACACCAACTGGTTTTTCGCAAGACGTGTTGGGGTCTTATTTGTTCTGTACATTTGAAAGCCTGAAAAAGTCTGAAACGGGGCTTCTCAACCAAACTTGACGTTCAATTACACATCAAATTCCTTTATATTTCCCAAACATTTTTTTTTTGCAAGTGGTTTATCACTTCATAGCTGAATGAGCCTTTAAAGAGAAGGTTGAGTTCTGGGAAGAGGTGAACAATAATTTGTGAGCGTTATCATTGTATTATGCAAGTGTGGAAGAACATCAGATAAAAAATATTTCCTAAAGAAGCATGGCTCTTCAAATGCCTTAATATTCTAAATATGGCATGTAGCATCATGAAAATCGGGACGGATTTTTATGCCACATGTTTGTGTGCTCCCATAAACATCTTCCTGTGTAAAGTGCTTGTAACTTTACCAAGACTGGGCAGAATTTCTTATCATTTTGATGATTCCAGAACCTTGCGGTACACACCAATACTTATGTGCTAAATGATCAACCTTTTCTGATCAATTCCATGTTGTTTCTTTCACAGTGCAATCGCATGACCAGAACTCAACTTTATCTTTAAGCCTTGCACCAAGCAAAAGAAATTCAATTACCATTGAGTCGATGTCCATCAGATATCATCTGCAAATACAGGTGAGCAAACGTAGGGTACAGCAAGTATAGAAGGTCCGGCTAAATGAGAAAATCACATCTTTTATTTTAATTTCTCTTCTTTTTAAATGCACCATTACTTTTCTACTATATATTCTCAGTTTATTCTGATTTGCACATCAGACTCTTGTCTTATCCACCTTATATTTTTTCAGTTACAGTTAGAATGCATCATACTTCTACTTCTACTTCTATGGTAATACTCATCAACGCCTGTTCAGCATCTAGATGAGGGTAAAGCATAGAGTTGTTATATACAGCTCTATGCGGTACAGTTCCTGAAAAGGGAACTAAATTGTTTCAAGAGCCACCTTGAACTGCTCCAAAGAAGCCCAGTCCCAGTCCTTAAGTGTCCTGGGGAAATAACTAAATTTGTAAGTGTCCATACTTGCAATATTCTATTCACTTTTAGGTTCTCTTCTCTTTCCACATTATATTTTCACCTTTTAATAAATCAATCTCCTACATCACACTCCTCTCTTCTAACCCCATACTCTCTCCTTATAGTTTTCTTTACCAGTATCCCTCTTCATCATAATGTTAGTATTCAGACTTAAAGTCATGTCTTGTTTAACGATGTGGGCCTTTATTCTCACCTTATACTCTTCCACTGAATTTTCAATGAAGAGCCTAAACCGGGCAAACTGCTGCTCAAAAACATCAGGTTCCTGATCACTGTTAGAAGAAAAGGAATTAAAACAAAAAACATTCAGTTTAAATTGAAGCTTTAGTGCCAACATGGATTATAATGCTATATAATGTTATTTATCAGGGCCCCACACTAACTTTTTCAGAAGGGGGTCTGGAATTAGATTTCAGAGTTTGTAAGCATGAGCCCTACCCCTATGTAAAAAAAAAAATTGGGGACTCTGGATTGGAATTTATTATTTTGGGTGCCCATGCGTCCCGGGTGCCTGTTAGTATTGAGCACTGTTAATTTGCGTTCTCTTTGTCATCAAATATTCAAAGAAAGATATGTGATAACACAAAAACTTATTAAGTCATCACACATACAAATACCAGATTATTTACACATGCAATTCAACTTTTAAAATTACACTTAATAAATATGATATTAAGTACTAAATGAATATTAAAGAATTATTAAACCAAATGGATGCCTTTGAGACAATGAGATGTGCCTTTGGTAGTTGACACTTCAAAGTTAATGTAAGGAAACGTGTATGACAGCATACACTACAAGCATTTTAAATCAGGATTCAAAAGTCTTGAGATTTCAAGTTAGAAAATCATCGTTCTTTATAAATTGATTCATAATGCGTACAGAATTTCATCTTTAAAGTAATAAGAAAAGAAAAGTTCTAAAGTATTTTTTAGCACTTGATCTTACTGCTGACTACCGGTATGTCAAATGATGTATTAGCTATTCATAGTACTGGTAGTTTTACATAAAAAAGTCTTTATACTATAAAGATGTGATTTCTTTACCATGAGTTACAAGAGACAGAGTTAACTGCTCCCATCTCCTTCTTCCGCGATGACTGAGACGCCATCTCTCTCAGGGAGTCCGTCAGTTTCAGGTTTTTCCGGTTTACACTCTCACTGTTGATGTCCTACAAAGAAAAGCAAGGTATTTATTTAACTCAAGGAATAATGAATTCAGACCAGCTGAGTAAAAACTAAATTAATGTAAAAATCAACTTCAAAGAAATATCCATGCCAAGCCAAGCCTCCCCTATAATGGCTTTAGGATAGCCTGAATAGATAAAACACACCGATTTAGTATATCTGTAAAGCGCTTAGAGACGTCCGAGATGTATTAAGCGCTATATAAAAGCTGAATATAATAATATTATTACTATCAGCCTAATTGAACTGTAATGTAGAAAGGAATATCTGTCTGCTTGGAGAAGTTTTCTTTGAACGTAGGGGTTTATTTTGTCTTTTGACACTCTCCTCCAGATTTAGTGATCCAGACGTAGTCTCATCAGCGGAATGTATGCCCAAACTTTGTCAGTGTAGTCTTAACGTTGAAGAATTGTTAAGAGGGGTCAGGCCTACTCAGTGTAAAAGGGCGCAAGCACAGAGTTGGCTGAATTTAGCGAACTCCCAGCGCGAACCCCTTTTTTGGTACACTAAACAAATCACTATTATCGTAAAGTAAGCATTATTATATTGGCAATGCAAAAGCGGCTATATCTGCGTACACTGCATGTATTTGCGAATTTTGCGTTTCCAGCAGAAGCAACATTGTGAACTCTCATGAGAGGTTAACATTTTTGTAATGTAAACTTAAATGTGAGCTCATAATCATCAGGAACACGAGGAAGGTATGCAAATCGCTATCACTTCTGTATTAAATTTTCACATTTTTTGTTAAATTTTGACCGATTTCAAAGTGTTTTTTTAATTGACCTTTGTCCTGTACGCAGGTACGAGCTAGAAGAGTCCAATAAGGTAGTTTGCAAGGTTAGTCAGGTGCAAGAATCGGTGATTACAAAAGCACTTTAGGTTTTGTTATTTAAATATCACTCTTCTCGCATAGCCTCCCCTCCTTAAACCTTGACTTGGGCCTAACTAGATATTTTACAAATAAAATGTCAAAATCATTCTAGACTACAACACTGCAGTTTTTGGCGCTAGTGTAGTTCCGTATCCATTTTTTTAGCAGTTTAATATTCATTCTTAGCAAATGAATTTTATCCCAATTATTTACTAATTTTAATCATAATAATAGACTATATCGCATTTTCCACCTATATTTGGATCACATCCGACATCGGGAAACCTCCGTCTAGGGCTTTGATGTCGAAGTCGTCGCTCAGTACCGTCTCTACGCTATAGTCCTGCACCTCCAACTGAAGCTATCAGTCCAAAATTATGCAGACTTCTCGTATGGTTTATGCGTATTGTTACGCACGCACATGCACGAAACCATACGAGAATTCTGCATAATTTTGGACTGATAGCTTCAGTTTGAGGTGCAGGACTATAGCGTAGAGACGGTACTTAGCGACGACTTCGACATCGAAGCCCTAAACGGAGGTTTCCCGATGTCGGATGTGATCCAAATTCAGGTGGAAAATGCAATATATGATTATGATTAAAATTAGTAAAAAATTGGGCTAAAATTCATTTGCTAAAAAATGTAAAAATGAATATTAAACTGCTAAAAAAATGGATATGGAACTACACTAGCGCCCAGTTTTTTGTAACAATGACACTGTTCTTACTCAAATTTTGCTCAGATTTTCAGCACACTTACTCTTAAAAATACAAGGATTGAGATGAGATCAGGCATTAAGGGAATTTGTACGAAAATTATTGTCAATTTTAAGTGAAATGTTATTTGCGCAGACACACGGGTCCCCATCATATTCAGCGGCAAGCTGGGCCGACGAGCCCGGGCAGCTGTGTCCGCATTGTTCGCTCCGAATCTACTCTAACGACAACCTGACATTTCTTGTGATAATCAGTGATAATTATTGTTAATCTTGGACTTACAATGTATTGCCTTCTTTTCAAATATTGAAGTACCGCAGACTGGATCTGATCGTTGCCTACGCGTTTCATCCTGTCTTCAGACAAGAGCAGATTCAGGAAACAGAAGTCGACTTCCAAATCTTGATATGACTCTCGATCTCGTACGGTACTCTTCAGATGCCGCATATAATATAATCATGCATCCCACGCGATTCACCGAGCGCCTGCGCCTGACTCGCTGGCGTAGTACTATGGCGCGACTCCACCGGCACCACCAGCATCATGCATCATTCAATGCAGCTTGTGGGGAGGAATATGGGGGGGGGGGGGGGGGCAATTTTTCTTTCGTGTTCTGATCGGGTATGAAATGGAGATGCGATATCATATAACACGCTTGCTGTTAGAAGTCAACATAGTGCCACATGAGATTACAAAAATAGGGCGGGGGGGGGGGGGGGGAGGGGGCTGGCTGATTTAGCCCCCCTCCTCTATTTTTGCGATTACCATATTTTACCAGGTACATGGCTTTTTTCAACGGGGGGGGGGGGGGGGGATGAACACTCCTTTTTTTCTCAACATCCACCCCCCCCCCCTTGAGCAACAACAACAACAAATTCCTTTGGGGGCCAAGGGGGGCACATATTCATTTTTTGTTTAAGAATATTAAAATTAACGTTACCATCTTTTTTAAACCAGTTTTCCCCCATTTGTAACCATCTGAAACACATCCTAACCCCCCCCCCTTTTTTTTTTTTTTTACCAAGGGGGTGTTTGAACACCTTAGACGGCCCTATTGTCAAGGGAGGGGATGTGTTTGAACAACCAAAATACCCCCCCCCCCCCCCCTTGAGAAAAAAAAATCTCGTAAAAACACGTGATTTTGACCTTTTGGGGGGGGGGGGGTTGGTGCAATTTTTGTTTAATTTTCGAGGACCAAAAAAAAAAAATGTGCTCACTACCCCCCCCCCCCCCCCCATCCCCCTTCCCCACTGAGCGAATTTTCGGCCGGCGCGAGTTTCAAAATTCCGAGATCACAAACAAAAATAGTGCTCACCACCCCCCCCCCCCCCCCTATACGCCAATCGTTATGAATATCATGGGCCTCAATCCTTACTTAGTACCTATTGTTCAGGGGGGGTGAATGACTCCTCCTCGGTCATGAACTATAATAGTTACAGAACTACGCTCATGTATTAGAAATAAAACTTACATTTCATAACTAGATGATTATCAAACCATCACTCCATGAATCTTATTTTCATTGTGGGTCTTTGAGATAACATAAAAACTGTTATAGTTCAGTATTTACATATAGGTTAATTTTATCTGAGTTAATTCAAATGGTAGATAAACACATGCGTCAGCAAAATGTCCAATTAATATGGCAAAATCATTGGGAAATAACAGATAAAGGAAGATTCATATTTCACATCCACCCATATAAAACGAGACTTATTAATTTATCTTGATTTTATAGAAAAGATTATTATCATATAGGCTTACATAAAATGAGAATGGGAAAGTGCAAATCAAACTTTTACAAATTCAGTATCAATAGACATGAAAATGGTCTTTGTGATTACTGTCATGAAACTAAAACAATGGGTCATTATTTTATGAATTTTAAGAAACATTATATACGAGAGGAAAAAGTTGTTTTCAAGGTTGAAAAAATAAAAAAATGAGCCTACATAATATTTGAAGAAAGAAGATCATTTTCGCGCACGCTCTGATGGCTTTATAAGCCACAAAATTATAAAATACCACACATTGTAGTTGGTGAGTTATAGCTAACTTTGCCAAGGTGATATAAACGAGAAAACTATTTTATTTAAACAAATGATATATAGGCCTAAACGCCAATTTTGCATTATTTCATGTTCGTCTTCTTTTTCCTCTTCGGGAAAAAGGAAGGGAAAAGTATAACTGCACAGTAAGTTAATCTTTATTAATTTTCGCACCCTGTTCACGGTCAACACCTAAATTGTTTCCCACACCATCGATTGAAAGGTCACAACCAACGAAATGAAACTGTGAAGCTCAGTGACGACCATATTCGAGAAGCAAAACTGAAGAAAAGTGAAACACTGAAATAACTGAGTCAATATTTGAGCCAGAGTGGAAAAAACAGCGCCATCTAATCATCATTGATGAATAACTCGAAGAACAGTATAGCCAAGGTAGCGAATAATCTTTTCAGATTGAATGTAACTTCTGGCTAATCCTGAATCAGAAAAAGCGGGCTATTTGGCCAACTCGCGAGCTGATAAAGACAGGCCTTAGAGACCAACCGAGCCCACAGGAAGCATTATGAAGGCCTATACCAACAGGATGAAAAGGTCCACACTAACAGAAACCAACAAGTTTATGCATATTCATGATTAATTTGCATGTTTTCAGATAAAATACATTTATCATGATCAGTCAAGCAAATGTGACATTGCACATCATTTTTTTGTACATGTTTTTCTTAGTCAATCACTGTCAAATAGATATACGCATGTGTTTTTTTTTACCTGATTCATGATCTAATCATAAATATTGAATATTCAATTAAATTCAATTTATTTTGCAAAGCAATACAAACATACAGGGTAAAACAAAAGCAGTATACAAAGTTTCACACGATTACAATTGCTAACATAGATAAACACAGAAATACACAGAATCAATTTACAAACATGAATAATACAAAGGAAATTGCTAATGCTGGTAGCAGCCAGAAAGGAGGTGGTCCTTGTATGCGGCTGACCAATCAATCAAATATAAAAAGTTAAGCTATAATAAAAAGTAAAACAAATAACAATTACATGTAAAATATAATGAATTTAACAACCGTTAAAATCTGTAGCTAATATCAATATACGTCCATCAAGTATTTTGTGTATTTACGTTTAAAAGTGTTAACAAATTTCAATTCACGTATTTTACGAGGTATAGTACTCCATAAGCAAGGTCCATTAAATATTACTGTACGTTTATATGAAGTTGTATGTACAAGTAGTGGCAAGTGAAAATTCTCAGCATTTTTAGTACTATAGTGGTGTATATTACAATTTAGTATAAAAAGTTTTAAAGTGATTTGGGAAGGATTTGTAAATAGCACTGGAACATGTCTCCTATAACTTTGAATAAATTGTTGCTGAGACCTTACTCTACAAAATAATGATACATCATTATTTCTTATCCGAGAATGAATCGTGGTGAGAAATTCGAGACTGAAAAATTGCTTTATTGTTTCTACTTGTAGGCCTATATACTTGTTATATGAATGGAGGGTGGGATTTTTTTCTTCAAAGTCTGAATTTTCTCATCGACTCTGTTATTATAAGGTGATCGGCCGCGCAGTGTTATGGCAAATATCCTAATGATCATGTATAATAATGAGTGGAGGGTGGGATTTTCTTTAAATCTACACTGTACTACTTGTAGCTACTCCCTCTATATAGAAAACAATGCTTAATCAGTGACCATTAAACTAGTACAGATGAGCTTAAAGACCAAATCACCCATTGCGTTTCTACATGCGTTAACCCTAATAAGGCCGGGGGGCCATCATGCCCCCCCCCTCCACGATTTTCCTGATTGTTCGGGAACGCATATGGATGGCGCCCCGCCGCTCGCTGACTTATTTCTTTCGAGTCTTGTTCAACTTTTAAAAGATTTGTTTTGAAAATCGGACCTACAGTTACAAGGTCACGTGACCTTTTATCTTTGCATGTCAGCCCGAAAATCGCTAATTTTCGTGATTTGTGTACAAAACATATGGAAAAGTTATTTTTCCTAAAAACAGATCAAACATGGGTTATTGGGTCTTGTTTAAAGTCTAGGTGGTTGTTTTGGGAGTCAAAATAGTTGAATTGTAGTTAGAAATGAAATAAAACAACAAAAACAATAAAATGCATAAGTTAAAAAAACAATGAAATACATAAGAAATTATCAAAACAAGGGATAACATAAGGAATTAGCTGGCTCTTCCAAATTTGTTTGTCGTATTATTATTCAGAATGGTCGAATGAATATATGTAGTGAAAAAGAATGCTTAAATATGAATAATATATGATTTATGGGTAAAAATGTGATTTTTATGACTGTATTTGCATAAATTACCATAAATATGCAAATAGGTGATTTTTTCAAAAAAATGAAATTATCATAGTAATTTGTCTCCCTGACGATTTCAGTGTCTAGTGTTTGTTGTTGTTGTTGTTGTTGTTGATGTTTTTTTTTTTTTTGGGGGGGGGGGGGGGGGTCTATTATACATCAAGGTCATATTACGTGAGCTAATCATCAGTTTGTCAATGTCTTATGTAGGTTTAGTCTCATTTCATTTTTTTTCATTTCATTTATTTTCCACATTAAAAACCAGAAGAATATACAAGGTAAGAAAATACGTTTTATACATTTGACACATAGAGCAAATGAAAAACAGATACATAAGCATAAAAGAACAATGAAAATCTACATCAGTTAACAAACATCAACATTAAAACATAACTAGACATAATACTTGTTTGGAACAAGTATAGGTGGGCTGGTCAACTAAAATTTGAGACAAAATAGAGCAAAAATAAGCGAGATACTGCTAAAAAACAATGTCATTGATGTAATGATGTAAACGAAATTCACCTTCCATAGACATAACACGCAACTTCAGAAATTTCTGATATGTGCCCTTTAATCGAAATTTTTACTCTGATGACGTCATCAAAATGAAAAATGATTATTATGAAACTTGTAGAGAATTATCTTAGCTACAACATATCGAAATTTTGAAGAGAATCGATCAATATATACAGAGATACAATCAATTTTACATAAATATGCTGACTTCATAATATGCAAATTCGTATTTTGAGTTCCAAGGCCATTATGATGATGTCACGATACATTTAATGGCCAAATTAGACATGGAATCATATTTCCGACTCATACTCATACTCACGGTTCATTCCAAAGAGCTATAATGGATTTTGTATAGGCATGTTTTTGCCCATATATGCTATGTATTAAAAGAGCTCGCGCGCATTGACATTTATCTTGAATTTACGCTCATCTTGTTAATAATGGTCATAAAGAGATCAACATGGTATCGAATTCCTTGAAAAAATATGAGAAATATCATGAAAGAAAAAAAAAATGGCGATTCTATGTTTGTTAATGGTGTTACGCGCGAAAACGCGCGCGCATGCTCGTACGCGCGATTTTTTATAAAATGCTTAAAATGACCTAAAACGTATGCAAAATAAATTTGAGACGATTTTGAGCATTTAATTTTTTTGCGCGCGCACTGACGCGCGGACGTACGCGCACGCGCGCGTTTTTTGACCTGAAATTAACCGGACTGATATTGACCTTGATCATGATAAATATGAATGAGAAATACCTTTTGGTTATGAAGATATGATCATGAGATGATTTTCAGAAAATTTCACAAAATGGCGCCTAGATGACGTCATCAGTCAAGGTCAAGGTTGGAAACCTCAGTGTGTTTTGTTTATATGCCTATACATATGTGTGCCAAATGTCAAGGCATTTGATTGAGCTATTTTCAAGTTATCTTGTTAACAAAAAAGTGGGTGGAAATAAGAAAAATAAATAAATAAAAAATAATAATAAAGGCAATTTTAACAAAATTATAAGGTGGTCTGTATTAGATACAGCCCACCTGAAAAGGTAAGTAATGTAGATGGGGCTAGAAAAAGCGAAGCTTATCGAGTCTAGCCCCGGTAGCAATGAAGGGGAAGTCCACCCTGAGAATGTGTGTGGCCAAGTAAAGGCGGAGTAAACCCATCCTCAGGGTGGACTCTCCCTTCAAATGTCTGGTTTTATAATTATATTAAATTGACCCGATAAAAACAGAATTGCAATTTGAAACATAATAATAATAATTTTTTAGATTGAAATGACTATTTAGAATTGAAAAGGTATTTTTTATATTCAACTTAAATTGTCGTAATGATGCAGATTGTTTGAGACTGTCATATAAAGCAAACCATGTAAGGTAACCCTGGTACTTAACACTTCTTTGGCCAGTAGCAGTTCTGTAATAAATGCTATGCAAATTCTTGGAGTTTCGGGTGTTATAACAATGTACATCACTGTTGCATCTAAACCAGTTTTGAAGTGAGTTTGGTAATAGTCCCTTTTCAGACCTGTACATAAATTCTCCCAGTTGTAACCTACCTAATTTATATACAGTCAAAACCCTTAATTGTTTAAAGATATCTTTGGTATGGGCCTAATAATCAGACTTGGCAACTATGCGTATTACACGTTTTTGCAACAAATGTAAACGATTTAACAAGGTATTTGATGCATTTATCCATAGCATATTCCCATATTGTAAATGGGGTATGAATTAATAAATTGTATAGTAAAAGCAGTACCTTTGACGGTAATACAAATTTCAGTTTTGACATAACTCCAGTAATTCTCGAGATCTTCAATGCCATATCATTAATATGTAAAGACCATGATGACTTGTCATCAATGTTAACTCCCAAGAAGTGGGCATTAAGCCCCAGTCCCATATAAAGCCGGACCAGCACGGACGAGCACGGACCACTCCGGACCATCCCGGACCATGGTCTGGGGTGATCCGGGATGGTCCGGGATGTTTTGTTCAAAAAATCGCAACCGCCGACCGTCTCCCCGGACCCAACACGGTACCACTACGGACCGCCCCGGACCGTCCGGGCATAGCCCCGGCAGCAGTACAGATCATTCCAGACCCAGCACGGAGCCGCCACGGACCGTCCCGGACCACCCCGGTGCCAACACGGTGCCAACACGGATGACACCGGACCATCCCGGTGCCAACACGGATCATCCCGGGTGATCCGTGTCGCCACCGTGCTGGGTCCGGGATCATCCGTAGGGGCGCCGGGGTGATCCGGGGTCAATAACTCACTCCCGGACTGCCACGGATCAACACGGACCGCCCCGGCGCCACTTCGGATGACCCCGGACCCAGCACGGTGGCTACACGGATCACCCCAGATCAAACTATTGTCCCGGACCGTCCCGGACCACCCCGGCAGTTTTTGACCGTCAAAAACATCCGGGGTCGACTCCCGGACCGCCCAGGACCATCCAGGACCATCCAGGACCATCCAGGACCATCCAGGACCACCCCGGTGCCAACACGGTGTCAACACGGACCGAATCCCGGATCACCCCGGATGGGGTCCGGGATGGTCCGGGACGGTCCGGGACGTATATGGGACTGTAGCTTTATGTACTTGCTTTAAGGGCTCTAGTGAATCAACAAACTTAAGAGTAAGTAAGTTCTTGTCATATTGTTTATTTAATGGTGCAAAATGCATAAAATTTGTTTTCTCAATATTTATCCTTAACCCATTCACTTTGTACCAAATATTAACCTTTTGTATTTCTTTATTCATATTATGGACAAGAGTATCTAGTTTCTTCTCGCTTTAAGAGACATTGGTATCGTCTGCAAAAATAATGTATGACAAAGTTGAGGAAACATTAATTTTGGCAAATCGTTTATATATAGAATAAACAACAGTGGCCCAATTATTGACCCTTGGGGCACTCCGCATACAAGTTCTTTTTCAAATGAAGTCGCATTATCATAAACAACATATTGTTTCCTTTCCTTTAAATAATCCTTTATCCACTGTAATGGCAAACCCCTCACACCATAGTACTCCAATTTGGATAATAAGGCTTGATGATTAGTTGAGTCAAAAGCCTTTGAAATATCCAATGACAAACGGAGTGTATGTTTGCTATCGTCAAGGGAAGTAAGTATTTGGTCCAAAAAATATGTCAAGGTCAATATACTTGAATGACCAGATCTGAAGCCATATTGAAAATTTGACAAAATCCCTCGTTTCTCAATGTAAGACAATAATCGAGAGTAAAATAATTTTTCCAAGATTTTGGAGAAAACGGGCAAGAGTGACACCGGTCTATAATTACAAAAAATGATCGAGAGAGCCTTTCTTATAGATCGGAGTCACCCTCGCCAGCTTCATACTGTGAGGGAATTTACCAGTGGAAAGGGAAAGGTTAAAAATATGTACAAGTGGAGCAAGAATGAAATAGATTGATTCTTTAATGACAGAAACAGTTATATTATCATGATCCGGACTTTTACCTATTTTCAATGCCTTCACTATAATAATTTCATGACCTTCTATTGGTTTCAGAAACATTGACTGTTGATATTGACCATTCATATAAGACCTACAGTTCAGCATGTCAATATTACTTGTATCTGTAAACGTTGTCCCAATGCCTATGAAATATTCATTGATTTTGTTTGCAATATCAACAGGATCTGTAAGTTTCTTATTATTTTCATCACGAAAACAGTCTTGGTTCTTTCTTTTGATTCCCCTATTCAACATGTTGTTAATAATATTCCGGGTTCGTTTGCTGCAATTACTTTCTTCAAACTGCTTTGCATAGTAAGATTCTTTTGACCTTCGAATAATTGAAGTTAAAGTATTTCGATACTGTCGGTATACTTTTTTCCTGTACGCAGGACGGACGCAGGAGGGTTCTTCAAATACTTTTTGTATAGCTTTATCTTTTTCTTACATGATTTCAATATTGCTATTGTAATCCATGGTTTAGATTCCCTTTTTCGGCAACGCTTTTCTTTCAAAGGGAAACAAGAATTCTGTATGATATTAAATTCACTGAGAAATACTTCATAAGCTCTGTCACATGACTCTTCATTACCAAGAATGTTCAGTCAGGGCAACCCTAAATTTATCAAAGTTTGAGCGAGACATGTCTCTTGAATAAGTTTTATTGCATTGATCTCGCTTAAGCCTTTCATTATGTTTTGACCGATTGAATACAAAAATTGGAAGGTGGTCTGAAATGTCTGCCAGTAAAATACCGCTTTTCAACACTAGACTTGTGTCATTGACAAATATATTGTCAATAAGAGTTGAACTTGACTGAACTATTCTTGTTGCCTTTGTTATGAGAGGGGCATAAGAGTGAGAAAAAAACCATTTCCAAGAAAGAGTTGATATGTTGGTCAGAGTGTACATCCAGTAAGTTTAGATTGAAGTCGCCTAAAAAGTAGCATGTTTTATTTTCGCGACCAACTTTCTCTAGAATATTGTTAAGATCTGTTAAAAAGTCAACACAGCTTTGAGAAGGAGGTCTATAAATTACTGCAATTATCAAGTTTTTACTATTACTGTGAGCTACCTCAATGAAGTAAGATTCAATATTTTCATTAAATACAGACAGATCAGTTCTCTCCTTAATATGAAATGAAGTTTTAGCAAATATTCCAACACCACCTCCACGGGATAGTCGCCCTTTTCCATAATATTCATAGCCAGCAAGTGACAATAGACAATCTGGACCTTTCGGAAGCCATGTTTCGCTGAGCAGAATAAAATCAACTTTACACTTTAGCAAATCTAGAAACTCAGACATAGTATCAAAGTTTTTATTGAGACTGCGGCAATTAATATGCATTAAGGATATGTATTCTTCATCCAATAACGAAATTTCGTTATTAAGTTGATCAGGTAAAAAATACTCTGTTTCTTTGTCTATTATATTGTCTAATGTTCTAATACTCGGGTCCCTATAACCCAGTGGTTTCGATCTTAAAGGTGAAATTCAAAGAAAATCACAAATATGTCAACTAATGTATCACTAGAAACCTGTTTACTTGCTAGACTTCACTGTCAGACACTATTGGGTGACTGACTGGCTTTTTTTATTTCTTTGGTAATAACATTCATAAAATGAGCTGAAAAGGGTACATGAGCATTTCTATATACATCAATAACCCACTTCTTGTAATGGCCCAAATTAAACTGATTAAATCTTTGCTCAGCATAAAACGTACGACTATTCGGTACAATGGTCTGAAAATCAGACTATTACTTACTGGCTCTTTAGCTCTTAAGTCGATTCGACAACTATTAATATCTGTTCGTTATAGTGACATTGGCATCGTTTCATGAAATCGTCATAACTACAACTATAATCACCGACGTCCCATTGAGACACGTGTTAAATTTGATTAACGCATTTTAATGATAATGAGTTGTCGGCGAACTTGTTCCTATGATGGTTTCGTGAAACGCTACCCTAGCTGCTTTCTCTCTTGCCTGCTTCATAATTATATCCAATGTGCTTGCTAATATTGTCCAACAGATAATGATCGCTTAAACTGTACTGTAATGTCCAGTGGCGTACGCAGGATTTTTTCAAGGGGGGGGGGGGGTGGGGTTAAAATCGGGCCCAAAATTTCGCAACGACTCAGCTTTATTATTTTGCTCCCGAAAATTTCAAAATCGCGCCGGCCGAAAAGTCGCTCAGTGGGGGGGGGGGGGGGGGGGGGGGGAGGGGAAGGTTTCACAAAAAACATACACATAAAAAAAACTCAAGGGGGGGTTTAACCCCCCCCCCCCCCCCCTGCGTACGCGCCTGGTAATGTCCCATTTGCAGGCCAAAAAAATGAAAAGGTTAAATTCCAATAGGGGGCTTGAAAATGTCTTTAAGTGGGAAAATAACGACTATTGGAAAATTATGGCATAATCTACCCTCTTTCATAATGATAAGGGGTGGTTAACCGTGGCTTTTTTCTTTTTAAGATGACATAATTTATGCGCTTCTCATTTTTGTATTTTATTACACAATAGCTCGGTGAATATACGTAATATATAGGACCTAATTTGTTGCGAGCAATCATCATTCATTTACACCTTTAAAAAGGAGGCATGTTTTGAACTGCGACATATCAGAGCAAGCCTTCGGGCATCAGACAATTAAACTGATAGGTATCTAGATGATCACAAATCAGAGCAGCGACCGACCGATCAGTAGCATATGCTCGGTCGCTGCTGGAATTTAGGCATCGCCCAGCGATTAGGTCGGTGCCCGGGCGGCGACCGCCCAGGCACCGAGCGTATTTTGGGCAGCGAGTGAAAGGTGAGCAGGCGCCGCCCAAATTTTAACTCCGCGCTAAAACTTCAGCGGCGACCGAGCGATGCTCTAAAAACGAGCGGTGTCTGAGCGCAGGGGCGTCGCTAGACCTTTTTCAGTGGGGGGGTGTAGAGGTCAACGATTACCGACAAAACTAGCCACCAATTACCGACAAAATAAAATGTCCAATATCTACAAATTCAACCCTATAAACCTGGGGCGAAGGCTAAATTGTTTTTCCTATGGACTATCTATAGTACTTGCATATGCGCAAAATTGTCGTTTTCCTCGACGACATAAATATACGATTTATTTCTTCAATTTAGTCAGCATCATAGCTATATATTTTAATGCAGGCGCGGAGCTAGGATCTTGTTTTAGGGAGGGGCGGTAGTGAGCAACAGAATCACTTAAAAGCGCGCTCATTAGGGGGGTGTGGGTGATGGGCCTCCCGCGCGAATCGCGGAAGCTTAGACGTTTCCTTAAATTATTAGGAAAAGAAGACGATTAATTGTACCGTTTTCGACTGGTAATCCTTGTCTTAATGAAGTTTTAAATTGTTATAAAATAGAAGACGATTTGCTGTACCGTTCTCGACTGTTTATCCTTTTCTGAATTCAGTTCCCCCCCCCCCTCCCGCGCAAACCGCGCAAAGCGCGGAAGCTTTGACGTTTCATTAAATTATGAGAAAAAGCAGAGTTTCGGTGTACTGTTCTCGACTCTTAATCCTTATTTGAATGTAGCTTCCCCCTCTCGCGCGATGCGCGGAAGTTTTTACTTTTCATTAAATTATTAGCGAAAGAAGACGATTCGTCGTACCGTTTTCGACTCTTAATAAGCCCTATTCACCTGAATTCAGTTTCCCCCTCTTGCGCGAAGCGCGAAAGCTATGACGTTTCCCCATATTATTAGAGAAAGAACACGATTCGTTATACCGTTTTCGACTTTAAATAAGCCCTATTTAGTTTGTCTGAATTCAGTTTCCCCCTCTCGTGCGAAGCGCAGAAGCTTTGACGTTTCCTTAAATTATTAGAGAAAGAAGACGATTCGTCGTACCGTTCTCAACTCGTCTAAATGAAGTCTTCTCTTTCCGCGCGAAGCGCGGAGTTTTTGGCGTTTTATCACAATATAGAGAAAGGAAGACGATTCCTCGTACCGTTTTCGAATCTTATTAAGCCCTATTTTTTTTGTCTGAATTCAGTTTCCCCTTCTCACGCGAAGCGCGGAAGCTTTGACGTTTTCCTCATATTATAAGAGAAAGAACACGATTCGTTGAACCGTTTTCGACTCTAAATAAGCCCTATTAATTTTGTCTGAATTCAGTTTTTCCCTACCGCGCGAAGCGCGGAATTTTTGGCGTTTCATAACAATATAGAGAAAGGAAGACGATTCCTCATACCGTTTTCGAATCCTATTAAGCCCTATTCAATTGAATTCAGTTTCCCCCTCTCGCGCGAAACGCGGAAGCTTTGACGTTTCCTAAAATTAATAGAGAAAGAAGATGATTCGTCGTACCGTTTTCGACTCGTCTAAATGAAGTTTTCCCCTTCCGCGCAAAACGCGGAATTTTTGGCGTTTCATCACAATATAGAGAACGGAAGACTATTCCTCGTACCGTTTTCGAATCTAAGCCCTATTCATCTGAATTCAGTTTCCCCCTCTCGCGCGAAGCGCGAAAGCTTTGACGTTTCCTCAAATTATTAGAGAAAGAAGACGATTCGTCGTACCGTTTTCGACTCTTAATAAGCCCTATTCATCTGAATTCAGTTTGCCCCTCACGCGCAAAGCGCGAAAGCTTTGACGTTTCCTCAAATTATTAGAGAAAAAACACAATTCGTTGTACCGATTTCTACTTTTGATAAGCCCTATTTGTCTGAATTCAGTTTCCCACTCTCGCGCGAAGCGCGGAAGCTTTGACGTTTCTTTAAATTATTAGAGAAAGAAGACGATTCGTTGTACCGTTTTCGACTCGTCTAAATGAAGTTTCTCCTTCCGCGCGAAGCGCGAAATTTTGGGCGTTTTATCAAGAAAGGAAGACGATTCGTCGTACCGTTGTTGACTCATAAACCTTGTTTGAATTTATTTTCCCCGAAAATTTTAAACCTCTGATTTCTTTAGCTGATATTATAGGACAAGTGAAACTTTAAAAAAAAAAAATTATATAAGTTGTAGTCACTCTCGAAGTCGTCACAGCGGATAAGAAGTCACAGTTCGTAGGGAAAAAAAACTTGTCGGCCGACCGACAATATAGATCTCACTGACTTCAAACTTCTGCATATAGTACACGAGGATCGAGCAAGAATACCGACACAGCTGACCCGACACAGCAACATATTTACCCGTGTCTTTCTTGCTCCCTCGACGAGACGATTCCACCCAACAACCTCCTCCTCTCTCATACTCTTACCTCCCCTCTCTCTCCTCTCTTTCATCCCCTGTGTCTTTTGTTTCCCTTTCACTCTTTTTTCTTCTTTTTTTCCTTTTCTTTCTTTTTCTTTTTTTCCTCTCCTCCCTCTTTTCTCTTTCTTTCCTCTCTTTTCTTTCCTTTCTTTTCCTTTCTTTCCTTTCTTTTCCTTTCTTTCTTTTCTTTTCCTTTTCTTTTTTCTTTTCTTTCCCTTTCTTTTTTCCCCCTCTTTTTTTCTCTCTCTTTTTTCCCCTCTCTTTTTTTCCCTCTCTTTTTTCCCTCCCCCTTTTCTGTTTTTTTCCGACGGCAGCGCAATTTTACCGACAATATCCTGACAGGTGGGGGGGTGTCGCACCCCCCCCCCCCCACACCCCCCCTTTGGCGACGCCCCTGCCTGAGCGGCCGTCGCTCGAGGGCCGGGCAGCCGCCGGGCAGAATAATTTTGGTTAAAATCTCGCCGCTCGGCCGCCGAGCAGGCTACTTTTGGGTAATGTGACCATAACAAAAAAAATCAATAATGATCATTGCTGTAACCAGGCGCGGATCCAGGATTTCTTAGGGGGGAGGCCCAAATTTGAAATTATGCGAGCCAAATATTGGTACGTAATGGTGACCAGCAGTGACGTAATGGGGAGGGGGGTGGGGGGGGGTGCAGGGAGGGGCGAGTTTTTCCCCTACCACCTCCGCGAAGCGCGGAAGCTTCGATATTTGAATAAATTATTAAAGAAAGAAGACGACTCGTTGTACCCTTCCCAAAAATAATCCTCGTCTGAATTATGTTTCCCCCCCCCCTCCCGCGCAAAGCGCGGAAGCTTTTACGTTTCATTAAATTATTAGAGAAAGAAGACGATTCGTTGTGTCGTTATCGACTCTTAATCTTCGTCTAACTTCAGTTTCCCCCCTCCCGCGCGAAGCTCGGAAGCTTTTACGTTTCATTAAATCATTAGAGAAAGAAACGATTCGTTGTACCGTTCTCGACTCTTAATCCTTGTCTAAATTCAGTTCCCTCCCCTTCCACGCGAAGCGCGGAAGATTCGACGTTTCATTAAATCATCAGAGAAAGAAGACGATTCTTGTACCGTTCTCGACGCGTAATTGATCAACAATCCTTCCAATTAGGTGAGCCAGTGGAGTTCTCAGAGTCTTGAGATTCAGATATGCAGGATTAAATCTCTGTGGATCTCTGCACGGAGCTAGAAAAATCGATTGACGGAAAAATCGATTGACGCGTATAAGTTGTCAGAGTCTTGAGATTCAGATATGCAGGGTTAAATCTTTGTGGATCTCTGCACGGAGCTAGAAAAATCGATTGACGGAAATATCGATTGACGCGTAAGTTTTCAGAGTCTTGAGATTCAGATATGGCAGGGTTAAATCTTTGTGGATCTCTGCACGGAGGTAGAAAAATCGATTGACGGGTAATTGATCGACAATCCTACCCATAAATAGGTGAGCCAGTGCAGTTCTCAGAGTCTTGAGATTCAGATATGCAGGATTAAATCTCTGTGGATCTCTGCACGGAGCTAGAAAAATCGATTGACGGAAAAATCGATTGACGCGCGTAAGTTCTCAGAGTCTCGAGGTTCATGCAGGATTAAATCTTTGTGGATCTCTGCACGGAGCTAGAAAAATCGATTGACGCGTCATTGATCGACAATCCTACCCATTATTAGGTGAGCCAGTGGAGTTCTCAGAGTCTCGAGATTCAGATATGCAGGGTTAAATCTCTGTGGATCTCTGCTGCACAAAGCTAGAAAAATCAATTGACGCGTAATTGAACAACATTCCTTCCAATTAGGTGAGCCAGTGGAGATCTCAGAGTCTCGAGATTCAGAAATGCAGGGTTAAACCTCTATGGATCATTACATGGAGCTAGAAAAATCGATTGACGGAAAAATCGATTGACGCGTAAGTTTTCAGAGTCTTGAGATTCAGAAATGCAGGATTAAATCTCTGTAGATCTCTGCACGGAGCTAGAAAAATCGATTGACGGAAAAATCGATTGACGCGTATAAGTTGTCAGAGTCTTGAGATTCAGATATGCAGGGTTAAATCTTTGTGGATCTCTGCACGGAGCTAGAAAAATCGATTGACGGAAATATCGATTGACGCGTATAAGTTCTCAGAGTCTCGAGATTAAGATATGCAGGATTAAATCTTTGTGGATCTCTGCACGGAGCTAGAAAAATCGATTGACGGAAAAATCGATTGACGCGTATAAGTTGTCAGAGTCTTGAGATTCAGATATGTAGGGTTAAATCTACGTGGGTCTCTGCACGGAGCTAGAAAAATCAATTGATGGAAATATCGATTGACGCGTAAGTTTTCAGAGTCTTGAGATTCAGATATGGCAGGGTTAAATCTTTGTGGATCTCTGCACGGTGGTAGAAAAATCGATTGACGGGTAATTGATCGACAATCCTACCCATAAATAGGTGAGCCAGTGCAGTTCTCAGAGTCTTGGGATTCAGATATGCAGGATTAAATCTCTGTGGATCTCTGCACGGAGCTAGAAAAATCGATTGACGGAAAAATCGATTGAAGCGCGTAAGTTCTCAGAGTCTCGAGATTCAGATACGCAGGGTTAAATCTCTGTTGATCTCTGCATTGAGCTAGAACAATCGATTGACGGAAAATCGATTGACGCGCGTAAGTTCTCAGAGTCTCGAGATTCAGATATGCAGGATTAAATCTTTGTGGATCTCTGCACGGAGCTAGAAAAATCGATTGACGCGTAATTGATCGACAATCCTACCCATTATTAGGTGAGCCAGTGGAGTTCTCAGAGTCTCGAGATTCAGATATGCAGGGTTAAATCTCTGTGGATCTCTGCTGCACGAAGCTAGAAAAATCAATTGACGCGTAATTGATCAACATTCCTTCCAATTAGGTGAGCCAGTGGAGATCTCAGAGTCTCGAGATTCAGAAATGCAGGGTTAAACCTCTATGGATCATTACATGGAGCTAGAAAAATCGATTGACGGAAAAATCGATTGACGCGTAAGTTTTCAGAGTCTCGAGATTCAGATATGCAGGGTTAAATCTCTGTGGATCTCTGCTGCACGAAGCTAGAAAAATCAATTGACGCGTAATTGATCAACATTCCTTCCAATTAGGTGAGCCAGTGGAGATCTCAGAGTCTCGAGATTCAGAAATGCAGGGTTAAACCTCTATGGATCATTACATGGAGCTAGAAAAATCGATTGACGGAAAAATCGATTGACGCGTAAGTTTTCAGAGTCTCGAGATTCAGATATGCAGGGTTAAATCTCTGTGGATCTCTGCTGCACGAAGCTAGAAAAATCGATTGACGCGTAATTGATCAACATTCCTTCCAATTAGGTGAGCCAGTGGAGATCTCAGAGTCTCGAGATTCAGAAATGCAGGGTTAAACCTCTATGGATCTCTACATGGAGCTAGAAAAATCGATTGACGGAAAAATCGATTGACGCGTAAGTTTTCAGAGTCTTGAGATTCAGAAATGCAGGGTTAAATCTATGTACGATCTCTGCACGGAGCTAGAAAATTGATTGACGGAAAAATCGATTGACGCGTATAAGTTGTCAGAGTCTCGAGATTCAGATATGCAGGATTAAATCTTTGTGGATCTCTGCACGGAGCTAGAAAAATCGATTGACACGCGTAAGTTTTCAGAGTCTTGAGATTCAGATCCCGGCCCCCCCACTCAGGTTTCGAAATGACCGCATGCGTGCATTTTGCCAAAATGTCCGGTAAAGGAGTACTTTTCGTGCGACAAAGTCCGGCCCGAGAATTGTAAAAAAAGGGGTGTATTTGACTTTTCACCCGTAGATTTCTTTAAAAAGGGGGTGTTTTTCTCTCTTTCTCTCATCTCGTTGGACTCCTGAGAAATTATTCCGAATTTAGGGGGATACATTGAGCATTCTTCCTGATTTAGGGGGGTCTCCAAGGCAGGAAAAGCCCGCGAAAAGCCCGCGAAAGGGGGGTTCGGAAATGTTGGCAGTCCTCAGATAGGGGGTGCTTTCAAAAAGAGGGAACGAGCATATGCGTACCCTAAAAAACACTGAGTGGGGGGGCCGGGATTCAGATATGGCAGGGTTAAAACTTTGTGGATCTCTGCACGGAGGTAGAAAAATCGATTGACGCGTAATTGATCGACAATCCTACCCATTATTAGGTGAGCCAGTGGAGTTCTCAGAGTCTCGAGATTCAGATATGCAGGATTAAATCTCTGTGGATCTCTGCACGGAGCTAGAAAAATCGATTGACGGAAAAATCGATTGACGCGCGTAAGTTCTCAGAGTCTCGAGATTCAGATATGCAGGGTTAAATCTCTGTTGATCTCTGCATGGAGCTAGAACAATCGATTGACGGAAAAATCGATTGACGCGTATAAGTTCTCAGAGTCTCGAGATTCAGATATGCAGGATTAAATCTTTGTGGATCTCTGCACGGAGCTAGAAAAATCGATTGACGCGTAATTGATCGACAATCCTACCCATTATTAGGTGAGCCAGTGGATCTCTGCACGGAGCTAGAAAAATCGATTGACGAAAAAATCGATTGACACGCGTAAGTTTTCAGAGTCTTGAGATTCAGATCCCGGCCCCCCCACTCAGGTTTCGAAATGACCGCATGCGTGCATTTTGCCAAAATGTCCGGTAAAGGAGTACTTTTCGTGCGACAAAGTCCGGCCCGAGAATTGTAAAAAAAGGGGTGTATTTGACTTTTCACCCGGAGATTTCTTTAAAAAGGGGGTGTTTTTTCTCTCTTTCTCTCATCTCTTTGGACTCCTGAGAAATTATTCCGAATTTAGGGGGATACATTGAGCATTCTTCTTGATTTAGGGGGGTCTCCAAGGCAGGAAAAGCCCGCGAAAAGCCCGCGAAAGGGGGGTTCGGAAATGTTGGCAGTCCTCAGATAGGGGGTGCTTTCAAAAAGAGGGAACGAGCATATGCGTACCCTAAAACACTGAGTGGGGGGGGGGGCCGGGATTCAGATATGGCAGGGTTAAAACTTTGTGGATCTCTGCACGGAGGTAGAAAAATCGATTGACGCGTAATTGATCGACAATCCTACCCATTATTAGGTGAGCCAGTGGAGTTCTCAGAGTCTCGAGATTCAGATATGCAGGATTAAATCTCTGTGGATCTCTGCACGGAGCTAGAAAAATCGATTGACGGAAAAATCGATTGACGCGCGTAAGTTCTCAGAGTCTCGAGATTCAGATATGCAGGGTTAAATCTCTGTTGATCTCTGCATGGAGCTAGAACAATCGATTGACGGAAAAATCGATTGACGCGTATAAGTTCTCAGAGTCTCGAGATTCAGATATGAAGGATTAAATCTTTGTGGATCTCTGCACGGAGCTAGAAAAATCGATTGACGCGTAATTGATCGACAATCCTACCCATTATTAGGTGAGCCAGTGGAGTTCTCAGAGTCTCGAGATTCAGATATGCAGGATTAAATCTCTGTGGATCTCTGCTGCACGAAGCTAGAAAAAAATCAATTGACGCGTAATTGATCAACATTCCTTCCAATTAGGTGAGCCAGTGGAGATCTCAGAGTCTCGAGATTCAGAAATGCAGGGTTAAACCTCTATGGATCATTACATGGAGCTAGAAAAATCGATTGACGGAAAAATCGATTGACGCGTAAGTTTTCAGAGTCTTGAGATTCAGAAATGCAGGGTTAAATCTCTGTATGATCTCTGCACGGAGCTAGAAAATCGATTGACGGAAAAATCGATTGACGCGTAAGTTCTCAGAGTCTCGAGATTCAGATATGCAGGATTAAATCTCTGTGGATCTCTGCACGGAGCTAGAAAAATCGATTGACGCGTATAAGTTGTCAGAGTCTTGAGATTCAGATATGCAGGGTTAAATCTTTGTGGATCTCTGCACGGAGCTAGAAAATTCGATTGACGGAAAAATCGATTGACGCGTAAGTTTTCAGAGTCTCGAGATTCAGATATGCAGGGTTAAATCTCTGTGGATCTCTGCTGCACGAAGCTAGAAAAATCGATTGACGCGTAATTTATCAACATTCCTTCCAATTAGGTGAGCCAGTGGAGATCTCAGAGTCTCGAGATTCAGAAATGCAGGGTTAAACCTCTATGGATCTCTACATGGAGCTAGAAAAATCGATTGACGCGTAATAATTGATCGACAATCCTACCCATTATTAGGTGAGCCAGTGGAGTTCTCAGAGTCTCGAGATTCAGATATGCAGGGTTAAATCTCTGTGGATCTCTGCTGCACGAAGCTAGAAAAATCGATTGACGCGTAATTGATCAACATTCCTTCCAATTAGGTGAGCCAGTGGAGATCTCAGAGTCTCGAGATTCAGAAATGCAGGGTTAAACCTTTATGGATTATTAAATGGAGCTAGAAAAATCGATTGGTAACCGTGGTTATCATGGTACCAAAACAATGAAATACATTGTTTAATGACCCAATGTATTTCATTGTTTTGGTACCATGATAACCATGGTTACCATGGTGGATGGTAATTTGGACAAAAGTACCATGGTTACCATGTTACATTTTTTCGCACGGAGGTAGAAAAATCGATTGACGCGCAATTGATCGACAGTCCTACCCATTAGGTGAGCCAGTGGAGTTCTCAGAGTCTCGAGATTCAGATATGCAGGGTTAAATCTTTGAGGATCTCTGCACAGACCAAAAAAAAAATCGATGACGGAAGAAAAAAAAATCGATTGACGCTTAATTGATCGACAATCCTACCCATTAGGTGAGCCAGTGGAGATCTCAGAGTCTCGATATTCAGAAATGCAGGGTTAAATCTCTGTCGATATCTTTGCACAGAGCTAGAAAAATCGATTGATGGAAAATTCGATTGATGCGTAATAATATTGATCACCAATCCTTCCAATTAAGTGAGCCAGTGGAGTTCTCAGAGTCTTGAGATTCAGATATGCAGGATTAAATCTCTGTGGATCTCTGCACGGAGCTAAATAAATCGATTGACGGAAAAATCGATTGACGCGCGTAAGTTCTCAGAGTCTCGAGATTCAGAAATGCAGGGTTAAAGCCTCTATGGATCTCTACATGGAGCTAGAAAAATCGATTGACGGAAAAATCGATCGACGCGTAAGTTTTCAGAGTCTTGAGATTCAAAAAAGGCAGGATTAAATCTCTGTACGATCTCTGCACGGAGCTAGAAAATCGATTGATGGAAAAATCGATTGACGCGTATAAGTTTTCAGAGTCTCGAGATTCAGATATGCAGGGTTAAACCTCTATGGATCTCTACATGGAGCTAGAAAAATCGATTGACGGAAAAATCGATTGACGCGTAAGTTTTCAGAGTCTTGAGATTCAGAAATGCAGGGTTAAATCTCTGTATGATCTCTGCACGGAGCTAGAAAATCGATTGACGGAAAAATCGATTGACGCGTAAGTTCTCAGAGTCTCGAGATTCAGATATGCAGGATTAAATCTCTGTGGATCTCTGCACGGAGCTAGAAAAATCGATTGACGCGTATAAGTTGTCAGAGTCTTGAGATTCAGATATGCAGGGTTAAATCTTTGTGGATCTCTGCACGGAGCTAGAAAATTCGATTGACGGAAAAATCGATTGACGCGTAAGTTTTCAGAGTCTCGAGATTCAGATATGCAGGGTTAAATCTCTGTGGATCTCTGCTGCACGAAGCTAGAAAAATCGATTGACGCGTAATTTATCAACATTCCTTCCAATTAGGTGAGCCAGTGGAGATCTCAGAGTCTCGAGATTCAGAAATGCAGGGTTAAACCTCTATGGATCTCTACATGGAGCTAGAAAAATCGATTGACGCGTAATAATTGATCGACAATCCTACCCATTATTAGGTGAGCCAGTGGAGTTCTCAGAGTCTCGAGATTCAGATATGCAGGGTTAAATCTCTGTGGATCTCTGCTGCACGAAGCTAGAAAAATCGATTGACGCGTAATTGATCAACATTCCTTCCAATTAGGTGAGCCAGTGGAGATCTCAGAGTCTCGAGATTCAGAAATGCAGGGTTAAACCTTTATGGATTATTAAATGGAGCTAGAAAAATCGATTGGTAACCGTGGTTATCATGGTACCAAAACAATGAAATACATTGTTTAATGACCCAATGTATTTCATTGTTTTGGTACCATGATAACCATGGTTACCATGGTGGATGGTAATTTGGACAAAAGTACCATGGTTACCATGTTACATTTTTTCGCACGGAGGTAGAAAAATCGATTGACGCGCAATTGATCGACAGTCCTACCCATTAGGTGAGCCAGTGGAGTTCTCAGAGTCTCGAGATTCAGATATGCAGGGTTAAATCTTTGAGGATCTCTGCACAGACCAAAAAAAAAATCGATGACGGAAGAAAAAAAAATCGATTGACGCTTAATTGATCGACAATCCTACCCATTAGGTGAGCCAGTGGAGATCTCAGAGTCTCGATATTCAGAAATGCAGGGTTAAATCTCTGTCGATATCTTTGCACAGAGCTAGAAAAATCGATTGATGGAAAATTCGATTGATGCGTAATAATATTGATCACCAATCCTTCCAATTAAGTGAGCCAGTGGAGTTCTCAGAGTCTTGAGATTCAGATATGCAGGATTAAATCTCTGTGGATCTCTGCACGGAGCTAAATAAATCGATTGACGGAAAAATCGATTGACGCGCGTAAGTTCTCAGAGTCTCGAGATTCAGAAATGCAGGGTTAAAGCCTCTATGGATCTCTACATGGAGCTAGAAAAATCGATTGACGGAAAAATCGATCGACGCGTAAGTTTTCAGAGTCTTGAGATTAAAAAAAGGCAGGATTAAATCTCTGTACGATCTCTGCACGGAGCTAGAAAATCGATTGATGGAAAAATCGATTGACGCGTATAAGTTTTCAGAGTCTCGAGATTCAGATATGCAGGGTTAAACCTCTATGGATCTCTACATGGAGCTAGAAAAATCGATTGACGCGTAATTGATCGACAATCCTACCCATTATTAGGTGAGCCAGTGGAGTTCTCAGAGTCTCGAGATTCAGATATGCAGGGTTAAATCTCTGTGGATCTCTGCTGCACGAAGCTAGAAAAATCGATTGACGCGTAATTGATCAACATTCCTTCCAATTAGGTGAGCCAGTGGAGATCTCAGAGTCTCGAGATTCAGAAATGCAGGGTTAAACCTTTATGGATTATTAAATGGAGCTAGAAAAATCGATTGACGGAAAGTTTTCAGAGTCTTGAGATTTAGAAATGCAGGGTTAAATCTCTGTATGATCTCTGCACGGAGCTAGAAAATTGATTGACGGAAAAATCGATTGACGCGTAAGTTCTCAGAGTCTCGAGATTCATATATGCAGGATTAAATCTTTGTGGATCTCTGCACGGAGCTAGAAAAATCGATTGACGCGTAATTGATCGACAATCCTACCCATAATTAGGTGAGCCAGTGGAGTTCTCAGAGTCTTGAGATTCAGATATGCAGGATTAAATCTATGTGGATCTCTGCACGGAGCTAGAAAAATCGATTGACGGAAAAATCGATTGACGCTTAATTGATCGACAATCCTACCCATTAGGTGAGCCAGTGGAGATCTCAGAGTCTCGATATTCAGAAATGCAGGGTTAAATCTCTGTCGATATCTTTGCACGGAGCTAGAAAAATCGATTGATGGAAAATTCGATTGATGCGTAATAATATTGATCACCAATCCTTCCAATTAAGTGAGCCAGTGGAGTTCTCAGAGTCTTGAGATTCAGATATGCAGGATTAAATCTCTGTGGATCTCTGCACGGAACTAGAAAAATCGATTGACGGAAAAATCGATTGACGCGCGTAAGTTCTCAGAGTCTCGAGATTCAGAAATGCAGGGTTAAAGCCTCTATGGATCTCTACATGGAGCTAGAAAAATCGATTGACGGAAAAATCGATCGACGCGTAAGTTTTCAGAGTCTTGAGATTCAAAAAAGGCAGGATTAAATCTCTGTACGATCTCTGCACGGAGCTAGAAAATCGATTGATGGAAAAATCGATTGACGCGTATAAGTTTTCAGAGTCTCGAGATTCAGATATGCAGGGTTAAACCTCTATGGATCTCTACATGGAGCTAGAAAAATCGATTGACGCGTAATTGATCGACAATCCTACCCATTATTAGGTGAGCCAGTGGAGTTCTCAGAGTCTCGAGATTCAGATATGCAGGGTTAAATCTCTGTGGATCTCTGCTGCACGAAGCTAGAAAAATCGATTGACGCGTAATTGATCAACATTCCTTCCAATTAGGTGAGCCAGTGGAGATCTCAGAGTCTCGAGATTCAGAAATGCAGGGTTAAACCTTTATGGATTATTAAATGGAGCTAGAAAAATCGATTGACGGAAAGTTTTCAGAGTCTTGAGATTTAGAAATGCAGGGTTAAATCTCTGTATGATCTCTGCACGGAGCTAGAAAATTGATTGACGGAAAAATCGATTGACGCGTAAGTTCTCAGAGTCTCGAGATTCAGATATGCAGGATTAAATCTTTGTGGATCTCTGCACGGAGCTAGAAAAATCGATTGACGCGTAATTGATCGACAATCCTACCCATAATTAGGTGAGCCAGTGGAGTTCTCAGAGTCTTGAGATTCAGATATGCAGGATTAAATCTATGTGGATCTCTGCACGGAGCTAGAAAAATCGATTGACGGAAAAATCGATTGACGCGCGTAAGTTTTCAGAGTCTCGAGTTTCAGATATTATGCAGGGTTAAATCTCTGTGGATCTCTGCACGGAGCTAGAAAAATCTATTGACGGAAATATCGATTGAAGCGTAAGTTTCAGAGTCTTGAGATTCAGATATGCAGGGTTAAATCTTTGTGGATCTCTGCGCGCGCCCCTTACAAAAATGTACCATGGTAACCATGGTACTTTTGTCCAAATTACCATCCACCATGGTAACCGTGGTTATCATGGTACCAAAACAATGAAATACATTGTTTAATGACCCAATGTATTTCATTGTTTTGGTACCATGATAACCATGGTTACCATGGTGGATGGTAATTTGG
The DNA here is from genome assembly GCA_035222895.1 of Strongylocentrotus droebachiensis. NCBI lineage: Eukaryota > Metazoa > Echinodermata > Echinoidea > Camarodonta > Strongylocentrotidae > Strongylocentrotus > Strongylocentrotus droebachiensis. The sequence continues at coordinate 259,992 of JAVYIG010000961.1, forward strand.
ACAAAAATACCATGGTTACCATGTTACATTTTTTCGCACGGAGGTAGAAAAATCGATTGACGCGCAATTGATCGACAGTCCTACCCATTAGGTGAGCCAGTGGAGTTCTCAGAGTCTCGAGATTCAGATATGCAGGGTTAAACCTCTATGGATCTCTACATGGAGCTAGAAAAATCGATTGACGCGTAATTGATCGACAATCCTACCCATTATTAGGTGAGCCAGTGGAGTTCTCAGAGTCTCGAGATTCAGATATGCAGGGTTAAATCTCTGTGGATCTCTGCTGCACGAAGCTAGAAAAATCGATTGACGCGTAATTGATCTACATTCCTTCCAATTAGGTGAGCCAGTGGAGATCTCAGAGTCTCGAGATTCAGAAATGCAGGGTTAAACCTTTATGGATTATTAAATGGAGCTAGAAAAATCGATTGACGGAAAGTTTTCAGAGTCTTGAGATTTAGAAATGCAGGGTTAAATCTCTGTATGATCTCTGCACGGAGCTAGAAAATTGATTGACGGAAAAATCGATTGACGCGTAAGTTCTCAGAGTCTCGAGATTCAGATATGCAGGATTAAATCTTTGTGGATCTCTGCACGGAGCTAGAAAAATCGATTGACGCGTAATTGATCGACAATCCTACCCATAATTAGGTGAGCCAGTGGAGTTCTCAGAGTCTTGAGATTCACATATGCAGGATTAAATCTATGTGGATCTCTGCACGGAGCTAGAAAAATCGATTGACGGAAAAATCGATTGACGCGCGTAAGTTTTCAGAGTCTCGAGTTTCAGATATGCAGGGTTAAATCTTTGTGGATCTCTGCGCGCGCCCCTTACAAAAATGTACCATGGTAACCATGGTACTTTTGTCCAAATTACCATCCACCATGGTAACCGTGGTTATCATGGTACCAAAACAATGAAATACATTGTTTAATGACCCAATGTATTTCATTGTTTTGGTACCATGATAACCATGGTTACCATGGTGGATGGTAATTTGGACAAAAGTACCATGGTTACCATGTTTCATTTTTTCGCACGGAGGTAGAAAAATCGATTGACGCGCAATTGATCGACAGTCCTACCCATTAGGTGAGCCAGTGGAGTTCTCAGAGTCTCGAGATTCAGATATGGAGGGTTAAATCTTTGAGGATCTCTGCACAGACCAAAAAAAAAATCGATGACGGAAGAAAAAAAAAATCGATTGACGCTTAATTGATCGACAATCCTACCCATTAGGTGAGCCAGTGGAGATCTCAGAGTCTCGATATTCAGAAATGCAGGGTTAAATCTCTGTCGATATCTTTGCACGGAGCTAGAAAAATCGATTGATGGAAAATTCGATTGACGCGTAATAATATTGATCACCAATCCTTCCAATTAAGTGAGCCAGTGGAGTTCTCAGAGTCTCGAGATTCAGAAATGCAGGGTTAAAGCCTCTATGGATCTCTACATGGAGCTAGAAAAATCGATTGACGGAAAAATCGATCGACGCGTAAGTTTTCAGAGTCTTGAGATTCAAAAAAGGCAGGATTAAATCTCTGTACGATCTCTGCACGGAGCTAGAAAATCGATTGATGGAAAAATCGATTGACGCGTATAAGTTTTCAGAGTCTCGAGATTCAGATATGCAGGATTAAATCTTTCTGGATCTCTGCACGGAGCTAGAAAACTCGATTGACGCGTAATTGATCGACAATCCTACCCATAATTAGGTGAGCCAGTGGAGTTCTCAGAGTCTCGAGATTCAGATATGCAGGGTTAAATCTCTGTGGATCTCTGCTGCACGAAGCTAGAAAAATCGATTGACGCGTAATTGATCAACATTCCTTCCAATTAGGTGAGCCAGTGGAGATCTCAGAGTCTCGAGATTCAGAAATGCAGGGTTAAACCTTTATGGATTATTAAATGGAGCTAGAAAAATCGATTGACGGAAAGTTTTCAGAGTCTTGAGATTTAGAAATGCAGGGTTAAATCTCTGTATGATCTCTGCACGGAGCTAGAAAATTGATTGACGGAAAAATCGATTGACGCGTAAGTTCTCAGAGTCTCGAGATTCAGATATGCAGGATTAAATCTTTGTGGATCTCTGCACGGAGCTAGAAAAATCGATTGACGCGTAATTGATCGACAATCCTACCCATAATTAGGTGAGCCAGTGGAGTTCTCAGAGTCTTGAGATTCAGATATGCAGGATTAAATCTATGTGGATCTCTGCACGGAGCTAGAAAAATCGATTGACGGAAAAATCGATTGACGCGCGTAAGTTTTCAGAGTCTCGAGTTTCAGATATTATGCAGGGTTAAATCTCTGTGGATCTCTGCACGGAGCTAGAAAAATCTATTGACGGAAATATCGATTGAAGCGTAAGTTTCAGAGTCTTGAGATTCAGATATGCAGGGTTAAATCTTTGTGGATCTCTGCGCGCGCCCCTTACAAAAATGTACCATGGTAACCATGGTACTTTTGTCCAAATTACCATCCACCATGGTAACCGTGGTTATCATGGTACCAAAACAATGAAATACATTGTTTAATGACCCAATGTATTTCATTGTTTTGGTACCATGATAACCATGGTTACCATGGTGGATGGTAATTTGGACAAAAGTACCATGGTTACCATGTTACATTTTTTCGCACGGAGGTAGAAAAATCGATTGACGCGCAATTGATCGACAGTCCTACCCATTAGGTGAGCCAGTGGAGTTCTCAGAGTCTCGAGATTCAGATATGCAGGGTTAAATCTTTGAGGATCTCTGCACAGACCAAAAAAAAATTCGATGACGGAAGAAAAAAAAAATCGATTGACGCTTAATTGATCGACAATCCTACCCATTAGGTGAGCCAGTGGAGATCTCAGAGTCTCGATATTCAGAAATGCAGGGTTAAATCTCTGTCGATATCTTTGCACGGAGCTAGAAAAATCGATTGATGGAAAATTCGATTGACGCGTAATAATATTGATCACCAATCCTTCCAATTAAGTGAGCCAGTGGAGTTCTCAGAGTCTCGAGATTCAGAAATGCAGGGTTAAAGCCTCTATGGATCTCTACATGGAGCTAGAAAAATCGATTGACGGAAAAATCGATCGACGCGTAAGTTTTCAGAGTCTTGAGATTCAAAAAAGGCAGGATTAAATCTCTGTACGATCTCTGCACGGAGCTAGAAAATCGATTGATGGAAAAATCGATTGACGCGTATAAGTTTTCAGAGTCTCGAGATTCAGATATGCAGGATTAAATCTTTCTGGATCTCTGCACGGAGCTAGAAAACTCGATTGACGCGTAATTGATCGACAATCCTACCCATAATTAGGTGAGCCAGTGGAGTTCTCAGAGTCTTGAGATTCAGATATGCAGGATTATATCTCTGTGGATCTCTGCACGGAGCTAGAAAAATCTTTTGACGGAAATATCGATTGAAGCGTAAGTTTCAGAGTCTTGAGATTCAGATATGCATGGTTGAATCTTTGTGGATCTCTGCGCGCGCCCCTTACAAAAATGTACCATGGTAACCATGGTACTTTTGTCCAAATTACCATCCACCATGGTAACCGTGGTTATCATGGTACCAAAACAATGAAATACATTGTTTAATGACCCAATGTATTTCATTGTTTTGGTACCATGATAACCATGGTTACCATGGTGGATGGTAATTTGGACAAAAGTACCATGGTTACCATGTTACATTTTTTCGCACGGAGGTAGAAAAATCGATTGACGCGCAATTGATCGACAGTCCTACCCATTAGGTGAGCCAGTGGAGTTCTCAGAGTCTCGAGATTCAGATATGCAGGGTTAAATCTTTGAGGATCTCTGCACAGACCAAAAAAAAAATCGATGACGGAAGAAAAAAAAATCGATTGACGCTTAATTGATCGACAATCCTACCCATTAGGTGAGCCAGTGGAGATCTCAGAGTCTCGATATTCAGAAATGCAGGGTTAAATCTCTGTCGATATCTTTGCACGGAGCTAGAAAAATCGATTGATGGAAAATTCGATTGACGCGTAATAATATTGATCACCAATCCTTCCAATTAAGTGAGCCAGTGGAGTTCTCAGAGTCTTGAGATTCAGATATGCAGGATTAAATCTCTGTGGATCTCTACATGGAGCTAGAAAAATCGATTGACGGAAAAATCGATCGACGCGTAAGTTTTCAGAGTCTTGAGATTCAAAAAAGGCAGGATTAAATCTCTGTACGATCTCTGCACGGAGCTAGAAAATCGATTGATGGAAAAATCGATTGACGCGTATAAGTTTTCAGAGTCTCGAGATTCAGATATGCAGGATTAAATCTTTCTGGATCTCTGCACGGAGCTAGAAAACTCGATTGACGCGTAATTGATCGACAATCCTACCCATAATTAGGTGAGCCAGTGGAGTTCTCAGAGTCTTGAGATTCAGATATGCAGGATTATATCTCTGTGGATCTCTGCACGGAGCTAGAAAAATCTTTTGACGGAAATATCGATTGAAGCGTAAGTTTCAGAGTCTTGAGATTCAGATATGCAGGGTTGAATCTTTGTGGATCTCTGCGCGCGCCCCTTACAAAAATGTACCATGGTAACCATGGTACTTTTGTCCAAATTACCATCCACCATGGTAACCGTGGTTATCATGGTACCAAAACAATGAAATACATTGTTTAATGACCCAATGTATTTCATTGTTTTGGTACCATGATAACCATGGTTACCATGGTGGATGGTAATTTGGACAAAAGTACCATGGTTACCATGTTACATTTTTTCGCACGGAGGTAGAAAAATCGATTGACGCGCAATTGATCGACAGTCCTACCCATTAGGTGAGCCAGTGGAGTTCTCAGAGTCTCGAGATTCAGATATGCAGGGTTAAATCTTTGAGGATCTCTGCACAGACCAAAAAAAAAATCGATGACGGAAGAAAAAAAAATCGATTGACGCTTAATTGATCGACAATCCTACCCATTAGGTGAGCCAGTGGAGATCTCAGAGTCTCGATATTCAGAAATGCAGGGTTAAATCTCTGTCGATATCTTTGCACGGAGCTAGAAAAATCGATTGATGGAAAATTCGATTGACGCGTAATAATATTGATCACCAATCCTTCCAATTAAGTGAGCCAGTGGAGTTCTCAGAGTCTTGAGATTCAGATATGCAGGATTAAATCTCTGTGGATCTCTGCACGGAGCTAGAAAAATCGATTGACGGAAAAATCGATTGACGCGCGTAAGTTCTCAGAGTCTCGAGATTCAGAAATGCAGGGTTAAAGCCTCTATGGATCTCTACATGGAGCTAGAAAAATCGATTGACGGAAAAATCGATCGACGCGTAAGTTTTCATAGTCTTGAGATTCAAAAAAGGCAGGATTAAATCTCTGTACGATCTCTGCACGGAGCTAGAAAATCGATTGATGGAAAAATCGATTGACGCGTATAAGTTTTCAGAGTCTCGAGATTCAGATATGCAGGATTAAATCTTTCTGGATCTCTGCACGGAGCTAGAAAACTCGATTGACGCGTAATTGATCGACAATCCTACCCATAATTAGGTGAGCCAGTGGAGTTCTCAGAGTCTTGAGATTCAGATATGCAGGATTATATCTCTGTGGATCTCTGCACGGAGCTAGAAAAATCGATTGACGGAAAAATCGATTGACGCGCGTAAGTTCTTAGAGTCTCGAGATTCAGATATGCAGGGTTAAATCTCTGTGGATCTCTGCACGGAGCTAGAAAATTTCGATTGACGGAAATATCGATTGACGCGCGTAAGTTCTTAGAGTCTCGAGATTCAGATATGCAGGGTTAAATCTCTGTTGATCTCTGCATGGAGCTAGAACAATCGATTGACGGAAAAATCGATTGACGCGTATAAGTTTTCAGAGTCTCGAGATTCAGATATGCAGGATTAAATCTTTGTGGATCTCTGCACGGAGCTAGAAATATCGATTGACGGAAAAATCGATTGACATGCGTAAGTTCTCAGAGTCTCGAGATTCAGATATGCAGGGTTAAATCTCTGTGGATCTCTGCACGGAGCTAGAAAAATCGATTGACGGAAAAATCGATTGACGCGTATAAGTTGTCAGAGTCTTGAGATTCAGATATGCAGGGTTAAATCTACGTGGGTCTCTGCAAGGAGCTAGAAAAATCGATTGATGGAAATATCGATTGACGCGTAAGTTTTCAGAGTCTTGAGATTCAGATATGGCAGGGTTAAAACTTTGTGGATCTCTGCACGGAGGTTAAAAAAAAAATCGATTGACTCGTAATTGATCGACAATCCTACCCATTATTAGGTGAGCCAGTGGAGTTCTCAGAGTCTCGAGATTCAGATATGCAGGGTTATATCTCTGTGGATCTCTGCTGTGCACGAAGCTAGAAAAATCGATTGACGGAAAAATCGATTGACGCGCGTAAGTTTTCAGAGTCTCGAGTTTCAGATATTATGCAGGGTTAAATCTCTGTGGATCTCTGCACGGAGCTAGAAAAATCTATTGACGGAAATATCGATTGAAGCGTAAGTTTCAGAGTCTTGAGATTCAGATATGCAGGGTTAAATCTTTGTGGATCTCTGCGCGCGCCCCTTACAAAAATGTACCATGGTAACCATGGTACTTTTGTCCAAATTACCATCCACCATGGTAACCGTGGTTATCATGGTACCAAAACAATGAAATACATTGTTTAATGACCCAATGTATTTCATTGTTTTGGTACCATGATAACCATGGTTACCATGGTGGATGGTAATTTGGACAAAAGTACCATGGTTACCATGTTACATTTTTCGCACGGAGGTAGAAAAATCGATTGACGCGCAATTGATCGACAGTCCTACCCATTAGGTGAGCCAGTGGAGTTCTCAGAGTCTCGAGATTCAGATATGCCGAGGGTTAAATCTTTGAGGATCTCTGCACAGACCAAAAAAAAAATCGATGACGGAAGAAAAAAAAATCGATTGACGCTTAATTGATCGACAATCCTACCCATTAGGTGAGCCAGTGGAGATCTCAGAGTCTCGATATTCAGAAATGCAGGGTTAAATCTCTGTCGATATCTTTGCACGGAGCTAGAAAAATCGATTGATGGAAAATTCGATTGACGCGTAATAATATTGATCACCAATCCTTCCAATTAAGTGAGCCAGTGGAGTTCTCAGAGTCTTGAGATTCAGATATGCAGGATTAAATCTCTGTGGATCTCTGCACGGAGCTAGAAAAATCGATTGACGGAAAAATCGATTGACGCGCGTAAGTTCTCAGAGTCTCGAGATTCAGAAATGCAGGGTTAAAGCCTCTATGGATCTCTACATGGAGCTAGAAAAATCGATTGACGGAAAAATCGATCGACGCGTAAGTTTTCAGAGTCTTGAGATTCAAAAAAGGCAGGATTAAATCTCTGTACGATCTCTGCACGGAGCTAGAAAATCGATTGATGGAAAAATCGATTGACGCGTATAAGTTTTCAGAGTCTCGAGATTCAGATATGCAGGAATAAATCTTTCTGGATCTCTGCACGGAGCTAGAAAACTCGATTGACGCGTAATTGATCGACAATCCTACCCATAATTACCCAATAAACAAAATCACGTGAAAATCACGTCAATATCAAGGTATCGACTTGAGGAGAGTTACGTTCTACAAACACCGGACATTTACGTAAATGTGTTAATACGTTTATTGCACTAGGTAACTTGAAACACACGTACACTAAATCACGCAATTGTCACTGCAATATCACCATTATAATAACGTGATTATCCCTACCTTGGAGACCATGGTTTGTAAACCTAATACTCCCGTGTTTGTTTGGTTATGAAATTACATCTTCATAAACGAAATTATCGCGTCACAGAAACACGTGAAGCGTTAGTGATAGTTTTAGTCAAAATATCTGCGTGAAATTCACGTGAATATTACGAGGCTGACTTGAGATGAATCATGTTCTTCATTAACGTGAAATTTACGTCGAAGAGGAAATATGTTACCGTAACCCGCGTTCAACCCAATAATAACGCAAATGTTACACAATAAATGAACCAAAATAATGACGTTCTCATCCCGTTTCTGAACATCGTGTCTTGGATCTTCCATAATTACGTCCAGGCGCGCCGGAAGCAGTTTAGGATTAGAGGGGATTGGGGGGGGGGGGGAGAGGATGCAAACATGCCAGAAGAGAAAGCTAGTTGCAACTGGTCCAGTTGATGAACCAGTTAATGCCAACTGGTAACCCTGGAAATTGAAATGGGCTAAATGATCCAGTTGATCCAGGCCAGTTAGAATTCAACTGGTCTAGCTGAGCCATTAGAACCATTTGGTAAAACTTCCAACCAGTTTAACAGCAACAACACTTCAATACTGGTACGTCTGTATTTCCAATGTAAAGGCATTGGTAATAAGTAGACTTACATAATTTAATTAATCGAAAATTTTTCATATACTTGTATTTTATTGAAATTATTTAGTTCATAGTTAATGTTTCCCTTATTCATGTTTAACTAAATGTAATTCATACGAAGTAGCGAAATGTCCTAATAACTGGTAATTTATATATGTAGTATTTTCGAAATGAATTGCACATAACTAAATCATCAGTAATTAAGAAATATGCTGTTAATTCAGATAAATTGTTTAAAAACATAGATCTGCACGCACCCCATATTCAATATGCAAATTAATTGGTATCAGCTGGTTCAACTGGAAATATGCCAACAGTCAGTCATCAACTGGTGCAACTGGAAATATGCACACTCCAGTTATCAACTGGTGGAATTAAAAAATGCCAACAGTCATTTATCAGCTGGTGAACATAGAAATATGCCAACAGTCACGGGATTATCACCACGGAACTTAAATGGTAACTGTGAAACCATCAAGACATCCAATAATAACTCATTTTCACACCTGGAAAACACGTATGCCCAGCTTAGATTAGTAATCCGTTTGAGTCACGAGATCATCACCGCGGAACTGCTGGCAACTTTGACTACCATTTAAATAGGTGTTTTAAGACACCTAATAATTACTAATTTTCACACCTAAATATCACGGATTCACAGCTTAGATTAGTAATCAGTTTTTACTACGTGATCATCACCAAGAAAGTTATGGTAACTTTGAAACCATTTAAAAAGGTGTTTTAAGACACCTAATAATTACTCATTTTTCACACCTAAAAGTCACGTATGCCCAGCTTAGATTAATAATCCGTTTGAGTCACGAGATCATCACCGCGGAACTTATGGCAACTTTGACTACCATTTAAATAGGTGTTTTAAGACACCTAATAATTACTTATTTTCACACCTAAATATCACGTATTCACAGCTTAGATTAGTAATCAGTTTTAACTACGTGATCATCACCAAGAAAGTTATGGTAACTTTGAAACCATTTAAAAAGGTGTTTTAAGACACCTAATAATTACTCATTTTTCACACCTAAAAGTCACGTATGCCCAGCTTAGATTAATAATCCGTTTGAGTCACGAGATCATCACCGCGGAACTTATGGCAACTTTGACCTCCATTTAAAAAGGTGTTTTAAGACACCTAATAATTACTTATTTTCACACCTAAATATCACGTATTCACAGCTTAGATTAGTAATCAGCGTGAGCAACGTGATCATAACCATGAAATTTATGGTAACTTTGAAACCATTAAAAGAGGTTTGTAAGACACCTCAGAATTACTAATTTAATATAACCAGAGATTCACGGACAGAACAATAAGACGATTAGCCGGTGTAAGTAACGTGATTATTACCATCAACCTTGGATAACCTGTGAAACCAATCGATAAAGGTGCTTACAAGACCAAATAATTACGTATTTATCACCACCATCGGTTAACGGACAAAAAACTCGTTGCTTGGTCAAGTGGTTATTTGGTCATAAACACTTGATTTACAGACGTAAGTGGAATCACGTTACTCCAGTCGCGTGATAAATTGGTGGTTTTTAGGTTAGATAAAAACGTGAACAGGAGTACCTTTTTTGTTTAAATGAAGGCACGTTTCGATAACGTTTAAATCTAGTTCAAAAGGCACCATACTTTAAAATCACTTAAAATACACTCCCAAAAGAGGTTACTTTTTAGTGTTTTGTTTATTGGGTAGGTGAGCCAGTGGAGTTCTCAGAGTCTTGAGATTCAGATATGCAGGATTATATCTCTGTGGATCTCTGCACGGAGCTAGAAAAATCGATTGACGGAAAAATCGATTGACGCGCGTAAGTTCTTAGAGTCTCGAGATTCAGATATGCAGGGTTAAATCTCTGTGGATCTCTGCACGGAGCTAGAAAATTTCGATTGACGGAAATATCGATTGACGCGCGTAAGTTCTTAGAGTCTCGAGATTCAGATATGCAGGGTTAAATCTCTGTTGATCTCTACATGGAGCTAGAACAATCGATTGACGGAAAAATCGATTGACGCGTATAAGTTGTCAGAGTCTTGAGATTCAGATATGAAGGGTTAAATCTACGTGGGTCTCTGCAAGGAGCTAGAAAAATCGATTGATGGAAATATCGATTGACGCGTAAGTTTTCAGAGTCTTGAGATTCAGATATGGCAGGGTTAAAACTTTGTGGATCTCTGCACGGAGGTTAAAAAAAAAATCGATTGACTCGTAATTGATCGACAATCCTACCCATTATTAGGTGAGCCAGTGGAGTTCTCAGAGTCTCGAGATTCAGATATGCAGGGTTATATCTCTGTGGATCTCTGCTGTGCACGAAGCTAGAAAAATCGATTGACGGAAAAATCGATTGACGCGCGTAAGTTTTCAGAGTCTCGAGTTTCAGATATTATGCAGGGTTAAATCTCTGTGGATCTCTGCACGGAGCTAGAAAAATCTATTGACGGAAATATCGATTGAAGCGTAAGTTTCAGAGTCTTGAGATTCAGATATGCAGGGTTAAATCTTTGTGGATCTCTGCGCGCGCCCCTTACAAAAATGTACCATGGTAACCATGGTACTTTTGTCCAAATTACCATCCACCATGGTAACCGTGGTTATCATGGTACCAAAACAATGAAATACATTGTTTAATGACCCAATGTATTTCATTGTTTTGGTACCATGATAACCATGGTTACCATGGTGGATGGTAATTTGGACAAAAGTACCATGGTTACCATGTTACATTTTTTCGCACGGAGGTAGAAAAATCGATTGACGCGCAATTGATCGACAGTCCTACCCATTAGGTGAGCCAGTGGAGTTCTCAGAGTCTCGAGATTCAGATATGCAGGGTTAAATCTTTGAGGATCTCTGCACAGACCAAAAAAAAAATCGATGACGGAAGAAAAAAAAATCGATTGACGCTTAATTGATCGACAATCCTACCCATTAGGTGAGCCAGTGGAGATCTCAGAGTCTCGATATTCAGAAATGCAGGGTTAAATCTCTGTCGATATCTTTGCACGGAGCTAGAAAAATCGATTGATGGAAAATTCGATTGACGCGTAATAATATTGATCACCAATCCTTCCAATTAAGTGAGCCAGTGGAGTTCTCAGAGTCTTGAGATTCAGATATGCAGGATTAAATCTCTGTGGATCTCTACATGGAGCTAGAAAAATCGATTGACGGAAAAATCGATCGACGCGTAAGTTTTCAGAGTCTTGAGATTCAAAAAAGGCAGGATTAAATCTCTGTACGATCTCTGCACGGAGCTAGAAAATCGATTGATGGAAAAATCGATTGACGCGTATAAGTTTTCAGAGTCTCGAGATTCAGATATGCAGGATTAAATCTTTCTGGATCTCTGCACGGAGCTAGAAAACTCGATTGACGCGTAATTGATCGACAATCCTACCCATAATTAGGTGAGCCAGTGGAGTTCTCAGAGTCTTGAGATTCAGATATGCAGGATTATATCTCTGTGGATCTCTGCACGGAGCTAGAAAAATCTTTTGACGGAAATATCGATTGAAGCGTAAGTTTCAGAGTCTTGAGATTCAGATATGCAGGGTTGAATCTTTGTGGATCTCTGCGCGCGCCCCTTACAAAAATGTACCATGGTAACCATGGTACTTTTGTCCAAATTACCATCCACCATGGTAACCGTGGTTATCATGGTACCAAAACAATGAAATACATTGTTTAATGACCCAATGTATTTCATTGTTTTGGTACCATGATAACCATGGTTACCATGGTGGATGGTAATTTGGACAAAAGTACCATGGTTACCATGTTACATTTTTTCGCACGGAGGTAGAAAAATCGATTGACGCGCAATTGATCGACAGTCCTACCCATTAGGTGAGCCAGTGGAGTTCTCAGAGTCTCGAGATTCAGATATGCAGGGTTAAATCTTTGAGGATCTCTGCACAGACCAAAAAAAAAATCGATGACGGAAGAAAAAAAAATCGATTGACGCTTAATTGATCGACAATCCTACCCATTAGGTGAGCCAGTGGAGATCTCAGAGTCTCGATATTCAGAAATGCAGGGTTAAATCTCTGTCGATATCTTTTCACGGAGCTAGAAAAATCGATTGATGGAAAATTCGATTGACGCGTAATAATATTGATCACCAATCCTTCCAATTAAGTGAGCCAGTGGAGTTCTCAGAGTCTTGAGATTCAGATATGCAGGATTAAATCTCTGTGGATCTCTGCACGGAGCTAGAAAAATCGATTGACGGAAAAATCGATTGACGCGCGTAAGTTCTCAGAGTCTCGAGATTCAGAAATGCAGGGTTAAAGCCTCTATGGATCTCTACATGGAGCTAGAAAAATCGATTGACGGAAAAATCGATCGACGCGTAAGTTTTCATAGTCTTGAGATTAAAAAAAGGCAGGATTAAATCTCTGTACGATCTCTGCACGGAGCTAGAAAATCGATTGATGGAAAAATCGATTGACGCGTATAAGTTTTCAGAGTCTCGAGATTCAGATATGCAGGATTAAATCTTTCTGGATCTCTGCACGGAGCTAGAAAACTCGATTGACGCGTAATTGATCGACAATCCTACCCATAATTAGGTGAGCCAGTGGAGTTCTCAGAGTCTTGAGATTCAGATATGCAGGATTATATCTCTGTGGATCTCTGCACGGAGCTAGAAAAATCGATTGACGGAAAAATCGATTGACGCGCGTAAGTTCTTAGAGTCTCGAGATTCAGATATGCAGGGTTAAATCTCTGTGGATCTCTGCACGGAGCTAGAAAATTTCGATTGACGGAAATATCGATTGACGCGCGTAAGTTCTTAGAGTCTCGAGATTCAGATATGCAGGGTTAAATCTCTGTTGATCTCTGCATGGAGCTAGAACAATCGATTGACGGAAAAATCGATTGACGCGTATAAGTTTTCAGAGTCTCGAGATTCAGATATGCAGGATTAAATCTTTGTGGATCTCTGCACGGAGCTAGAAATATCGATTGACGGAAAAATCGATTGACATGCGTAAGTTCTCAGAGTCTCGAGATTCAGATATGCAGGGTTAAATCTCTGTGGATCTCTGCACGGAGCTAGAAAAATCGATTGACGGAAAAATCGATTGACGCGTATAAGTTGTCAGAGTCTTGAGATTCAGATATGCAGGGTTAAATCTACGTGGGTCTCTGCAAGGAGCTAGAAAAATCGATTGATGGAAATATCGATTGACGCGTAAGTTTTCAGAGTCTTGAGATTCAGATATGGCAGGGTTAAAACTTTGTGGATCTCTGCACGGAGGTTAAAAAAAAAATCGATTGACTCGTAATTGATCGACAATCCTACCCATTATTAGGTGAGCCAGTGGAGTTCTCAGAGTCTCGAGATTCAGATATGCAGGGTTATATCTCTGTGGATCTCTGCTGTGCACGAAGCTAGAAAAATCGATTGACGGAAAAATCGATTGACGCGCGTAAGTTTTCAGAGTCTCGAGTTTCAGATATTATGCAGGGTTAAATCTCTGTGGATCTCTGCACGGAGCTAGAAAAATCTATTGACGGAAATATCGATTGAAGCGTAAGTTTCAGAGTCTTGAGATTCAGATATGCAGGGTTAAATCTTTGTGGATCTCTGCGCGCGCCCCTTACAAAAATGTACCATGGTAACCATGGTACTTTTGTCCAAATTACCATCCACCATGGTAACCGTGGTTATCATGGTACCAAAACAATGAAATACATTGTTTAATGACCCAATGTATTTCATTGTTTTGGTACCATGATAACCATGGTTACCATGGTGGATGGTAATTTGGACAAAAGTACCATGGTTACCATGTTACATTTTTCGCACGGAGGTAGAAAAATCGATTGACGCGCAATTGATCGACAGTCCTACCCATTAGGTGAGCCAGTGGAGTTCTCAGAGTCTCGAGATTCAGATATGCCGAGGGTTAAATCTTTGAGGATCTCTGCACAGACCAAAAAAAAAATCGATGACGGAAGAAAAAAAAATCGATTGACGCTTAATTGATCGACAATCCTACCCATTAGGTGAGCCAGTGGAGATCTCAGAGTCTCGATATTCAGAAATGCAGGGTTAAATCTCTGTCGATATCTTTGCACGGAGCTAGAAAAATCGATTGATGGAAAATTCGATTGACGCGTAATAATATTGATCACCAATCCTTCCAATTAAGTGAGCCAGTGGAGTTCTCAGAGTCTTGAGATTCAGATATGCAGGATTAAATCTCTGTGGATCTCTGCACGGAGCTAGAAAAATCGATTGACGGAAAAATCGATTGACGCGCGTAAGTTCTCAGAGTCTCGAGATTCAGAAATGCAGGGTTAAAGCCTCTATGGATCTCTACATGGAGCTAGAAAAATCGATTGACGGAAAAATCGATCGACGCGTAAGTTTTCAGAGTCTTGAGATTCAAAAAAGGCAGGATTAAATCTCTGTACGATCTCTGCACGGAGCTAGAAAATCGATTGATGGAAAAATCGATTGACGCGTATAAGTTTTCAGAGTCTCGAGATTCAGATATGCAGGAATAAATCTTTCTGGATCTCTGCACGGAGCTAGAAAACTCGATTGACGCGTAATTGATCGACAATCCTACCCATAATTACCCAATAAACAAAATCACGTGAAAATCACGTCAATATCAAGGTATCGACTTGAGGAGAGTTACGTTCTACAAACACCGGACATTTACGTAAATGTGTTAATACGTTTATTGCACTAGGTAACTTGAAACACACGTACACTAAATCACGCAATTGTCACTGCAATATCACCATTATAATAACGTGATTATCCCTACCTTGGAGACCATGGTTTGTAAACCTAATACTCCCGTGTTTGTTTGGTTATGAAATTACATCTTCATAAACGAAATTATCGCGTCACAGAAACACGTGAAGCGTTAGTGATAGTTTTAGTCAAAATATCTGCGTGAAATTCACGTGAATATTACGAGGCTGACTTGAGATGAATCATGTTCTTCATTAACGTGAAATTTACGTCGAAGAGGAAATATGTTACCGTAACCCGCGTTCAACCCAATAATAACGCAAATGTTACACAATAAATGAACCAAAATAATGACGTTCTCATCCCGTTTCTGAACATCGTGTCTTGGATCTTCCATAATTACGTCCAGGCGCGCCGGAAGCAGTTTAGGATTAGAGGGGATTGGGGGGGGGGGGAGAGGATGCAAACATGCCAGAAGAGAAAGCTAGTTGCAACTGGTCCAGTTGATGAACCAGTTAATGCCAACTGGTAACCCTGGAAATTGAAATGGGCTAAATGATCCAGTTGATCCAGGCCAGTTAGAATTCAACTGGTCTAGCTGAGCCATTAGAACCATTTGGTAAAACTTCCAACCAGTTTAACAGCAACAACACTTCAATACTGGTACGTCTGTATTTCCAATGTAAAGGCATTGGTAATAAGTAGACTTACATAATTTAATTAATCGAAAATTTTTCATATACTTGTATTTTATTGAAATTATTTAGTTCATAGTTAATGTTTCCCTTATTCATGTTTAACTAAATGTAATTCATACGAAGTAGCGAAATGTCCTAATAACTGGTAATTTATATATGTAGTATTTTCGAAATGAATTGCACATAACTAAATCATCAGTAATTAAGAAATATGCTGTTAATTCAGATAAATTGTTTAAAAACATAGATCTGCACGCACCCCATATTCAATATGCAAATTAATTGGTATCAGCTGGTTCAACTGGAAATATGCCAACAGTCAGTCATCAACTGGTGCAACTGGAAATATGCACACTCCAGTTATCAACTGGTGGAATTAAAAAATGCCAACAGTCATTTATCAGCTGGTGAACATAGAAATATGCCAACAGTCACGGGATTATCACCACGGAACTTAAATGGTAACTGTGAAACCATCAAGACATCCAATAATAACTCATTTTCACACCTGGAAAACACGTATGCCCAGCTTAGATTAGTAATCCGTTTGAGTCACGAGATCATCACCGCGGAACTGCTGGCAACTTTGACTACCATTTAAATAGGTGTTTTAAGACACCTAATAATTACTAATTTTCACACCTAAATATCACGGATTCACAGCTTAGATTAGTAATCAGTTTTTACTACGTGATCATCACCAAGAAAGTTATGGTAACTTTGAAACCATTTAAAAAGGTGTTTTAAGACACCTAATAATTACTCATTTTTCACACCTAAAAGTCACGTATGCCCAGCTTAGATTAATAATCCGTTTGAGTCACGAGATCATCACCGCGGAACTTATGGCAACTTTGACTACCATTTAAATAGGTGTTTTAAGACACCTAATAATTACTTATTTTCACACCTAAATATCACGTATTCACAGCTTAGATTAGTAATCAGTTTTAACTACGTGATCATCACCAAGAAAGTTATGGTAACTTTGAAACCATTTAAAAAGGTGTTTTAAGACACCTAATAATTACTCATTTTTCACACCTAAAAGTCACGTATGCCCAGCTTAGATTAATAATCCGTTTGAGTCACGAGATCATCACCGCGGAACTTATGGCAACTTTGACCTCCATTTAAAAAGGTGTTTTAAGACACCTAATAATTACTTATTTTCACACCTAAATATCACGTATTCACAGCTTAGATTAGTAATCAGCGTGAGCAACGTGATCATAACCATGAAATTTATGGTAACTTTGAAACCATTAAAAGAGGTTTGTAAGACACCTCAGAATTACTAATTTAATATAACCAGAGATTCACGGACAGAACAATAAGACGATTAGCCGGTGTAAGTAACGTGATTATTACCATCAACCTTGGATAACCTGTGAAACCAATCGATAAAGGTGCTTACAAGACCAAATAATTACGTATTTATCACCACCATCGGTTAACGGACAAAAAACTCGTTGCTTGGTCAAGTGGTTATTTGGTCATAAACACTTGATTTACAGACGTAAGTGGAATCACGTTACTCCAGTCGCGTGATAAATTGGTGGTTTTTAGGTTAGATAAAAACGTGAACAGGAGTACCTTTTTTGTTTAAATGAAGGCACGTTTCGATAACGTTTAAATCTAGTTCAAAAGGCACCATACTTTAAAATCACTTAAAATACACTCCCAAAAGAGGTTACTTTTTAGTGTTTTGTTTATTGGGTAGGTGAGCCAGTGGAGTTCTCAGAGTCTTGAGATTCAGATATGCAGGATTATATCTCTGTGGATCTCTGCACGGAGCTAGAAAAATCGATTGACGGAAAAATCGATTGACGCGCGTAAGTTCTTAGAGTCTCGAGATTCAGATATGCAGGGTTAAATCTCTGTGGATCTCTGCACGGAGCTAGAAAATTTCGATTGACGGAAATATCGATTGACGCGCGTAAGTTCTTAGAGTCTCGAGATTCAGATATGCAGGGTTAAATCTCTGTTGATCTCTACATGGAGCTAGAACAATCGATTGACGGAAAAATCGATTGACGCGTATAAGTTGTCAGAGTCTTGAGATTCAGATATGAAGGGTTAAATCTACGTGGGTCTCTGCAAGGAGCTAGAAAAATCGATTGATGGAAATATCGATTGACGCGTAAGTTTTCAGAGTCTTGAGATTCAGATATGGCAGGGTTAAAACTTTGTGGATCTCTGCACGGAGGTTAAAAAAAAAATCGATTGACTCGTAATTGATCGACAATCCTACCCATTATTAGGTGAGCCAGTGGAGTTCTCAGAGTCTCGAGATTCAGATATGCAGGGTTATATCTCTGTGGATCTCTGCTGTGCACGAAGCTAGAAAAATCGATTGACGGAAAAATCGATTGACGCGCGTAAGTTTTCAGAGTCTCGAGTTTCAGATATTATGCAGGGTTAAATCTCTGTGGATCTCTGCACGGAGCTAGAAAAATCTATTGACGGAAATATCGATTGAAGCGTAAGTTTCAGAGTCTTGAGATTCAGATATGCAGGGTTAAATCTTTGTGGATCTCTGCGCGCGCCCCTTACAAAAATGTACCATGGTAACCATGGTACTTTTGTCCAAATTACCATCCACCATGGTAACCGTGGTTATCATGGTACCAAAACAATGAAATACATTGTTTAATGACCCAATGTATTTCATTGTTTTGGTACCATGATAACCATGGTTACCATGGTGGATGGTAATTTGGACAAAAGTACCATGGTTACCATGTTACATTTTTCGCACGGAGGTAGAAAAATCGATTGACGCGCAATTGATCGACAGTCCTACCTATTAGGTGAGCCAGTGGAGTTCTCAGAGTCTCGAGATTCAGATATGCCGAGGGTTAAATCTTTGAGGATCTCTGCACAGACCAAAAAAAAAAATCGATGACGGAAGAAAAAAAAATCGATTGACGCTTAATTGATCGACAATCCTACCCATTAGGTGAGCCAATGGAGATCTCAGAGTCTCGATATTCAGAAATGCAGGGTTAAATCTCTGTCGATATCTTTGCACGGAGCTAGAAAAATCGATTGATGGAAAATTCGATTGACGCGTAATAATATTGATCACCAATCCTTCCAATTGAGTGAGCCAGTGGAGTTCTCAGAGTCTTGAGATTCAGATATGCAGGATTAAATCTCTGTGGATCTCTGCACGGAGCTAGAAAAATCGATTGACGGAAAAATCGATTGACGCGCGTAAGTTCTCAGAGTCTCGAGATTCAGAAATGCAGGGTTAAAGCCTCTATGGATCTCTACATGGAGCTAGAAAAATCGATTGACGGAAAAATCGATCGACGCGTAAGTTTTCAGAGTCTTGAGATTCAGATATGGCAGGGTTAAATCTTTGTGGATCTCTGCACGGAGGTAGAAAAATCGATTGACGAGTAATTGATCGACAATCCTACCCATAAATAGGTGAGCCAGTGCAGTTCTCAGAGTCTTGAGATTCAGATATGCAGGATTAAATCTCTGTGGATCTCTGCACGGAGCTAGAAAAATCGATTGACGGAAAATCGATTGACGCGCGTAAGTTCTCAGAGTCTCGAGGTTCATGCAGGATTAAATCTTTGTGGATCTCTGCACGGAGCTAGAAAAATCGATTGACGCGTAATTGATCGACAATCCTACCCATTATTAGGTGAGCCAGTGGAGTTCTCAGAGTCTCGAGATTCAGATATGCAGGGTTAAATCTCTGTGGATCTCTGCTGCACGAAGCTAGAAAAATCAATTGACGCGTAATTAATCAACATTCCTTCCAATTAGGTGAGCCAGTGGAGATCTCAGAGTCTCGAGATTCAGAAATGCAGGGTTAAACCTCTATGGATCATTACATGGAGCTAGAAAAATCGATTGACGGAAAAATCGATTGACGCGTAAGTTTTCAGAGTCTTGAGATTCAGATATGGCAGGGTTAAAACTTTGTGGATCTCTGCACGGAGGTAAAAAAAAAATCGATTGACGGGTAATTGATCGACAATCCTACCCATTATTAGGTGAGCCAGTGGAGTTCTCAGAGTCTCGAGATTCAGATATGCAGGGTTATATCTCTGTGGATCTCTGCTGTGCACGAAGCTAGAAAAATCGATTGACGGAAAAATCGATTGACGCGCGTAAGTTTTCAGAGTCTCGAGTTTCAGATATTATGCAGGGTTAAATCTCTGTGGATCTCTGCACGGAGCTAGAAAATTTCGATTGACGGAAGTATCGATTGACGCGCGTAAGTTCTTAGAGTCTCGAGATTCAGATATGCAGGATTAAATCTTTGTGGATATCTGCACGGAGCTAGAAATATCGATTGACGGAAAAATCGATTGACATGCGTAAGTTCTCAGAGTCTCGAGATTCAGATATGCAGGGTTAAATCTCTGTGGATCTCTGCACGGAGCTAGAAAAATCGATTGACGGAAAAATCGATTGACGCGTATAAGTTGTCAGAGTCTTGAGATTCAGATATGCAGGGTTAAATCTACGTGGGTCTCTGCAAGGAGCTAGAAAAATCGATTGATGGAAATATCGATTGACGCGTAAGTTTTCAGAGTCTTGAGATTCAGATATGGCAGGGTTAAAACTTTGTGGATCTCTGCACGGAGGTTAAAAAAAAAATCGATTGACTCGTAATTGATCGACGATCCTACCCATTATTAGGTGAGCCAGTGGAGTTCTCAGAGTCTCGAGATTCAGATATGCAGGGTTATATCTCTGTGGATCTCTGCTGTGCACGAAGCTAGAAAAATCGATTGACGGAAAAATCGATTGACGCGCGTAAGTTTTCAGAGTCTCGAGTTTCAGATATTATGCAGGGTTAAATCTCTGTGGATCTCTGCACGGAGCTAGAAAAATCTATTGACGGAAATATCGATTGAAGCGTAAGTTTCAGAGTCTTGAGATTCAGATATGCAGGGTTAAATCTTTGTGGATCTCTGCGCGCGCCCCTTACAAAAATGTACCATGGTAACCATGGTACTTTTGTCCAAATTACCATCCACCATGGTAACCGTGGTTATCATGGTACCAAAACAATGAAATACATTGTTTAATGACCCAATGTATTTCATTGTTTTGGTACCATGATAACCATGGTTACCATGGTGGATGGTAATTTGGACAAAAGTACCATGGTTACCATGTTACATTTTTCGCACGGAGGTAGAAAAATCGATTGACGCGCAATTGATCGACAGTCCTACCCATTAGGTGAGCCAGTGGAGTTCTCAGAGTCTCGAGATTCAGATATGCCGAGGGTTAAATCTTTGAGGATCTCTGCACAGACCAAAAAAAAAAATCGATGACGGAAGAAAAAAAAATCGATTGACGCTTAATTGATCGACAATCCTACCCATTAGGTGAGCCAGTGGAGATCTCAGAGTCTCGATATTCAGAAATGCAGGGTTAAATCTCTGTCGATATCTTTGCACGGAGCTAGAAAAATCGATTGATGGAAAATTCGATTGACGCGTAATAATATTGATCACCAATCCTTCCAATTAAGTGAGCCAGTGGAGTTCTCAGAGTCTTGAGATTCAGATATGCAGGATTAAATCTCTGTGGATCTCTGCACGGAGCTAGAAAAATCGATTGACGGAAAAATCGATTGACGCGCGTAAGTTCTCAGAGTCTCGAGATTCAGAAATGCAGGGTTAAAGCCTCTATGGATCTCTACATGGAGCTAGAAAAATCGATTGACGGAAAAATCGATCGACGCGTAAGTTTTCAGAGTCTTGAGATTAAAAAAAGGCAGGATTAAATCTCTGTACGATCTCTGCACGGAGCTAGAAAATCGATTGATGGAAAAATCGATTGACGCGTATAAGTTTTCAGAGTCTCGAGATTCAGATATGCAGGATTAAATCTTTCTGGATCTCTGCACGGAGCTAGAAAACTCGATTGACGCGTAATTGATCGACAATCCTACCCATAATTAGGTGAGCCAGTGGAGTTCTCAGAGTCTTGAGATTCAGATATGCAGGATTAAATCTCTGTGGATCTATGCACGGAGCTAGAAAAATCGATTGACGGAAAAATCGATTGACGCGCGTAAGTTCTTAGAGTCTCGAGATTCAGATATGCAGGGTTAAATCTCTGTTGATCTCTGCATGGAGCTAGAACAATCGATTGACGGAAAAATCGATTGACGCGTATAAGTTCTCAGAGTCTCGAGATTAAGATATGCAGGATTAAATCTTTGTGGATCTCTGCACGGAGCTACAAAATCCGATTGACGGAAAAATCGATTGACATGCGTAAGTTCTCAGAGTCTCGAGATTCAGATATGCAGGGTTAAATCTCTGTGGATCTCTGCACGGAGCTAGAAAAATCGATTGACGCATATAAGTTGTCAGAGTCTTGAGATTCAGATATGTAGGGTTAAATCTACGTGGGTCTCTGCACGGAGCTAGAAAAATCAATTGATGGAAATATCGATTGACGCGTAAGTTTTCAGAGTCTTGAGATTCAGATATGGCAGGGTTAAAACTTTGTGGATCTCTGCACGGAGGTAAAAAAAAAAATCGATTGACTCGTAATTGATCGACAATCCTACCCATTATTAGGTGAGCCAGTGGAGTTCTCAGAGTCTCGAGATTCAGATATGCAGGTTTATATCTCTGTGGATCTCTGCTGTGCACGAAGCTAGAAAAGACGATTGACAGAAAAATCGATTGACGCGCGTAAGTTTTCAGAGTCTCGAGTTTCAGATATTATGCAGGGTTAAATCTCTGTGGATCTCTGCACGGAGCTAGAAAATTTCGATTGACGGAAATATCGATTGACGCGCGTAAGTTCTTAGAGTCTCGATATTCAGATATGCAGGGTTAAATCTCTGTTGATCTCTGCATGGAGCTAGAACAATCGATTGACGGAAAAATCGATTGACGCGTATAAGTTCTCAGAGTCTCGAGATTCAGATATGCAGGATTAAATCTTTGTGGATCTCTGCACGGAGCTAGAAAAATCGATTGACGGAAAAATCGATTGACGCGTATAAGTTGTCAGAGTCTTGAGATTCAGATATGCAGGGTTAAATCTACGTGGGTCTCTGCACGGAGCTAGAAAAATCGATTGATGGAAATATCGATTGACGCGTAAGTTTTCAGAGTCTTGAGATTCAGATATGGCAGGGTTAAAACTTTGTGGATCTCTGCACGGAGGTTAAAAAAAAATCGATTGACTCGTAATTGATCGACAATCCTATCCATTATTAGGTGAGCCAGTGGAGTTCTCAGAGTCTCGAGATTCAGATATGCAGGGTTATATCTCTGTGGATCTCTGCTGTGCACGAAGCTAGAAAAATCGATTGACGGAAAAATCGATTGACGCGCGTAAGTTTTCAGAGTCTCGAGTTTCAGATATTATGCAGGGTTAAATCTCTGTGGATCTCTGCACGGAGCTAGAAAAATCTATTGACGGAAATATCGATTGAAGCGTAAGTTTCAGAGTCTTGAGATTCAGATATGCAGGGTTAAAACTTTGTGGATCTCTGCGCGCGCCCCTTACAAAAATGTACCATGGTAACCATGGTACTTTTGTCCAAATTACCATCCACCATGGTAACCATGGTTATCATGGTACCAAAACAATGAAATACATTGTTTAATGACCCAATGTATTTCATTGTTTTGGTACCATGATAACCATGGTTACCATGGTGGATGGTAATTTGGACAAAAGTACCATGGTTACCATGTTACATTTTTCGCACGGAGGTAGAAAAATCGATTGACGCGCAATTGATCGACAGTCCTACCCATTAGGTGAGCCAGTGGAGTTCTCAGAGTCTCGAGATTCAGATATGCAGGGTTAAATCTTTGAGGATCTCTGCACAGACCAAAAAAAAATCGATGACGGAAGAAAAAAAAATCGATTGACGCTTAATTGATCGACAATCCTACCCATTAGGTGAGCCAGTGGAGATCTCAGAGTCTTGATATTCAGAAATGCAGGGTTAAATCTCTGTCGATATCTTTGCACGGAGCTAGAAAAATCGATTGATGGAAAAATCGATTGACGCGTAATAATATTGATCACCAATCCTTCCAATTAAGTGAGCCAGTGGAGTTCTCAGAGTCTTGAGATTCAGATATGCAGGATTAAATCTCTGTGGATCTCTGCACGGAGCTAGAAAAATCGATTGACGCGCGTAAGTTCTCAGAGTCTCGAGATTCAGAAATGCAGGGTTAAAGCCTCTATGGATCTCTACATGGAGCTAGAAAAATCGATTGACGGAAAAATCGATCGACGCGTAAGTTTTCAGAGTCTTGAGATTCAGATATGGCAGGGTTAAATCTTTGTGGATCTCTGCACAGAGGTAGAAAAATCGATTGACGGGTAATTGATCGACAATCCTACCCATAAATAGGTGAGCCAGTGCAGTTCTCAGAGTCTTGAGATTCAGATATGCAGGATTAAATCTCTGTGGATCTCTGCACGGAGCTAGAAAAATCGATTGACGGAAAATCGATTGACGCGCGTAAGTTCTCAGAGTCTCGAGGTTCATGCAGGATTAAATCTTTGTGGATCTCTGCACGGAGCTAGAAAAATCGATTGACGCGTAATTGATCGACAATCCTACCCATTATTAGGTGAGCCAGTGGAGTTCTCAGAGTCTCGAGATTCAGATATGCAGGGTTAAATCTCTGTGGATCTCTGCTGCACGAAGCTAGAAAAATCAATTGACGCGTAATTAATCAACATTCCTTCCAATTAGGTGAGCCAGTGGAGATCTCAGAGTCTCGAGATTCAGAAATGCAGGGTTAAACCTCTATGGATCATTACATGGAGCTAGAAAAATCGATTGACGGAAAAATCGATTGACGCGTAAGTTTTCAGAGTCTTGAGATTCAGATATGTCAGGGTTAAAACTTTGTGGATCTCTGCACGGAGGTAAAAAAAAAATCGATTGACGGGTAATTGATCGACAATCCTACCCATTATTAGGTGAGCCAGTGGAGTTCTCAGAGTCTCGAGATTCAGATATGCAGGGTTATATCTCTGTGGATCTCTGCTGTGCACGAAGCTAGAAAAATCGATTGAAGGAAAAATCGATTGACGCGCGTAAGTTTTCAGAGTCTCGAGTTTCAGATATTATGCAGGGTTAAATCTCTGTGGATCTCTGCACGGAGCTAGAAAATTTCGATTGACGGAAGTATCGATTGACGCGCGTAAGTTCTTAGAGTCTCGAGATTCAGATATGCAGGGTTAAATCTCTGTTGATCTCTGCATGGAGCTAGAACAATCGATTGACGGAAAAATCGATTGACGCGTATAAGTTTTCAGAGTCTCGAGATTCAGATATGCAGGATTAAATCTTTGTGGATCTCTGCACGGAGCTAGAAATATCGATTGACGGAAAAATCGATTGACATGCGTAAGTTCTCAGAGTCTCGAGATTCAGATATGCAGGGTTAAATCTCTGTGGATCTCTGCACGGAGCTAGAAAAATCGATTGACGCGTATAAGTTGTCAGAGTCTTGAGATTCAGATATGCAGGGTTAAATCTACGTGGGTCTCTGCAAGGAGCTAGAAAAATCGATTGATGGAAATATCGATTGACGCGTAAGTTTTCAGAGTCTTGAGATTCAGATATGGCAGGGTTAAAACTTTGTGGATCTCTGCACGGAGGTTAAAAAAAAATCGATTGACTCGTAATTGATCGACAATCCTACCCATTATTAGGTGAGCCAGTGGAGTTCTCAGAGTCTCGAGATTCAGATATGCAGGGTTATATCTCTGTGGATCTCTGCTGTGCACGAAGCTAGAAAAATCGATTGACGGAAAAATCGATTGACGCGCGTAAGTTTTCAGAGTCTCGAGTTTCAGATATTATGCAGGGTTAAATCTCTGTGGATCTCTGCACGGAGCTAGAAAAATCTATTGACGGAAATATCGATTGAAGCGTAAGTTTCAGAGTCTTGAGATTCAGATATGCAGGGTTAAATCTTTGTGGATCTCTGCGCGCGCCCCTTACAAAAATGTACCATGGTAACCATGGTACTTTTGTCCAAATTACCATCCACCATGGTAACCGTGGTTATCATGGTACCAAAACAATGAAATACATTGTTTAATGACCCAATGTATTTCATTGTTTTGGTACCATGATAACCATGGTTACCATGGTGGATGGTAATTTGGACAAAAGTACCATGGTTACCATGTTACATTTTTCGCACGGAGGTAGAAAAATCGATTGACGCGCAATTGATCGACAGTCCTACCCATTAGGTGAGCCAGTGGAGTTCTCAGAGTCTCGAGATTCAGATATGCCGAGGGTTAAATCTTTGAGGATCTCTGCACAGACCAAAAAAAAAATCGATGACGGAAGAAAAAAAAATCGATTGACGCTTAATTGATCGACAATCCTACCCATTAGGTGAGCCAGTGGAGATCTCAGAGTCTCGATATTCAGAAATGCAGGGTTAAATCTCTGTCGATATCTTTGCACGGAGCTAGAAAAATCGATTGATGGAAAAATCGATTGACGCGTAATAATATTGATCACCAATCCTTCCAATTAAGTGAGCCAGTGGAGTTCTCAGAGTCTTGAGATTCAGATATGCAGGATTAAATCTCTGTGGATCTCTGCACGGAGCTAGAAAAATCGATTGACGGAAAAATCGATTGACGCGCGTAAGTTCTCAGAGTCTCGAGATTCAGAAATGCAGGGTTAAAGCCTCTATGGATCTCTACATGGAGCTAGAAAAATCGATTGACGGAAAAATCGATCGACGCGTAAGTTTTCAGAGTCTTGAGATTCAGAAATGCAGGGTTAAATCTCTGTACGATCTCTGCACGGAGCTAGAAAATCGATTGATGGAAAAATCGATTGACGCGTAAGTTCTGAATATTGATTGATTTTTTAATATTTTTAAGTATAAAAGATTTGACAATTAACCTAGGTTGTATATTCATTCACAAAGCACAGGAGAGCACTCACGTGGTTTTTCTAGAAATCCAGCAAAGGGTCTACACAAGGCATAAAACATTTTGGAATGAATATTGATTGATTTTTCTTTATTTTTAACTATAAAAGATTTGACAATAATCCTAGGTTGTATATTTATGCCCAAACCCATGAGAGCATTCATGTGGTTTTCTCTAGAAATCCTGCAACAACTCAACACATAAAAATGTATTATGTTAGATACAGAGAATAGTATGTAGCTTTAGTATATACATGTACCTGTATTCAATAATTCATATATATATATATATATTATATATAATATATATTTACACAAATTGTTAAATGTTTAGATACTGTACATTAAAGGTACCAGACATGATCAGCATTTTATGTTTTTTTCTGGTCCCTATTATTCATTCGAGATATTCGTTAAACATACATTTATTATAGTTGTTATCATTGTTATAACTGTATTTGAACGTTTGGATAATAAAAGCTCAACTCACTAAACTGACCACCCGTTCAAATATGATTTTTACCTACTCATGATAAACGTAAGCTCTAGGTTTTTATTTACCATGATATATTCGTCAAACCTTAATTTTTTTCAACATTCAGCACTATACAAGACCTCTCCATATTGCAGTTTTTTCAATAAGATACAATGAAATAGAAACTAGAACATTACTATAAAATAATATTGCCGTTATTATATTCATAAAAAGAATCAATATCATTTGTTTAGTGAGTGGGGAAATTCAAAGGGAGATTTTATCGATATTTTGCAATACCGATTTTTGTTTGTCGCTTGCATCTGGCAGTTTTCCCACAGTGCAATAATTATTAAAGACACGCTCCTTTTCCACCATATAATAGTGTTAACAGCGAGCGATTTAGATCATTAATTTTATAGCGCGCTGCGCGTTAAGGTGGTTTGCTCTCTATGTAGCCAGCTTGCCTGAAAAATTCAGTAAAATCTCAGCATTGAGCTAGAAAAACTGATTTACATAACTGATCCAAAAGCCTACCAATTGAGGTGAACCAATAGAGATCAAAGAGTCTACAGATCCAGAGATGGGCTCAATCCATTTGGCTCTCCCATCGGGGGAACGAATGGAGACCAACGAGTCTCAAGATTCAGGGATACAGGGCTTAATCCCTGTGGTTGATGTAACAAATACACAATCATACCCAATTGGTGAACGGATGGAGACCAACGAGTCTCAAGATTCAGGGATACAGGATTTAATCCCTGTGGTTGATGTAACAAATCCACAATCCTACCCAATTGGTGAACGAATGGAGACCAACGAGTCTCAAGATTCAGGGATACAGGGCTTCCCTGTGGTTGACGTAGATAATCCACAATCCTACCCAATTGGTGAACGAATGGAGACCAACGAGTCTCAAGATTCAGGGATACAGGGCTTAATCCCTGTGGTTGACGTAACAAATCCACAATCCTACCCATTAGGTGAACGAATGGAGACCAACGAGTCTCAAGATTCAGGGATACAGGGCTTAATCCCTGTGGTTGACGTAACAAATCCACAATCCTACCCAATTGGTGAACGAATGGAGACCAACGAGTCTCAAGATTCAGGGATACAGGGCTTAATCCCTTTGGTTGACGTAACAAATCCACAATCCTACCCAATTGGTGAACGAATGGAGACCAACGAGTCTCAAGATTCAGGGATACAGGGCTTAATCCCTGTGGTTGACGTAACAAATCCACAATCCTACCCAATTGGTGAACGAATGGAGACCAACGAGTCTCAAGAT
This sequence comes from Strongylocentrotus droebachiensis, assembly GCA_035222895.1. NCBI lineage: Eukaryota > Metazoa > Echinodermata > Echinoidea > Camarodonta > Strongylocentrotidae > Strongylocentrotus > Strongylocentrotus droebachiensis. Next base: position 288,534 of record JAVYIG010000961.1, read on the forward strand.
TCAGGGATACAGGGCTTAATCCCTTTGGTTGACGTAACAAATCCACAATCCTACCCAATTGGTGAACGAATGGAGACCAACGAGTCTCAAGATTCAGGGATACAGGGCTTAATCCCTGTGGTTGACGTAACAAATCCACAATCCTACCCAATTGGTGAACGAATGGAGACCAACGAGTCTCAAGATTCAGGGATACAGGGCTTAATCCCTTTGGTTGACGTAACAAATCCACAATCCTACCCAATTGGTGAACGAATGGAGACCAACGAGTCTCAAGATTCAGGGATACAGGGCTTAATCCCTGTGGTTGATGTAACAAATCCACAATCCTACCCAATTGGTGAACGGATGGAGACCAACGAGTCTCAAGATTCAGGGATACAGGGCTTAATCCCTGTGGTTGACGTAACAAATCCACAATCCTACCCAATTGGTGAACGAATGGAGAACAACGAGTCTCAAGATTCAGGGATACAGGGCTTAATCCCTGTGGTTGATGTAACAAATCCACAATCCTACCCATTTGGTGAACGAATGGAGACCAACGAGTCTCAAGATTCAGGGATACAGGGCTTCCCTGTGGTTGACGTAGATAATCCACAATCCTACCCAATTGGTGAACGAATGGAGACCAACGAGTCTCAAGATTCAGGGATACAGGGCTTAATCCCTGTGGTTGATGTAACAAATCCACAATCCTACCCAATTGGTGAACGAATGGAGACCAACGAGTCTCAAGATTCAGGGATACAGGGCTTAATCCCTGTGGTTGACGTAACAAATCCACAATCCTACCCAATTGGTGAACGGATGGAGACCAACGAGTCTCAAGATTCAGGGATACAGGGCTTAATCCCTTTGGTTGACGTAACAAATCCACAATCCTACCCATTTGGTGAACGAATGGAGACCAACGAGTCTCAAGATTCAGGGATACAGGATTTAATCCCTGTGGTTGACGTAACAAATCCACAATCCTACCCAATTGGTGAACGAATGGAGAACAACGAGTCTCAAGATTCAGGGATACAGGATTTAATCCCTGTGGTTGACGTAGATATATCCTACCCATTTGGTGAACGAATGGAGACCAACGAGTCTCAAGATTCAGGGATACAGGGCTTAATCCCTGTGGTTGACGTAGATAATCCACAATCCTACCCAATTGGTGAACGAATGGAGACCAACGAGTCTCAAGATTCAGGGATACAGGGCTTAATCCCTTTGGTTGACGTAACAAATCCACAATCCTACCCAATTGGTGAACGAATGGAGACCAACGAGTCTCAAGATTCAGGGATACAGGATTTAATCCCTGTGGTTGACGTAACAAATCCACAATCCTACCCATTTGGTGAACGAATGGAGACCAACGAGTCTCAAGATTCAGGGATACAGGGCTTAATCCCTGTGGTTGACGTAACAAATCCACAATCCTACCCAATTGGTGAACGAATGGAGACCAACGAGTCTCAAGATTCAGGGATACAGGGCTTAATCCCTTTGGTTGACGTAACAAATCCACAATCCTACCCAATTGGTGAACGAATGGAGACCAACGAGTCTCAAGATTCAGGGATACAGGGCTTAATCCCTTTGGTTGACGTAACAAATCCACAATCCTACCCAATTGGTGAACGAATGGAGACCAACGAGTCTCAAGATTCAGGGATACAGGGCTTAATCCCTGTGGTTGATGTAACAAATCCACAATCCTACCCAATTGGTGAACGGATGGAGACCAACGAGTCTCAAGATTCAGGGATACAGGGCTTAATCCCTGTGGTTGACGTAACAAATCCACAATCCTACCCAATTGGTGAACGAATGGAGAACAACGAGTCTCAAGATTCAGGGATACAGGGCTTAATCCCTGTGGTTGATGTAACAAATCCACAATCCTACCCATTTGGTGAACGAATGGAGACCAACGAGTCTCAAGATTCAGGGATACAGGGCTTCCCTGTGGTTGACGTAGATAATCCACAATCCTACCCAATTGGTGAACGAATGGAGACCAACGAGTCTCAAGATTCAGGGATACAGGGCTTAATCCCTGTGGTTGATGTAACAAATCCACAATCCTACCCAATTGGTGAACGAATGGAGACCAACGAGTCTCAAGATTCAGGGATACAGGGCTTAATCCCTGTGGTTGACGTAACAAATCCACAATCCTACCCAATTGGTGAACGGATGGAGACCAACGAGTCTCAAGATTCAGGGATACAGGGCTTAATCCCTTTGGTTGACGTAACAAATCCACAATCCTACCCATTTGGTGAACGAATGGAGACCAACGAGTCTCAAGATTCAGGGATACAGGATTTAATCCCTGTGGTTGACGTAACAAATCCACAATCCTACCCAATTGGTGAACGAATGGAGAACAACGAGTCTCAAGATTCAGGGATACAGGATTTAATCCCTGTGGTTGACGTAGATATATCCTACCCATTTGGTGAACGAATGGAGACCAACGAGTCTCAAGATTCAGGGATACAGGGCTTAATCCCTGTGGTTGACGTAGATAATCCACAATCCTACCCAATTGGTGAACGAATGGAGACCAACGAGTCTCAAGATTCAGGGATACAGGGCTTAATCCCTTTGGTTGACGTAACAAATCCACAATCCTACCCAATTGGTGAACGAATGGAGACCAACGAGTCTCAAGATTCAGGGATACAGGATTTAATCCCTGTGGTTGACGTAACAAATCCACAATCCTACCCATTTGGTGAACGAATGGAGACCAACGAGTCTCAAGATTCAGGGATACAGGGCTTAATCCCTGTGGTTGACGTAACAAATCCACAATCCTACCCAATTGGTGAACGAATGGAGACCAACGAGTCTCAAGATTCAGGGATACAGGGCTTAATCCCTTTGGTTGACGTAACAAATCCACAATCCTACCCAATTGGTGAACGAATGGAGACCAACGAGTCTCAAGATTCAGGGATACAGGGCTTAATCCCTTTGGTTGACGTAACAAATCCACAATCCTACCCAATTGGTGAACGAATGGAGACCAACGAGTCTCAAGATTCAGGGATACAGGGCTTAATCCCTGTGGTTGATGTAACAAATACACAATCCTACCCAATTGGTGAACGAATGGAGACCAACGAGTCTCAAGATTCAGGGATACAGGGCTTAATCCCTGTGGTTGACGTAGATATATCCTACCCATTTGGTGAACGAATGGAGACCAACGAGTCTCAAGATTCAGGGATACAGGGCTTAATCCCTGTGGTTGACGTAGATAATCCACAATCCTACCCAATTGGTGAACGAATGGAGACCAACGAGTCTCAAGATTCAGGGATACAGGGCTTAATCCCTTTGGTTGACGTAACAAATCCACAATCCTACCCAATTGGTGAACGAATGGAGACCAACGAGTCTCAAGATTCAGGGATACAGGATTTAATCCCTGTGGTTGACGTAACAAATCCACAATCCTACCCATTTGGTGAACGAATGGAGACCAACGAGTCTCAAGATTCAGGGATACAGGGCTTAATCCCTGTGGTTGACGTAACAAATCCACAATCCTACCCATTTGGTGAACGAATGGAGACCAACGAGTCTCAAGATTCAGGGATACAGGATTTAATCCCTGTGGTTGACGTAACAAATCCACAATCCTACCCAATTGGTGAACGGATGGAGACCAACGAGTCTCAAGATTCAGGGATACAGGGCTTAATCCCTTTGGTTGACGTAACAAATCCACAATCCTACCCAATTGGTGAACGAATGGAGACCAACGAGTCTCAAGATTCAGGGATACAGGGCTTAATCCCTGTGGTTGACGTAACAAATCCACAATCCTACCCAATTGGTGAACGGATGGAGACCAACGAGTCTCAAGATTCAGGGATACAGGGCTTAATCCCTTTGGTTGACGTAACAAATCCACAATCCTACCCAATTGGTGAACGAATGGAGACCAACGAGTCTCAAGATTCAGGGATACAGGGCTTAATCCCTTTGGTTGACGTAACAAATCCACAATCCTACCCAATTGGTGAACGAATGGAGACCAACGAGTCTCAAGATTCAGGGATACAGGGCTTAATCCCTTTGGTTGACGTAACAAATCCACAATCCTACCCAATTGGTGAACGAATGGAGACCAACGAGTCTCAAGATTCAGGGATACAGGGCTTAATCCCTGTGGTTGACGTAACAAATCCACAATCCTACCCAATTGGTGAACGGATGGAGACCAACGAGTCTCAAGATTCAGGGATACAGGATTTAATCCCTGTGGTTGACGTAACAAATCCACAATCCTACCCAATTGGTGAACGAATGGAGACCAACGAGTCTCAAGATTCAGGGATACAGGGCTTAATCCCTTTGGTTGACGTAACAAATCCACAATCCTACCCAATTGGTGAACGAATGGAGACCAACGAGTCTCAAGATTCAGGGATACAGGGCTTAATCCCTGTGGTTGACGTAACAAATCCACAATCCTACCCAATTGGTGAACGGATGGAGACCAACGAGTCTCAAGATTCAGGGATACAGGATTTAATCCCTGTGGTTGACGTAACAAATCCACAATCCTACCCAATTGGTGAACGAATGGAGACCAACGAGTCTCAAGATTCAGGGATACAGGGCTTCCCTGTGGTTGACGTAGATAATCCACAATCCTACCCAATTGGTGAACGAATGGAGACCAACGAGTCTCAAGATTCAGGGATACAGGGCTTAATCCCTGTGGTTGATGTAACAAATCCACAATCCTACCCATTTGGTGAACGAATGGAGACCAACGAGTCTCAAGATTCAGGGATACAGGGCTTAATCCCTGTGGTTGACGTAACAAATCCACAATCCTACCCAATTGGTGAACGAATGGAGACCAACGAGTCTCAAGATTCAGGGATACAGGGCTTAATCCCTTTGGTTGACGTAACAAATCCACAATCCTACCCAATTGGTGAACGGATGGAGACCAACGAGTCTCAAGATTCAGGGATACAGGATTTAATCCCTGTGGTTGACGTAGATAATCCACAATCCTACCCATTAGGGGAACCAATGGAGACCAACGAGTCTCAAGATTCAGAGATACTCTCATCGGGCTCTCATCATTAATTTTTCTCTTCGTTTTTTGTTTTGATGGAGAATTATGGGGGGGATGATTGTTCAGGCCACCCATGCACCCCCCTGAAATATTGGGGGGATATATCGCCCCATCCCCCGGGATCGACTCCCATGGTATTTTTTATCTAGACAGAATACCCGTGTAGCATGGGTAAATCTATTCAGTTTTATCTCGAAATCAGTGAGTTGACGTCGGCAGTATTTGGCAATATCGCCGTCTGCAATGAAACTTAACAATATATTTGTAATTGGTCCACATGCGGTGTACAACAGGCATATACAACAGGTTGGTGATGGAGGGGACTGCTGAAAAGCTGGGCTTGTAGATTGCAGCCTCCTATAACTTATAGTTCTAAACAAAAGTATATCTGCCAGAGTTAGGTCGATTTTGAACACTTACAGAGATTAAGGTTGAGTTCTTGGAAGAGGTGAAAAATAATTTGTGAGCGTTATCATTGTTTTTACGCAAGTGTGGAAGAACATCAGATAAAAAATGTTTCCTGGATTCCTGGAAAGCATGGCTCTTCAAATGCCTTCATATTATAAATATGGCATGTAACAGCATAAAAATCGGGACGGATTTTTATGCCAGATGTTTATGTTTGTGTAGTCCCGTACTCATTATTATTTTGAACACTTAACATTTTGTATAATGCGGTCGGCGCGCAAACTGTCGCGAGCCGGAAAACCAACGGATACTGCAAAACATTTTAAATGATTAATTGTTGGCATTGAACTCCAACAGGGGCAGTGGAGCGTCTTTTAAATTGGAAAGGGGGACCAACAAAAAGGGCACTTTGTGGAATTGGTATTTACCCCTAATCTATAGTGTTTACATTATCAGGAATATGATTTCAATAATGTATCGTTGTAACAGTGCCAGTTCATATTCTAGTAAGACCCTAGTCAGACGCACCAAGTACCCTATTGTCTCAAATCATAAACATTAGCGTTGGTTTTACTTTTTTTTGGAGATGCCCCCCCCCCCCTGGCGCTCAAGGTGGGGGGGGTGCAAATTTTCAAAATGTGCTCACTACCTACCCCACACCCCCACTTCGGTCGAGTCAAGACGTCTCCATGATTTCCTCTCCAAGCTTTATTCTTCTGTGCCTTTCGTCTCTTTTACGGCACGTCAACTTCTCTGTCGTCTTCTTCGGGCTGCAGTCTCCCAGTTGGAACGTTATAATCAGGACCCGACATGGCGCTTGATTCTCCGCTGGGAGCTGCCAGTTTCTTCGTTCCGGTAGCTCTTTCCACTCACGAGCTCTACTCATCGTAGTTCGTCTATCATTTCATCAGCGAGTTCGACTCACTGCAACTCTGATGATTTTCTCCATCAAAGTCCGGCTCATTCATTGAGCGACCTCACTGCTCATCTTTACCACCGGCTTTGATGTCTACATTTCTACTCTTGGCCTCCGACATCAAGCGATTCACTGCTTCCTCATCGAGCGCCACATCTCTTCTCTTCTCGCCTGAGAGCTTCTTCATCATTTTTATCACGAGCGTCAGCGTCGAGATTCTTCACGGCTCTAATTCAGCCACGACTACGAAGCTGCATCTCCGCCTTCAAGCCTCGGCACCATTCATCGCGTGAGCCCCTTCCCTCGTTCTTCACATTCATATCATCTTCATTGGACTTTCGACGTAATTTCCATTCAGTCGTAAGCTTTTATTCATGTCATTCCATTTATTCTTGTTCATTCTCATTCATGACTATTCAATGTAACTACACTGTAAAAAATAATTTGTTCATTGGTAATTTTTACGTATTTTTTCCATGTAGAATTTACTTGAAAACATTAGTTTTGCCACTTACGCACTAAATTTAAGTCTTGCTAACTCAAACTTTCAATTTAGTAGAACATACGTGGAATATTTAAGTAAAATCAAATACATAAAAACTTTAAGTAATTTCAGCTTGTATTAATTTAGTAATTTTAACTCAAAATCAGAAATTATACGTATTACTCAAACAATTTTTGTTGATTATTCTTATCTTTTTAAAGTAAGGACCGATGCAGTGCGTAATAGAAATATTTACGTAATTTATGAATATTCATTAAGACCAAATTAAACTCTTTTTTAAATAAAACAATTCTTTTTTGTGGTTGAATGAAAATTTAAGGACTTTAAAACATTTACTAATTCATTTAACATGGCTAAGCAAAGACAAGACAATGTTTAATTGTTACCCAGTTCAAAACAAATCAAAACTTGATATTTCAGGAAATTGTCAACCAATTTTCCTTTTAAGATACTACGATCAAGTATATATAAAATTTGGAGCCTTTCAATATGTGTCGAATTGAAGCGTATGTAAATCTTAAATAGAAGTAGTGTTAGTGATTAGTGTTTAATCTTAAATAGAAGTAGTGAACAGATTAGATGGGTACCAAATCGTGCAATATGTAATCCTATCATAGCTTTTTTTTTTAATCTAAAATGATTACAATACTTAAATTATTTACGTTAATGTAACTCGATTTACATTATGTGTCGAATTGAAGCGTATGTAAATCTTAAATAGAAGTAGTGTTAGTGATTAGTGTTTAATCTTAAATAGAAGTAGTGTTAGTGATTAGTGTTTAATCTTAAATAGAAGTAGTGAACAGATTAGATGGGTACCAAATCGTGCAATATGTAATCCTATCATAGCTTTTTTTTTTAAATCTAAAATGATTACAATACTTAAATTATTTACGTTAATGTAACTCGATTTATCTGAGTAAAAATTTATTCAGCAAAATAAGTAAATTCTACTTAAGATGCCGTAGGTAATATTTACTTAATAAAAATAAGGCAATTCTTTTCCTCAATTTTATTGAGTTATTTCGACTATTATTTTTTTACAGTGTACGTGCAATATTCTTATTCTCATTCCGAATCATCGACTTGTGCTTGACTACACTTTGCAAGTGTACGGTCAGTTTCATCAGTACCCAATAAACATAACGAAAAGGGAATACTTTCTGTCATGTATTTTATTGTCAGTGCAACCTTGTTTCCTCGTATTTAAAATAAAAATGAGAGGTATGTTGTGTGAACAGTGAACACGCTTTTGTTATACAATATTCATTCACAATACCCCACACACCCATTTCTCTAAACCATCAATATTTGTTGGATATATCAGCTTTTTCATAATAACCCCTAGATACTTCTTGTCGCATCCATGTTGAAAACACTGTACTAAATGGTCGAAATTCAAGGGGTCAGATAGCATTGACCATGCCGGTAGGGGATATCCTCCTTGCCCTTTAGAATGGGCTAATATTGCATTTTAAAGAAAAATTGACACAAATACATACTCTCTCTCTGTCTCTCTTTTCCTGTATGTCTTCTATATCTTACTCCAAACTCCATTTCTGTTTCTTCTCTTCTGCACAATAAATAATGATGCAGATCTGATCCCTCCAAAGCATTTTTCGTTTAATTTGACAAACACATACTAGGTATTATGGATCTGTGAGTTTTTACAGTTATCATCTAAATGTTGTTACTCTACTGATTAATACCTTGTCAACTATTACCTTCATTATCATCATCACTATATTTATAGCTTTAACTATGAATTTGGGAGCGTATATAAACAAAAAGCTTGGAATTGCTATCATTTATTGAAACGATTTGTTTAGAAATTACGATTATTTACCATAATGTAAATGAGATTTAATATCAACTTGGGTGTAAAACATGTCCTCATCGAATAACTGGATTTTATTTTTATGTCAACCGTTTTGTATACTCAGTCTGATGTATGAAACTATTAATAGAAATACTTATCCAGGAGTTTGCAATATATTTCAATACAATGGTCGAATATATACTTAATGGCGCCTTTCTATTGAGAGAACGAAAGCATGTATCAAGCGTATACAACGCTATGAGTACAAAATTATACTCACCATCTGGTGCGATTTCAACTGTGAAATATTGATATCAGAACAATAGCCAACATCATTTATCTCACCTCTTGCCAAAGGTAAATCAATAAATGCAAATTATATGCAAAACTGCTCGGTTAAAAACCACATGGTTATGCCTGTTTAGTATTTGCAAGCCCCAACCCTGACTATCAAATGTATTTGATAATATCATGAAAAACTGCTTTATGACTGCTACTGCATCAATCGAGGAGTTATTCATACTCAGTTATTATAACTCTTACTATCACTATTACCGTCATTATCATCATCACTATATTTATAGCTTTAACTATCAATTTGAGAGTGTATTATGCAAAAAGCTTGGAATTACTATCATTTATCAAAACGGTTTGTTTAGAAATTACGATTATTTACCACAATGTAAATAAGATTAAATATCAACTGGGGTGTAAATCATAAATAAAGAGATGTAATAAGGCTCTAAATGATGAGGATAAGAACCGTTTGAGATTTTATTTAAATGATAGGCTACCTGGCTACTTGGCTGCCACCGTCAATTGCTGGCGATTGACGACTACATCTGCACATCTTCTTGTTGTCTTTCTCCATTTTTTTCTATCCTGTGCTAATCTTTTGGCTTCTGAATATGTGAGACCTGTCCATGCTTTGATGTTATCAAACCACTGCTTTCTCTGTCTGCTTCTTTTCCTTTTTCCTTCTACTTGGCTTTCTATTATTTGTGCTGCTAAGGGGCTCCCACTGCCACGCAGAATGTGTCCAAAGTAACCCATCTTGAGGCAGGCCACTTTTCCAAGGTGATCTCGTTCTGTGTTTAGTTCTTGCAGAACACTGAGGTTAGTTCTTTTGTCCTTCTAGCTGATTTTTGGCATTTTCCTCCAGAACCACATTTCTGCTGCCATGATGCAGTGTCCAGCTTTCAACACCATAAAGCAAAGCACTCCAAACCAGTGTGTTGACCAGTTTTATTTTCAGACCGGTTGAGATGTTCCTGTTATTTCAAAGTACATGCAGGTCAACCATTCTCTTCTTTGCTATAGCTTTTCTGATCTTTATATCACTGCTACAGCTGGCATCACTGTTCTTTGTGTAGATCCAAGATATTTGAAGCTTTCCACATCTTTGACTGTTTCCCCGTCGATTTGGATGCTACAATCGGTATCTGAGGTTTTACCAGCAACTAGGAGTTTAGTCTTTTTAACATTTAAATGCGAGTTTCTTGCCGGCATCGTTTACTGCATGTGTGAGACTTTCAATTCCATCTTTGGAAGATTCGATAAGACTGCTGTGTCGTCAGCATATCTGAGGTTTGAGATGTTTTTGCCACCAAATTTAATGCCATAGTGCGCAACATCTGCTTCCCTCATCCCACTGTCTATGTATGTGACGAAGATGTATGGTGATAAGATCTTTCGTCTATAGCTGATCGTCAACGAAACAGAGTTAAGTCTTTTGTCAATTCCGTTTGTTGCTACGGCAGGCAGCCAGTGAAAATGAATTCGTTTAATAAAATTATGGAAATGCAAGCATTACTTTAAACAAATAGAACTTTGTTATTCCTTGCTCATTTTTCTTGATTGAGGTGTCATATAAAAGGGCAGAAATGTGATTTTCTCTTTGAAATTCAGATACCGTCCGCCAAATGACTTTTTGGTTCCCTCTCTCAAAATTGATTTTGATCACTCATGCGTAAAATATGCATCAAATCAGTTGCATCACATGAAAGAGGAGGAGCTAAACTTTACAAATATGTGTCATTTATTAATTTTAATTAAGATTAAGTTATGATAAAACATCGATAATTCTCGGTTTCGTTTTTTTCTGGGACGCACTGTATATATAGTGATCGGGTAGGCCCTCTTGTGCCTTGACTTAACTATATATTACATAAAACATTGAATAAACTGGATTTGGACTTTATGTCAACCACATGACATTGTAGTTTGTTAGTTAGTTTGCAGCAGATTTCAAAACAATGGTCGAATATATACTAAATGGCACCTCTCCACAGAACAAGAACATGTATAAATCTAGAACATTCTCGCCATACGCCGTGAGAACAAAATATATTCAGCATCTGGGATTTCAACTGTAAATTTGTTCCCCTTCAGATTTTTTTGGTTTTTTGGTGGAAAGATGTTAGATTTCACACTGCAACCTCACAAATCTTACAATTGTTGCATGTCACACCCAACTACAAAGTATGATTCTTGAGCAGTGTCTTTGACCACATGTAAAGAATAAAAGAGAGTAACAAATCTTGAAATCATCCCCGATAATTTATTCACAATTTAGGGGTATATACACTAAAATTGTATATTTGAGGTTTGTAGGTGTTTGAGCGAGCGAAGCGAGCGAGGTACTTTTTTAAGATGTGTGAGGTCGCAGTGCGAAAAATTACATCTTATAAAGAGGAAAAAACCCAATCCTAAAGGGGTTATAAGCAAATTCTCATAACGGAAGACTGAAAAGACCTTTGATAAGTAACATAAGTATATCATATATAGATGCGTGCGAGCGAGCTTTGGGGGAGATTGCTCTTAGTCGCTTGAAATTAGCTAGGGCGCGTTTAATGATGAGAGGAAAAGGGGACACTTATCAGGAAAGAAAAAGAGCATGTGCCAAAGTACAAAGAGTAATTATCAGATATGAAAAGGGGCACTTATGTGATTGGAAAAGGGGCACTTGTAATAAAGGAAAAGGTGCATTAGTTAAAAGAAAATAGGCACCGATCAGATTTTAAAGCGGCATTTATCGGAGGTGAAGGGGGCACTTATGAGAAGAGGAAGGGGCTTTTTTTTTTAATAGGGCACTTATCATTAGGAAAAGGGTCACATGTGAAAATATAAGGTGCGCTCATCCGAGTTAAATTGGGGGAAATTATTAAAAGGGGAAGGAGCATTTATTACAAAGGAAAAGGGGCACTTGTCAAAGTAAAAGAGGCACCTTTCAGATTAAATAGAACAATTATCAGAGGTGAAGGGAGCACTTATCAAAAGTGAAAAGAGGCACTTTTCGTACCTAACTAGGGGCACTTACTAGAGATTAAAAAGGGAACTTATGAGAATGGAAAATGGACACTTATTGCAAAGGAAAATGGGATCTTATCGAAGGAAAAGGGCACGTGTCCAAATAAAAGGGGCACTTATCAGAGTTTAAAAGGGGAAGGGGCGCTTGACAAATTACGAGGGGCACTTTTCAAAGTAAAAAGGGCACTATTCCTATGTAAAGAGGGGCACTTTTGGGGTGGCTGAAAAAGCGGGGGGCAGTTTGGCCCCCCCCCCCCCCTGCCCCCCGGGAGGGCCGCCTCTGACCTCAGTGATTTAGGCCTTCTCTATTTCAAACTCTTGGATCCTACCACTCAATTGCATAACCGATAACTGATCGCCTGTGACATTAAAACAGAAATCTTGATCTTTACACTAGAATCAGGGGGTGGATTCTGCCCCCCCCCCCTTCCTTGGCCCTTTTAGTAATTGCAAGGTTATACTTAGCTCTATAAATAAATAAAACAAATCACAAATAAGCTTTTTCTAGGAATAGAAGTTCAATTTAAGACGAAATTTGACCTTTTAGTTACTGAAAGTAGTTGAAATGATTGCCCACATCTTCTTTGGAAAATGTTGATCATCCATATGACATGATAAGCCACCCCCCCCAAAAAAAAAACACAACAACAACAACGACAATAACAAACAAACAAAAACAAAAACACAGACACACATATTTAACAAAAACAAATTCACTCCACTTGTATACAATGTAAATCCTCCATAAATGTTGGGGCTAAAAGGAATGTCATTCCTGTCTCTCTCACTCTTTCTATCTATATATCTCTTTCACTACCTACCTGTCACAAAAAAACGCATCTTTATCCAATAAATGCCAATGATACACAATTTATTATTTTTCTTCAAAATGGTTCCTATACAATAATTACTATCATACAATGAAATACTGGCAGTAGGGCACACAAGACTCACAAAATACAATATGGTAGTGCCCTAATGCAACACAAAACAGCAATATTATGTCATGTATTAGAAATGCATATTTAGAAATGCATCATTTGAACATCGCAGGTTAAACCATACTCATTACCTTTCATAAAGGAAATTAATTTAATATTTCATGTTTTGGTAGGCTCTACACCACATCACTTATGGAAAATTTATAAATAAATGAATGTCTGGTAAAAAAAAATATTCAAAAGGGGAAGTCCCTCTTGGCTTGAAGTTGGACGTGACGCAAGAATAATCAGAATTAACCAAAAAAAATCAGGGAAGTCGAGGAAATTCCATTTTCGTATAATTTCTGAGCTTTGCTTTTATTTAGGATTGTAGAAAACTCCTACTCAAAACTATATTTCCATAGGATATAGAAATGTTATATTATAAAGCTATATACAGCCAGTGGTGGCTACCTTATCATACAAGATTACAACACATGAAAGTGTCATTTACACAATAATTTTGTACATACATATGAATAAAATAATGGTCAAATAAAGAATAATAAATCAATAAATGTATTCTGTAATTTTCATAATTACTTGATCACCAAGTGTAACCACACTCAGCCATTTTAAAATGTTGGGTTTTAGAAATGAAATTGCCACATGCATCCTTAACTAAATCATGTATTCAGAAAGCATAACTGTTTATTTCCAGAATACTAGAAGTGATAGATATGTAACTTATTCTTTATATTCCAGAATAGGGCCTATTTTGTTCTTGGAAATTTCTGTCTCTTTCAAAATATGTCTAAATTCAGTTTTACAACAAAAGAATTTTGTACTGGGCAACGATAAGAATATATCGAACATGCTCATAATAACATGTGTTTTCTAATTCATGTAATGGAAAATGCTTTTTTCTTTACAGCACATAACAAAGATATATGCATCACTTGTAAATTTTCATAACATCTTTTAGTCATAGCATAGTGTCTCCATTGTAGACTTGAAATTCAAATGATGCATATTTCCAAGAAGTAGAAGGATAAAGATGGAAAGCCTCATGTCTGGAACAGGAAAGGCACCTAGCAAGCAAGCAAGAACTGCAACATAATAATAATAGTTCGTTCTTATATAACGCATTTCAGGACCGCAGGCCCTCTCAAAGCGCTCTACAGATTTATTATTACCCCTGTCATCCGATTCAGGCTTACCCGCACACAATGTATGCACATTCTCCACTCCCTGGGGAGCATTCCAGCCAGGCGTCATTTTTACAAGCACACACTTGCTCATCTAACCACATTATCTTTCGCATCCTACCGGGTACCCATTTAACACCTGGGTAGAGAGTGGCAAATGTAGATCAATGTCTTACCAAAGGACATTGGTGCCGCGGCAGGACTTGAACCGCGAACCTCGTGATCTACAGTCCGGTGACATATCCCCCCCTTTTACTATTTACTTTCTACTCCTTAGAAGATAACTCCTGAATACCTAATTAGAAATTCAAAATTCAAAGTGACCGACACATGGCCGATTAAATCAAGAAGACGATGCCTTCGGAAACCATGATCTGATTGGCGTCTTGCATGCTGGAGAGGGCACTATCTATCTCTGCCTGGTCGAACGGAGCTTCCTCGTGCTCTTTGGTGAGAGCTTCCGTGACCTGGGACATCGGGATCGACTGGGCGTGCAGCGCGTCGAAGGTCTTGTGCATGGTGGACTTGAAAAGCTTCAGTCTGTTGTACAACAAGAGCAGACAGAAAATAACAAATAGATTATATGGGAGGGTAAATAAAAGAAGAGTATCAGGGTTCTTTTTTCTTCTTTTTTTCATCTATTTTTGAGCTCTCCACAGGCTATTCATTAATAATCTTCACACAAATAAACAAATCAAATATATGTGCACGTTTAAACACATTCAAAATAATCTTTCTATACAAACAACAATTGTAGTAACTACCACTTTACAGCAAAATATCTTTCCATTCCATTACAATATATTTCTCATCTTTATAATATTGCAAAACTTTCTTTTTAAACATATCAAAAAGCGGAACAATCCTATTCAGTTTACAAATAAACATCTGTTGTTTAATTAATAAAACAATGCAATTAAGGGCATCGTTTCTCTTATCTTCAAAACCAATCATTATATTTGTAAAGTGAACAAAATTCTAATTTGAGTTCTTTCATAAATCCAGTTTCAGGTTTCATTCCAAATCTTTCTACTAATCTCACATTCATAACTCAGGGTTTTTGACTGTTGAGAATGATTGATCGGGAATAATATGCATTTTCACTAGATTTTTTCCACAGCGAATTTTATCTTTGGCCCAGTAACCAAAAGTTTCAAATACAAACACTATTTGAATTCTGTACCATGAAACGTGACCGCAGCGTTGCATAACACTTAACTTGGCTTTGTGCAGATCTATTTTAAAGTGACTCAGTATTAAACGTTGGCTCACATTCTGAAACAAAATCCTGGATTTAGCTCATGCTGCAATCATAATTATAAACCTTTAGGTCAGTCAGGAATCCCATGACTTATACAAGCCGATCGCCTGTCTGATTATCAAGATATATATGATTGGAAATCGAAATCAAATTTTGCATTTTCCTAATGGTTCTTATAACACTCCAGTCTATTGGGGAAAATGAGTATGGTAAAACTTTTTGGAGGTACTTCATGATCAATTTGAAGCACAATTTTTTTAGGGCTTCAATATTACACCATATCACAGACACTGATAACACGTAGGGCCATACATCTCAGATTTAACATTGTTAAACGAGGCCTTTAAAGCACTTAGAACCTTTATATTAAGTGATGTACATAGGTGATATGACCAGCTGTCAACAACTATCTGTTGATACCTAAAGTGGCTAATGTTCGCAATTGCACAATATATACAACAACAAAAAAACAAAAAAGAGACGTACCTTTCAGGAGCAATGGTTGTCTGGGAGTCCTGCGATTCCTCTGTATCCATAGGCTGCTGTGATTGAGAAGATGCCTCGCTTGGGATGGTACGTTTACGGGGTGTTGGCATCACTAAACAAGTGAGAACAGATATAACAATGAATGTGATTAAATATTACATCTCTCTAAACCCTACTTCAAATCAATCTATTTCTCTATTACCCCTATACATGTATATATCTTAGTTTCTACCACTACAATATATTGCATCATACTAGTTTTTTGTACATCACTTTTGACATGAAATTTCTCACCTTTTCTTTCTCATCTGCTTGATCTCCCCCTCTCCACCTTTTTTTGCTCACTGTCTCTCTCTCTTACTCTCTCTCTCACTACCCTACAGATAACAATTTGTACGAGCCTTTATGACTTTCTATTCTAGTCTCTCTTTTCATCTCTCTTCTCTTTGTCTATCTTTCTTTCCCTCACTCTTCTATCCTTATCTTCTTCATCTCGTGATTCTACATATCTATCAAAGTCATAAGAGACTTCCTATCTCTCTCTCTCTCCCTCTCATATACTTTCCTTATCTTCATCATCACATGATTCTACATATCTATCAAAGTCATAAGAGACTTCCTATCTCTCTCCCTCTCCCTCTCATATACTTTCCTTATCTTCATCATCTCGTGATTCTACATATCTATCAAAGTCATAAGAGACTTCCTATCTCTCTCTCTCTCCCTCTCATATACTTTCCTTATCTTCATCATCTCATGATTCTACATATCTATCAAAGTCATAAGAGACTTCCTATCTCTCTCTCTCTCCCTCTCATATACTTTCCTTATCTTCATCATCTCGTGATTCTACATATCTATCAAAGTCATAAGAGACTTCCTATCTCTCTCTCTCTCCCTCTCATATACTTTCCTTATCTTCATCATCTCGTGATTCTACATATCTATCAAAGTCATAAGAGACTTCCTATCTCTCTCTCTCTCCCTCTCATATACTTTCCTTATCTTCATCATCTTGTGATTCTACATATCTATCAAAGTCATAAGAGACTTCCTATCTCTCTCTCTCTCCCTCTCATATACTTTCCTTATCTTCATCATCTCGTGATTCTACATATCTATCAAAGTCATAAGAGACTTCCTATCTCTCTCTCTCCCTCTCATATACTTTCCTTATCTTCATCATCTCGTGATTCTACATATCTATCAAAGTCATAAGAGACTTCCTATCTCTCTCTCTCTCTCATATACTTTCCTTATCTTCATCATCTCGTGATTCTACATATCTATCAAAGTCATAAGAGACTTCCTATCTCTCTCTCTCTCTCATATACTTTCCTTATCTTCATCATCTCGTGATTCTACATATCTATCAAAGTCATAAGAGACTTCCTATCTCTCTCTCTCTCTCATATACTTTCCTTATCTTCATCATCTCGTGATTCTACATATCTATCAAAGTCATAAGAGACTTCCTATCTCTCTCCCTCTCATATACTTTCCTTACCTTCATCATCTTGTGATTCTTCATATCTATCAAAGTCATAAGGGTCTTCATCACCCTCTTCTATTACTGCTCTCTCTTTTCATCTCTCTTCTCTTTGTCTATCTTGTTATCTTTCTATAATTCCATCTTTGTCTCCAGCTGTCTTTCTCTCTCTTTCTCTTTCTATTCTCACCTTTGTCATCCCCTCATTTTTCAAAGTCATAAGGGTCTTCATCACCCTCCCCTCCAGATGGTCTCTCTTTCTCTGCTTCATCTTTTTCCTTTGTCTATCTTTTTCTCTCTCTCTCTCTCTTACTTTCTTTTATCTCTCTATCTCTTTTTCTTTTATATATATCTCTCTCTTTCTTTTATATATATATATATATATATCCCTCTCTCTTTCTTTTATATCTCTCTCTCTCTCTATTTATTTTATCTCTCTCTCTTTTTCTCTATATCTCTCCTTTCTCTCTTTCTATCTTTCTCTCTCTCTCTCTCTTTTCCTCTCTCTCTCTTTCTTTCTTTAATCTTGCTTTGTCTTTCTCTCTTCCTTTCTCTCTCTTTTCCTCTCATATACTTTCCTTACCTTCATCATCTCCCGATTCTTCACAGCTATCAAAGTCATATGGGTCTTCATCACCCTCTGCTCCAGCCGGTCTATCTTTGCTTGGTGTTCCTCGCTTCTTGCGCCTGGTTGAATAAAGAAAATTCCACACCCCAATATTTAATATCACTCTTAGTAATAATATGTTTAACGCAACATCTATATTTATTTACTTAAAAGATAAAGCAAGCTCTGAAATGAAAAAAAAAAAATTCTTCTCACTATCAAATACTCATTTTGTAGCATCTTGTCAAAAAGGTCAACATGAGGTATATTCTTCTGTTCAAACTGACCATTGCAGATCTGACAAGGCCAGCTGGAAAATAGTCAGAAAGCATAACTGTTTATTTCTTGAATACTCTTTCGTACCTTATTCTTCATATTTCAGATAAAGGCCTTTTAAGGAAATTTCTGTCTACAAAATATGTCTAAATGCAATTGTACGAACAACAAAAAATACTGTACTGGGCAATGATGAGAATATCTCCATGAGGAATACGTCACAATGACTCATGCTTATTACAATGTTTCACAAGTTATTCTCAAGGTAGACTTTACCCCCTCAATTCAAATTGCCTGCACATGGGGAGAATGAAAAGTAATTGTGAAAGACACCTGGTGAATTGAAATGAAACTTACCTCAGTTTCTTTTGCTTCTCCTCAGCTTCATCTTCCTCAGACTCACTGTTATGGCGACGCTTCTTCTTCTTTTCCAAAACCTGAACAAAGCAATCAAATAGAATTGGCAAAATCTTAAGGCAATGATATTCAGTTCAAAGTGCAACAGACATTTGTCCGTTTTCAAATTCAAATTTCCTCCACATTTGACACAAAGTTTGAAGGGTAGAATAGGCTCTCATTTGGTACTCTCAAGTCAAGCCTTGGCCAGCTTTAAAAAAATGAAAGTGTCAAACAAGAGCAGCTACAATACATGACCTTTAATAATTAGCATACAACCACAGTTCTCTAATCCCTTTACAAGTATTACAGCTCAAGGAAATTGTCACCTGACAAGTGAAAGTGTCTAGGGACTAGTTGGTAAGGGGAGCAGGAGGAGGGTGGAGGAGGGTGGAGAAGGGGGGAGGGACGAGGGGGAGGGAGAAACGAGGAGGAAAAGGAGGAGGAGGAGGAGGAGGAGGAGGAGGGGGAGGGGGAGGGGGAGGGGGAGGGGGAGGGGGAGGAGGTGGTGGTGGTGGTGGTGGTGGTGGTGGTGGTGGTGGTGGTGGAGGGGGAGGGGGAGGAGGAGGAGGTGGTGGTGGTGGTGAAGGGGGTGGAGGGAACAAATAATATCTAAACATATCTTCTTCCTTTCACAGGACCTAAAAACCAATCCAGAACACGGAAGCACCCTTTACCTTCTTGAAGATAGCAAACTGGACGAGCTGAATGGCTGCCTCTGCATCCTGCATGTCCACTGTCTTGCTCATGCGAGCTTTGGCATGGGCCGTAGAGAGACGAATCATTGTCTCTAGCGAACGGGGCGTTACAGGGGCAGTCTAGACAAGAGAGAGAAAACAGAGAAAGTATTAGTATTTAGTGGTGAGTTTCTTATTTAGTTTTCAATGTGGAAGAAGGTTAACAGCCATGCTCATGCAAGCCTAAGCATGGGTCATAGAGACTGATTCACGTCTCCAACAAATAGGCCAGCACCAAAGGGAGCGCAAAGACAGTATTTATGACTATTATATTTTGGTTATAGATCTGCTGTAGAGGTCATGATACGGCTGTCTCTGGGGTAGTCTGGCAGCAAAGATATTTTTGTTCATACATTACAAATATTCAGTTGTAAATAATTCACTCATTCACTGCATGCTTTTGGCAATTGTCCTGGGGATAATTATACTATTGTCCAGAAGGTGATCATTGGCTCTTGGGGCAATCGTCCTATAGGGGTTATTATCTTGGGGTGATTATCCAGGGGGTCGTTGTCATAAGGGGAATATTGTCTTGGGGTGATAGCCCAGGGGGTAATTGTCCTAAACCACCTTAGGTGGTCTTTCCATACAGGTTTATGGTAGTACATGTACATACCTTAGCAATGTTATTTGCTGTGGCATCTTGGCTACGAAGCTTGGAGTACTCCTCTGCGATGCAGTCTGCAGCCTCTCTCGTCAATTGTGGCTGCATGCCCTTAGCAATGTGAATGTACTTCCTCATGAACTCCATACTCACATACTTTTGCCTGAAAAATGGAACACAACATTTTTGAGGAGGCCGAATTGAATAAACAGCTTGCTCTTTAAGAGTTGCTCTAATAGTCCCTAAAATATTAGTTTTGAAACTCAGCAACTATTTATATTAATTACTCAAATTTTGTAAAACTTTCCAGACATAAGTTGCTCTCGACATTTGTTAAAGCTTGATATTTTTCCCCATTATGCAATTACTAGCACTAAGATAGAGAACAGTATTGCAGACAACTCTAGAAGGAGGAAAGAATTGAAGAGAATACTAAACACAAAAGTGAATGCAGTGAATGAGAGAGAGAGGTAGAGAGAGGAGAGGGAGAGGGAGAGAGAGAGGGAGAGGGAGAGAGAGAGGGAGAGGGAGAGAGAGAGGGAGAGGGGGGGGGGAAGAGAAAATGAGAAAGACAGACAGCGAGAGACACAAGAAGAGATATACAGAAAGAGACAAACCGTCAGGGGGAGAGAAAAAGAAAGGCAGAGAACACAAGTGACAAAGAGAGGAAGAGAGAAAGGGAAGTGGAAGGGTTTGGGAAATGAAGACACAAATTTGATAAAAATTATACACAGACAGAGATGAAGAGAAGAGAAATGTATAAATAGACAAGCAATCAGGATCTACTCACTTCTTTTTTGAACCGTGGAGTAGTTTATCATGCTTGTCATAGACTTTCGTCTCCTGTTTCTCTTCTTCGACAGCATCAGGATCGTTGGTAGCTAAGAAGTCCACTGTGCTACCAAAAGGCATGGCTGCAATACAAAATGAGGGGGGGGTGGAGGATGGGGGAGAAAATTATTTAAATTACTTGCAGGAGAGAGCAGGTTAAAGCTGGATTTAAAAATTAGAAAAAATCAAAATAGTGTCAAAGCATAATCCACGTATGATTGTGAGCTTCCTATTATAGATCAAACTTGTTTTTACTGTGAGGTAATGTTTTTGACCAATGCTGACTATATAACTTTCTTTTGGTCTGGAACTGCTATTACTATTAAATATGAGCAAAATAACATACACACACTCTCTCTCTCTCTATCTCAATCTAGAACAGTCAGATCTGGTAAAGTGACCACCTGCATAGAAAGACCACATTTTTTGTTTCCCTTGAAAATGATTTCTCATTGAAACATGTACTAAAGGAGCCTGTACATAAAGACCACCTGCCTGTAAAGACTACTTTTCCTGTCTCCCTCGGGTGGTCTTTATAGACAGGTTTCACTGTATCTGTCTACAGAGGCAACCATTTGGCCTTGGCCACTTTGTCTACTTTCCTTGACTTGTCCAGGGACCCGTTTCACAAAACTTTTTTTCAATGACAAATGACTAAAATCAGTGACAAATCTGCTGATAACCAATCAGAAGCAAGGATTTCAGTAGCTTATAACACAAACTGTCAATCGTCACTGATGACAAGTTTTGTAAAAAGGCACCCCTGGTAGGTTAACTCACCATCCCCATCCTGTTCTCCAGGTGACCTGTAACGATGCACGCGGAGGACAAAGTCCGAAATCTTACGATCATGCTCTGGATCCATCTGATAAAAGGGAGAACGATTCCATAAATAAGACCTCTATACCTCCATCCTACTCAAGCCGGTTGATTTTAATTGATCCTTTGTTGATTTTTTTTTATAATGATTATTATTTTCATCTTTTGGGGTGGGGGTAGTGTGTGTGTAATTGGTTTTTTACAGACATGTATCAATCAGATATGATCATTTACGTCTGGAGACCAACCTTTAACGTCACCATCTGAAAGACGTGACTCAGTTTAGAACCCAGGTCATCTGAGCCAGTTTGTAGGCGAAGACAGAGAGCTGACTAAGTGAACCGAGCTAGACCAACTCACATCTTTTTATGTACATTTATCCTTCGATCCATTTATTTATACTCAATCTCTCTGTCCGTCAATACATGTATTTCTCTTTTCTTCTCATCTTTCTTGTATCTATTGTTTGTCTCTCTTTTACCTTTCTCTTCATTTACTATTCATCTAATTCTGAACTGTGACAAGATACTGACCTGGTCAAGAACAATAAAGATGACATCAAAACGAGATAGAAGAGAGTCTTGTAGACCGATGTTCTCCATAGGCGTCTTGTACTGGTCATACTGGAAAAGAGGAAATACAAGATATGATATTATTGAAGGAACCTGAAATGGCGCTTGCGAATGCTAAACTGAAACAAGTTTAGCACACTCAAAATCTAATGATAATTTTCACCTTTGATTATTTGATTAAGATGAAATTTCCCCAAAATTACAATTGCAGTGAGTGGTTTTGAAGCCGATATTTCCTGCTAACTTATAAGTGACCATTCCCAATTTTTAAATTCTCTTTCAGGTACCAATTTCACAATTCATCGATTTCATCACCTTGCTCTTCGGAATGTAAGCTCTGTACGTTATGCTCTTGTAACTATATACGATGTAAACAAATATGCATGGCCCTTAAGGTGGGGTGACCTGACATTTGCCCCGGCCTATATTGGTTACAGTTGCAATAGGGTTTTAGGTCCAAGGTTTAGGTATAGTGTTTGGTAACAGCGCAAGTAATGATTTGATTAGTTTATACAATTGACCGCACAAGCAACCTTCATTGGAGCATGTGTCATGGAAACAAAAGAACTAATGATATTTAAGGATATAAGGATAGCTTTAGATATCTTGGCCCGAATTCACAAAGGAGGTTTGTCGACAAACCGAGGTTTATGTACGTCATATGATGCGTTCTTGACACGTTTTTTACAAACCTGGTTTGTAAAAACGCGTCAAAACGCGTCATATGATGCACGAAAACCAAGGTTTGTAGACAAACCTCCTTTGTGAATTCGGGCCATAGTGTTTGGTGCAGGGCTGAAGTTATGAAATAAGTTAGTGTATTGAATGTCATTGGAGCACGTGTCACAGAGCTCCCAAAGAAAACGGTTGATACTGAAAGAACCATAATAATATTATTGGATATTTATATAGCGCCGGTATCCGCCAGGTTCTCACGCTCATGACGCTTTACACATATTACCCTGGTTATAGCCGAGCTGCCAAAGTAACTAGCTTTCAAGCATATCAGGTACCCATTTACACCTGGTGGAGAGTGGCAAATGTAAATTATATCTTGCCAAAGGACATTAGTGCCATGGCGGGAGTTGAACTTTGTAACTTGTGTAAGTAACTAGCGCTCAAGCAGATCAGGTACCCATTTACACCTGGGTGGAGAGTGGCAAATGTAGATAAACGTCTTGCCAAAGGACATTAGTGCCGTGGCGGGACTTGAACCCTGTACCTTGTGATCTGCAGTCGGGTGACTTATCCACTAGACCACAACACCTCTACCTGATATGAAGTAAGACCAAAGGCAATCTAACCCAATCAAACTTACCCTTCCATACACAGGATTAGCTGCTGCTAGCACACTACACCTTGCATTGAGCTTGGCATGGATACCAGCCTTAGCGATGGTGACACGCCCCTGTTCCATTACCTCATGTATAGCTGTACGATCTTGATCACTCATCTGTAAATGGAATTATTGGGTAAACAGTTCAGTCAACTACGTAGGAGCCAATCCTTTCAGGCATTATCGATTAGATTTCTTTGCTGTGATTGTATGGGACATTTAAAATCATGCTCTTCTAGAGTATAACCCACTTTAAAAAAAAATCTAAAAAATCTACATACAACATTAGGCTGTATTTTGATACCATGTACCTTCATATAAAATTTCATTAAAATCTGTCAAACATTACTTAAGTTATAGAACGGAAACCAGATTTGTTACGGATGTAAGTACGGACAGCAGCGTTACTATATCCCCTCCGAGTTCATCGGGGAGGGGATAATAACATCACCTACAAGAACTAAAAATGTTATTTCTGAAAGCATTACCTTGTCAAACTCATCAATGCAGACAACACCACGGTCGGCCAGAACCATAGCTCCTGCCTCTAGGCGGCGCTCTCCCGTTTCTTGATCGGTGGTGACGGCAGCTGTCAAACCAACACCGGATGATCCTCGGCCAGTTGTCGCTATGGCTCTAGGTGCCGTGTGCAAAACATACCTAGGACAGGACAACAGCAATGACTTGTTACAGAATATCTAAAGTTAACATCTGAATTATTCATGCACTTTATTAGTTTGATGTTTATTGTGTTTTTGTAACTCAAGAATGAAAGGTAGACTGGTTGAATCAGGGCCTCTGTTGAATATATTTAAGCTTGTATGTGTCACATTCTCAAAAAACATAAATCGGTACATTTTACAAAAATTACAAACTTGGTATTAAGAATAGGAATAATTTAGTTGTTACATGTATGTTAATCAAAGAGCAGAAACACCTAGTATACATTTTAAGGCTACATCTAAAAATATAATGATCCACAGAGAAATAAAATATTAACAAATTACAAAGCGGATTCATTTTTATCTGCTGAATTTTCAGTTTTCTAAAAGAAATTGGAGATTTTAGGTGTGAAAATGTAGAGAACATCATCTGAAGTAGAGCACATTGTATGTTATCTGAGCTCTAATTGACAGAGCATTCCCACGTAAAAGATCCTTTTCTCATAAGGGTACCAGGATAATGTCGTCACACTCACCTTAACATCTGTGACTTGGCTGTAGATGGATCTCCAATCAATAATACATTGATGTCGCTGAAAAGAATAAAAATACAGAATAAAACTTTGCCCATACTTTATGGTTACATATCATATTTATGGGCAATGACACTCTACTCTTTTGTTTTCCTTTACCTACATTGATATGATCTATTAAACAAAACAACAATCATTATTCATAAGTCTTTCTGAATGGCTTTGTTCTATAAATATCTCTTGGCGGCTTTGTGAAGAGAGATCTATGCAGATCCCATAAAAGTATTTAAATTAAGTTCTGAAAGCATGGTCCTTTATTTCTAAAAATTACAACGCGATATATTGCAATTTTGGTTGCGGGTCTTCATGACTGAGGAAAATTAAACTTTACGATTCATGAAAATAACTAGAATGCATGAGGAAGAATTGGCAGGTTTTTGCAAATTACTTGCAAATGAATTTTGAGGAACAGATTATTGCAGACTTACCCACGAAGCCTTGTGCCATTCTCCAACACCTTCTCCATTCCTCCCAACAACATGCAGAGCACGGCCTTCTTGATGTACTCATGACCGTGGATAGAAGGCGCTAAACTCTTGGCCAGAAGCTCAAAGACATCTTCCTTCTTATCTTGAGAGAATTTACGGATCTTGGCGATGTCCTCGGCAGTGAAATTTGGGACGGTCTCCTTGCTGAGTAGCTGCACGTGGTTTGCGATGATGATGGTTCTGTATAGGTATGAAAAAAGTGGGAAAATTAAATCATCTTTTCATAGTTGGCCTCTGCATTTATCTTGATTCTTTGACTTTGCTCCTTACTTTCAAGTTTTCAATTATATATATGCATTTTTATGTGTGTGTATTTCTGTTGTAACTCTTAATGTAAATCAATTGTATTATACACCATTATTGTTATTGAATGTTTTGTATTTGATTCATCAATAAATGCAGAAACATCTGCTAAAAAATAATATATAAATTGATCATTTTTCAGTATTTTAATAGTAATAGCCAGATTTGACGGTGTGAGGCTACTAGTATTCATACTATGCAGGGATGCCAACCTTTCAGAGCACAAATCAGTAACCATAAGGCTCAAAATCAGTAATTTGGGGAATAAATCAGTAATTTCCTATGCAGCGCCATGAATCTTAAAAGAATGGCAAGCGGACGCATGCGCGCATGATTATCTGAAATTTGTTGTGATTTTACTCCCACAAAGTTGCTAAATATTGATTTTCAGTTCATCACATAAGTTTTCAATGAAAAATTGGCTTCTATTAAGAGAATACTTGATAATTTTCCATCTTTCTCATGCAGCGAGTGCTGGATGGCCACCATACTGTACAGCACTTGCTACGATAGATCCCTATGCGCAAAAAAAAAAAAAAAAAAAAAACATAATTTTTAGACAACATTCCGTACTGCCGTAATGGTCGTTAATTTCCGTACCAATTACGGGAAATCCGTACTAGTTGGCATCTCTGACTATGGCCTTTCAATTCGAGTTATGTATCGTATTGAAGCAGTGTCAAGATTAATATTCCCTTTTTTTCTCTGGCATATGTTCTTCCTCATTACATCACCTACAGGTTTATATTACTGATAAACCATTTTCTATAGTTACGGTTATACAATCTAAAATGAAATTAAACTACGGTAAACAGGTTGTACCACTAGCAAATGGAATGTAATGTTGTTTGAATGGGTAATGTCATATAGCGTTTGGCATGTCGCAAGTATTTCACAGAGGTTTGCCTACTGTTTAGACATGGCACATGACAGGCTTCATTAGGGGAAAATAATGAGAGGAGAGGGGGGGGGGGGGGGGGGGGAAGGGGGTAAAGCTTTCACTCTTCATTCAACCTTTGACCAAGTAACATGCAATTACCTGAAAGTGCCGTTGGTGTAACCGCCTTGCTTGTTGGGAAGACAACGGAACGTACCAATCACTTGGACTCTATCACCAGGCTAAAAAAGGAAACAAAGGAAGATAACGGATTGAATCATGATCATCTCAAATTACTATCACAACATCTACGTTTGTGAATCTGGAGTTCTGAATGGACTATTTGATGACTGATGATAAACTTTCAATTTTAATGTCAGTTCCTAAAATAATACGTACTAATTCATTTGAAAGGTGACCAGGCGATGGCTGTTTGAGGTGAAGTATTCTCACAATATAGCAATATCATGGAGAAAGTCGACATTAAAGCCAGCTGCTGGATATAAAATAATCATCCAGAATAACAAGACATTAAATTGTTTTTTTTTAATGTCCTAAAATACAATGTATATGGGGCTCCTGGAAATGCTACAAGGACCATTTCAGTTGCCAGATAGTTTTCCTAAACCTCTGAGTCTGTGTATTCAATTGCTGCTGTAATTGTATGCTACAAAGGAGAAATCTCAACGTTGTCCATCAACCGAACAAAAATCTGTATCGTTCTTACCTTACAAGCATCGACAAGATCATTGTCCACGATGATGTCGACCGACCTTGGTAGCTGACCGGCAGGGGCCTTCTCAGGCATCTCCTGAATGGTGATGGTCTGGTGGTCTTTATAGAGGGAAAGGCCAAACTCTGTCTCAAGTGGGTTGCCTTGGTCGTCCTGGTAGGTCAAGCAATCAGGTTAAAGGATAAAGGTTAATTTGGTTCGAACAAAAAATATAATTCTCCTTTTATGTAATATCTAAGATATAAATGAGGCACATTTCAAATCATTTCTAGGCCAAGTCTCACACAATTTGGTTGATGCAAAACACATCGTTGGAGGTGAATTGTGATAGATTTGAATCAATTGCAAGTCTAAGAAAGAGCCCTTTATCATAGATTGGCCGATTTCTCTTTCCCAATCAATCTGGAGCCAGTTTCTCAAAACCGACATAGGCACAAGATCATGGACATGTAATTAGAATACATTTTTTTACCAATTATATAACAAACAAGATGTCCATGAACTTGGACTACAGAGGCCAGTTTCTTGAAACTATCATATGTCTAAAAGTTCTTGGACATCCCATGAAAGCTCATGTTAATTGAATAACACATGTCCAATGGGACATATGTCCACACACTTGAACTTACGAAGGTTTCAAGAAACACACTCCAGGGGGTATTTCACAAAGATCTTAAGTTAAACTTATCTCTAAGTTGGACTTTATGATGGAAAGCCGTTAGCACCTATGAAAATATTTTGTAAAAGTTATTTTATAGGGCATAAATTGTTGATTCAAATCATTCATATTTTTTCTATTATCAAGGAGATATCATGTTGTTGATGTGGAATTTATAAAAAGTATAAAATACTTGAATTTGCTCTTTTGAATATATTTCAATTCAAGGCTACAAATGGCTCTCCATAATTTGTTAAGTCCGACTTAAGTTGAGTTTGACTTCAATAGGATCTTTGTGAAACACCCCCCGCCCCCCCCCCCCCCCCCCATCTTACTCTGATCGTCTTCAACCTACCTTTGTGGGGTAGACAGAGCTGGAAGGGAAGGCATCGAGAGAGGTAAGATCAGTGTATTTGCGTTCCATGGTCTTGCGAGTTGCCGGACAGAAGTGCACGCTACGTACCACCTTAGGTCTTACAAGAGAACCTGCCATAAAAGAAAATACAGACCTTAAATACAGACTTACTTCAATGTTGTACACTGTATTATTTTTCATAAGATATGATATAAAGGAAGTTTAAATGTTCCCCTACCTATTATGCGAAAGAAATTTAGGTACAAACTTCTGGGGATTGTCATGGCCAAGTGGTTTAAGGTGCTTGACTGGAGATGCGAAGGTTGAGGGTTCGAACCCCACACAGGACTAATATCCTTTGGCAAGATATTAACCTACACTTGCTACTCTCCGTCCAGGTGTTAAATGGGTACCTGGTAGGATTCAACCGTCATTGTTGGTCGAACAGTTTTTGAGCGTCAAGTAACCCCTGGCTAGAATGCTCCCAAGGGAGTGGAGATTGTGCACACAATGTGTGCGGGCAAGTATTGAATCCAATGACCGGGTAATAGTATATCTGTAAAGCGCTTAGAGACATCGAAGGTGGAATATTATTGTAAAGCGGAATATTATTATTATTTCCAAGGAGAGATCTATACAAAGAGGGTAAAGTTATTTGTGGAAAATGCTATGCCCACATCCTCCTCCTAAGGCCAAAAAAAAAAAATTGTTTGGTTGTCCTCGATTGCTTTTCTGGAGTAGGGGCAGGCGGGCGGATTTTTTTTTTTTTTTTTTTTTTTTTTTTTTTTAAACTTCATTTTTTGTGTGTCTTTTTTTTTTTTCTTCTTTTTTTCCCATTTTTTTTTTTTTTTAATATTTTTTTTTCCATAAAAAAAAATATCATTGGGATTGTCAAGCATTTAAAAAAACAAAGTCTATAAAACACTTTAATATGGTAAAAGACTAATTTAATATACAATGAATATCAAGACCAACACAGAAAGTATTTTGGGCTTTGAAATACAGCACCTTTTAAATCTCCATTGTACTACTTATAGCTACTTGCGCCCTCTATGTAGCAAACAATGCCTAATCGGTGACCATTGGTCCCCCATGATCCACTTTATCTTATATTAACTGAGAGCTGATTTGATGAGATAACCACCTGTCCAATGACCTTGCAGGGTGGTCTAATCCCTCCTGTAAACTAGTACAGATGGGCTTTAAAATGAGTTTAAGAATGCTCAGAACCTGATTTGAATGAACGGCATTTTGACATAGAAAAATAAAAATGGCAAGTTTAATAAATACCTAATTGCGTACTGAAAAGACAAAACTGGCAACGGGACGCATTTTGATCCTTGCAAATGCATAAAATGGTATGTTTGGCATTTAAGATTGCTCCCCCCAAAAAAATTATTAAAAAAAAAAAAAAAATGAATTTAAAATAATAAAAAAATTGAATTAAAAAAAAAAAAAAATATTACAAAAAAAAAAAAAAAATGCGAGCGGCCCGAAAATGACGAGCGGGCGGTCGAGGACAACCAAATGATTTTTTTTTTGGCCTAATCAATGGGTGCACTACATGTGTACTTGCATTTCACCAATCAAGAAAGACAGGTACCCCCTTTCCCCCATGTCTGTAAAAACGCCCTACACTACTGTTACTACTACTTACACTTGGTAACAATTCCCTCCACACAAACCAGGTTTCCAAGGTAGCTTGCGGCTAGGGAACGGGGAGTAACGTGCTTGGATCCAAAGCTTCCTTCAAAGCCGACGAAGAAGTCGTCATGCTGCTTGCCGTAGGCGGTATCTGCCGACGTGACAAACTCCTTCAGGGCTCTCTGGAGACAAGCTACTTCTTCACCGGCTTCGTTCAACAGTCTAGAGTACAAAATGGGAGGGAAAAGTGATGACTGTCATATCATAGACATCAATATCAATTCGGAAGCAGAGACACAACATTCCTGATGTCTTTCTCAAAAAGAATCACATAATGAATTGACATATTTATAGCCATCTAAATTTCAATGCACATATGTACATTATGTAAACTATTTTAATGAGGACAGTTTATAAGGTTTAGACTAGAGATATTAATATCAGATTTCAATTATTAGATCTTGAACCTTGATGATCGAGATAATCCCTGAAGCAGCTTTTCCAAGCTAAATTGGAATGGGATTTGTTGTGATAGTAGGTGATGGTGCAGACAACAACCAAAAGTTGAAAAATTTCCATTTACAATTTAAAAAAATTATGCTCCTACAGCTTACAGATAATTCTTATGTATCAAAGTAATTTGTTTTCTTCTATTATTCAAATAAAGAAAATTGATGGAATCTATATAAACCTAGAGATCTAAGTTCTTTATTTCATTAATCTAATTTCTTCTTCCTCAGAAAAGGGGCACCATTGTGGTGACAAAGTTGAACAGTCTCTACTTCAGTTAATTGTTATAATAATAAACAATTACAAGATAAGAAAATCAGACTTGGGGAATGAAGTTCCTGTTGAATAAAATGAAGTATAAAGTATGACTTAATGACCTTATACAGTAACTAT
This sequence comes from Strongylocentrotus droebachiensis, assembly GCA_035222895.1. Lineage (NCBI taxonomy): Eukaryota > Metazoa > Echinodermata > Echinoidea > Camarodonta > Strongylocentrotidae > Strongylocentrotus > Strongylocentrotus droebachiensis. The sequence continues at coordinate 319,359 of JAVYIG010000961.1, forward strand.
AGCATTAGGATCTTAAATCAGCAGACATAATACCCACCGTAAAGCTCTCTTGGGGTATTTTCTTCGAAGGTCATTGATGTTAACGGTGAGACGACATTGATTCTTTGATATCATGCTCTGAACCTTCTCATGATAGATACCTTGGTCAGCCTATAAAGTAAGAGGAAAAAATAGAAGGATATAAAAAGGATATAAGGATATATAGCAAAGCATAGTAGTCAATGCTAATGCATATTGACCTCTATAGCACTGTATTCGTGCTGAGAGGTCTCAATTGCACACAATGCACAAACTGCACACAATTGCACACTAATGCACACAATGAATATGAAGTGGCTGATTGGCAAGTTTGACAGTAGACTCACGATTTGAATTTTCAAAGAATTTTTTCTAACATCAGTAATTTAAAAAGATTGTATTTTACTGCTATTTAGGTGTCATCAATTGTCACTAAAGTACCGATTTTGAGTGAACTCTGAACTCACTGGGCTTAACCTACCGTACTTATATTCGTCCCGATTCTCTTGCGATATATCCCCTGGCAAAAACAGTAAAATGGCAAATGGGGGGAAATTTTGGCAAGTGCATGCAAGTTACATTTGATATTTGTTGTTACTTTGTTAGTCAGACTTAATTTGAAGAATGTACAATGTACCTCAAATGCCCCAACGGTGGTCACGTGCACCGAGAGGATTCAGTATGTTAGCTTACCGGTACTTATTAAGTTATGCTAAGTTCACAACGACGCCGAATTGATGGCGAATTAAATTGGCGGCAAAACGTAACAAAGCTTAATTAAAGCGTAAAGACCGTAATAGAGCGTGAGAAAGCTTTGAGCAATTCGGGACATTCGGGACATTCTGTTTTAAAAATTTGAGGCGATCTGTCACGAATTGCGTAAAGCGGGGAGAGCGTATTAAAGCTTATCAAAGCGTCACAAAGCTTATCAAAGTTTTGCTCAAAGCGTAGGAAAGCTTAACAGAGTTTAAATTTTTGGCGCTCTTGCCGAATGTCCCGAATTGCTCAAAGCTTTCTCACGCTCTATTACGGTCTTTACGCTTTAATTAAGCTTTGTTACGCTTTGCCACGGCTTTGCTCGCGGATTTAATTCGCCATCAATTCGGCGTCGGTGTGAACTTAGCATAACATAGACTATCTGAGGAGATCGTGAGATTTTTTGAAAAGTAAACAAAAAGGACGCCGAATTGATCGCCGATTTAAAGCGCGACATTCCGCGTCGGTGTGAACTTAGCATTAGGCAAGAGCGTCACAAGACAATTTTTTTTTTTTTGAGGCGCTTGTTCAGAAACCTATCCAAAATTTGACCCATAGATCTATTTTAAATCTTCCAGTTCCAGTTCCAAGCACACACTGAGACAGATTATTTTGTCTAGCCTACACAGTCTAGACCTCCTCTAGAGCTAGATCTAGATTCTAGATCTAGAGGTCTAGATCTAGATCTAGAGTCTAGATCTAATTAAGAAGCATTAGAGTAAAGTACCCGGTAATCGGTCAGCTCCGGTTTTCGGCCAATTGGTTGGATACATGGTAAAATCACTTTAAAATACATCGCATAATAGCATAACACATATCCCACACATACCATACCATGCCAGTGTCACTGAAGAACCACATTTGCAATGAAAAATATATCCTAAAATATCACATTTTAGCGATGTAATCGGCGGTCCCGCTACCCAAATCTGAAAAATCGAGTTTCTTACGCGTGTATGTAAGAAATATGGGTACCATAAAATGAGCTTTATTTCAAGTATTTTTCAGATATAGAGCCCGATTTTGTGCTGGTCGCAAGCTCAAAAGTATCTCATCGCATGTATTAAATCAATGCAGCCTAGCCGCACACCGCGACGCACACACGATATGTCCGTCTAATTCAGATTCCAACTTCCGATCACCGCTGTGCCTGTATTCGGCCAGGCGAGCACCCGCGAGCTCCGGCGTGGGATACCTACTCCGCCCGCTTGTGCTATACATCAGCGCAGAAACGCACGCGCGCGCGAGCGCTTCCTATTGACTTTGTACATGCGGCCGTAAACTGAAACGCTCGGCCGATAACCGGCTCCAAAACAGTGAAAATTGAAATGAATATTGTCATGGCAATTCGTGATTTTTTTGGGGGATTCTTTTTTTGTTTAAATAATAATAATATTTGCTTCATGATTTGAACAAGAAATGATAATAAATAGGAAGTAAAGAGTCCTATAAATAGGATTTTGTCTTAAGTGGCCGAAAACCGGGTACTTTACTCTAATTGTAACTTGCAAAGGCAAAACTTTGGCAATTAGGACTGTAAATGGTACTGTCATTTAAGACTTCAAAAGATAACACTGTCTGTAGAAAAGATGTAAATTCTAGATCTAGACCTAGACACTGTTTCAGTATTTGCATTTCTGACATTCACTCACATTCACAATAGGGTCTAGATTAGACTAGGTCTAGGTCTAGTCTAGGTTGTCAACTAGAAATCTAGATTATGATGAGGCTTCACACAAGTTATGCGTAACATGACAAATATGGGTATTGACTAATATTGTCAAACTCAGAAAGAATGAGGGTTAAAACTGTAAATTGTAATTTTCGTGATTGTCTTTGAAATTGAAACTGAAAGTCTGAAACACTTCTGCAAAGTGCCAAAACTGATTGACTTGAGGATTGAGTGAAATCAGTGGGAGAATACTTACATCATCGTCCAGAAATTCGAGATATTCACGTTGGTAATCCCTCAACTGCTGGTCGATGTCGGTATCCATGTTTTATCTTTGAAATTTCTTCCCAAATGAGAAAGAAATTCGAAAAAAGACCACAATCTGACAATGCTGTGTTGTAAACAAAGACAATCTCGCACAGTACGATTTAAATGCCCGGTGTTATGCACAGCTAGCTGTACTGTACGTACATTGCATGTGCGGTATGCCCAACTCACACAATTTTCGCGCCACGATCAACATGTGATTGATCAACCCGCGGGACCTTTAACTGATATTCGCTCTCTGATTGGTCAGTTGAATGGGTCCATTACACCGTTCTGACTAGTCTACTTTGCACAGACTCCTCTAAAACTCATATACCTTGTTAAAATAACTGGGTTTTGTTCGATATTGCTCGTTTCTTGTGTTTTGTACGAACATTGTGAAATATGTTTCAGCCTTAAATTACCATTATGGTTTTTTAAAATAGACTCATATAAATGAAAATGATCTGTTCAGTAGTCAGTACTCAATATCTGAGAAAATTATATTTTCATCACATTCAAAAATATATTCATGTTTGTGAGGTAGATCTAGGCCTTTCTTATTATAATTTTGCAGAATCCAAAGATCATAAAATGTTTACATGGAAAAATGAAAATATAGTACATGTGTATGATGTGTAAGGTTCATTATCATTATTAAGAGTGTCCAATGTTGTTTTATGTCAATCCTGTTTATAAATAATAATAATAATAATCTTTTCAAGTCCACTCCAAATATTATTAAACTGAAAATGGAAATTCTTTTTGCCCAATTGACTATGATTATTATTATCATTTTTATTATTAGTTATCATATCATTATTATCACTATCATCATCATTATTATTATTATTATTACCATCATTTCATTATTTTCATCTTCGTTATTAATATCATTATCACCATCATGTACATCACCACCATCATCATAGTTTAGTCTATAATATGAAAAACATATCCTTTTCAACCAAAGCAACGCCAGGCATCACTTATGAAATTAGGTCTTACCACTATAAATAAAAAAAATCATCCTTCTACTTTTCACTTCTACTATCGAACATGGCTCCATCCATCACAATGAAATGCAACTATGCTTTCATTTACAAAGTCTCTTTGACGTATTGACAGCTGGCCTCTGCTTCCTGTCAACTCAACAACACACCAAGAAATGAGAAGTCAAAACTATTCATATTCAGATGATTTCTTAACACACTCTTTTATTAGACTTTTCTTACACGTTGTACAAAGAGAAAGAAAAAAAAATGAGTATGTTCCTCGCTTTACATTGTGTACAGCTTACGTAAGATACACTCAAAACTAAGTGGCTATCTACGGGTAGGCGTGACTTAATAATACTGCTAATCACTTTCCCATTCACCAATTCAGTAATTAAGAAAAACAAAATGAACAATTGACATACTATGCACAAACATTTTTTTTTACAATCACCATCCAAGAGGCAGGCTGCACCAAAATAATGAAAATATCCATTGATAGAATAAAAAATCCACGAAAAAGAGATATTCACATAAAAATACTTAAAAGAACTAGGACAATTCTATTTTTCATGCAGGTAATTTATACAAATAGACATGCACACTCTATGTATAAACAAGCGTTGATGAAAGGAAACAAAAAGCATTAAAAATCATTTAAAATCAAGATTTAGTTGTAGATTATCCCAAAAGGAAATTAGCTCAATTGCTACTAAAAATGTATTATTTTCCATGCCATTCTTCAACCATCATTTCTCAACTTCCTTTATGTATGCCGAGATTCCTTCTAAACATTGTAACATAATTCCTAGCTTGCTGCTTTTATGGCAAGTCGACCCTCTTGGTAAAACTCACTTCTTTTCTTCTTTTTCGGACCTTTACTTGATTTGTCAATTTTAACAAATTTGTTGTTTTCTTTATTTGCCAAAAAAACAAAGGAGTAAGAAGTCAATATCAAAAGCCTTTTTTTTTCACAAGCGAAATTTAATACCAACTTCTTGAAATACTCATCTGGAAAGCCAGTTCTCTATTTAAGAACAAAAAAATTATTTATCTAAAATTCAATTTTTTGCAGTTCTGTTTGCTTTCATCAATAACAACACATAACCTCAAAAAGCTGTATACTGGAAAAAAGTTTATGCACAAATCTTCTTGACATTTTGACACATTGTCTACTTTACAAACGGATGAATACACTAGACTTCGGACCGATACACAAATATCATTCAGAAAAGTACAACATATATAGAGGGCCAATTTCTATTTCACAATTTTGTGTACAGGAGGGATGTAAAACATAAACATTTGTACAGAAATAAAACAAATAAGTGTTCTCTGAAATTTACACTTGCTACTGTACAAATGTACACTTTTTGTCATAATAGGGAGCATTCTTTCTGTGCTTATTTTCATACTTTTGGACAAAATCTACATCAAAATTACAAATCCGTATAAGGATAAATACATAATACATGATCACACCAAAAAATGCTACCATATTGACATTTCTGTTCACAATTCTAAAACTGAAATAAACCAATTCATTTTCCTTTTGAAATAAATTAAAATTGACAAAATACATCACATTTGGCCTTTACACTTTTCCTATTATACACATTATGGAGGCACGGGTTACACTGCTAAATTTAAACAAACTATCCAATATAAAATTGCGTGCAGTATAAAATGATCTGAAAAAATTGCAGTTAATTCCTTGTCATAGAGCATCATAGATCATCATTGCCGTCACAATAATCGCTCAAAATTAGGAGAATTTACAAGAAACCACATCGAAAGGTGGCTGGTTTATGACAACAAGATCTGCACAAACCCTTTCTTAAATAATTGCCATCAATGAGGAAAATGAATCATAGAATTCAAAAGTATCATGGACTAATGCATTTTCTTTCTTTTTTACATAATTTACATGCTCCATAAGCACAATTCAGTTTCATATTTAACATGAGACGCACAGATCACATGAGATTTCCTATATTTTGGCTTACAGTTGAAGACTTGCACTCAGGAAGAAAATAATTACAATGCAAAGCTGCTTTCTGTGGTATTTTTTCTTACAAAAATTCATCAAATCATGAACAATTCCAGTAAACAATCCAACTCAGGAAAAAAATCAAAAATTGTTCCCAATCTTCATAAATTGTCTTTTATTTTCATCAGTTGCTTAATGATCTATGTACAAGAGGATCAGTCTCTTAATCATTTCTGAACCAATGTTTCTGTACATTCTCTACATGTATTTAAAGTGAGTCAAATAAAGTCTGGTCTTTTTACAACATTATCATGTCAAGGGAATTGTGAACTGGGAGAGAGTATGCCTTTACATTTTAATTACAAAAGAATTATACAAATGAAAAACTATACTTTGTAATCTGGAAATAAAGTCTTATTTACACATCGACCCTCGGGTATTGATCTACATGGTCATACATGATGTAATATGGTACGCAATTACCTCATAATTTTGGTCTCTAATAAGCAAATACACATACCCTTTAAAAGCGGGCCAAGAACAGTATTTTCCATTAGAATACTATGCACAAAGCAGCCAGTGTTTCTCAAATGAAGAATCACATTTTCTGGTTTCTTTACAATAAAAAAAATTGTGTAACAAAGCTTTTACAAGTCGTCTTTTTTACATTATGTCACAAGTGAAGTCCAATACTTAGTGGAAATTATGTGCAAGTTATCTCTGTAATTTACAAGTCTATAAACTATTTACTATTTTTACACCAATGCTTTCATAATTCATGTCTGCATTTTCTCATTGTATCTGTAGTTTTCTTCAGGGAGGATTAAAACAACTGCAAATAAGTGTTTTAAAAGCACCATAAAATATCTAAAATTTTAAGAACATGGCAAGGACAAAAAATCTAAGAATATTATCAAACGTATAAAGTACAGAATTTTCTTCAAAAAATGGTAATAAAAAGAAAGTAAAACAAGTTCATCACATTATGTTCCGATACCTGTGTTAAAATAGCGTTTCAGTACCAGTTCTTTGATTCTTTTCCCAAGCATGAAGTAGCCTCCCTTATGTTAGGTCATTTTGAACCTGACGGCCAGACAAACCAACCTTCATTCAACAGCCCAAACACACGATATTACACAGAGGCATTTTTCTGCTTCCAACTTCTGACTTCGTTAGTACACACCCAAAACAAATCTCCTTTCGTCAATTAGCTTCAAATTTGCTCAAATCACTCCGGGGGAAGAGCGTAAGCGCTCGGTAAGTAACCATTTCATGGTAAGCACATGATTGCAACGTATCTGGGAGGTGACCCTTAATACAGTGATCCTATACAAATCTTACAAGAATTACAGAGTAAAAAATAATAACATTAACAATAAAAGGAGAATTTACAAGCTACATTGAATCTGTACAAATACTTGCATCTTTCTGTAAGGTAATAATGATGTGTCTGTCTTTGATATACATCTCTGTACAAGTTGTATGCTGTCTTGGTAGGTTTAAACAGGGTCATGGTGGGGTATATCTCCTTTTGCTGTACAAATAGCCGTCACAGCCAGAACGGGGAGACAAGTCGGTATATTATCCAAAATGCTGTACACATTATACAGAACCTGTGGGCTGATGTATATTTACATGTACCCCCTCCCACAAAGCATTATATCAACAATCTGAGGTCTCTAATGGAGTTAGTCCTGAATTATTGTGTGATCTATTTACAATTCAAACCAGTTGACAAATTGAGGATTTAAAATGGTCCATGTCCTATGAACTACAAGGTAGGTATGAAACAGGCATTGTGCTCAAGTCTTATTACGTTCCAATGTATAGGCTGAAGTCTATGTTATATCCCTCATACTGTTTTCATTCCATACCTAAACATATGTACAGGAATCCAGTGTTCTATATCATATTCCTTTTCCTACAACTTGACTAGACGAGTTTATAACAGTGTGCGCTACTTCTTCCATTCTGAAATTTGTACAATGAAGGTGTAAGAAAATTCATCCTGGTAAGGAGCTTGGTCAGGTTGCCATGATACATTTCCTATAATAATGGATAGTTTCCAAAGTGAGAGATAGAGAAAAAAATTCTTTACAATATGTACTCTTTTCTATTTTACAATAATTACAAGAGATAATGGACCCTTATACAGAGGGCAATATAGCTTTCGAAGCCTTTTTCTTTCTTTCTCAAAAGGGATAATTTTCCTGCCAGGTACGATCATATTTTTCTTCTTCTTTTCATTTTCTCTGCCTATCAAAAGGCACACAATGGAAGACAATTCAGAGGGTTTAGTAGGGTACAGAGCACAAAATTTCCCTATTCTTTTTTTTTTAAATCCATCTGCAGTATGTTCAATATAGGTCTTGCATGTGTTTTGGCAATGCAATTATGTCATATTTACGAGGTTAATATTTACACTTCACTTGACTTGATGATCTTGAATTTATAACGCCTGCACTACCGAGAGACTAAGGCTTTTGTGTCTGTAAATGAGCACCACTCTACACTCACGCGACAGATCTGACGCGAGGTGTGCTTATCTTAGTGCTAATTAGTGCTTGGTGTAACCGGGTGAGTTATCGGTGTTCTATCTCAAATCCTAGTGCTGATTAATGACACACAACAGTCCTTTACAAGAAACTATACACCTAACACAGATCCTGTAGTATGGAACTATACACCAAACACCAGATCCTCTAATATGGACCCAGCGACAAAGCTCTTCATCTAAACAGGACTATCAAAAGCGAGTTTTGTGGTGTGGGAAAAGTCAGATTTAGCAGTGCCAAGATAATTACAAAAGGGCAACATTGAGGTGAGTGTGGCTTACTTTAGTTTATCATGCTATGAGTAATATACACACCAAAGGTTATACTTCCTACTTTTGGCAAATGCCTAGTCAAACTATTTTAAAAATGCCATTAAATTATCAAGCCAATTTACAATAGAAATACAATAGCTAAATACACCAAGTTACATACATATAATGCAAAGTAAAGTACAAAACCCTCAAAAAGGAAAAATAATTAACAAAGAGCAAATTATTAAATGCTTGTAAAATAATGTATATCATACAATTATAAGTCATATTAAAACGAAATTCATATTACATTTCCACATTTTTCCTTTTTTACAAATAACAAGAAATTCATGCAATAAATTTTCATAATGCTAAATATGTACCATGCTAAATACAATTTTCACAGAAGAAATACAAATGCAAGTTCTGCTAATCCATCCACTGATCATCTAACTGGGATTTGAATTCTCTTACTATCCTACTACTATGATATCCCAGGAATATATGTATATATAATATGTATTCAAAACACAACATAGTCCACTGCAAAAATTGAAATTTCAATGACTACACGAGGATGACTACTGTGGACGTTCATATCAAGGTCCCTAAACTAACAGCTAGGTAAAATCCAGATGATACATTCATTACAGAAAAGCTTTTTTTAGATCGTTTTATCAACATTTTTTCTTCCTCATTTTCAAATCTGTTTCAACACTACTGAAGCATGCATTCTAGACTAACAATGTTGAGGTTCAGGCGGGCAGAGGGTAGATTGCCTTATTGTATATTAAATGACCTTCAGAGAGCCCAATATCCGCTCAGCAGTTTCATGGGCCTCTATCGGGTCAGATACATGCAATCAATTCTTTAGGATGTCATTTGTTGCGTGCATTTCCCTTCAAAGTTCGTTTCACAGCATTACAAAAGAGGGTACTTTCTTATTTTTCATCTCCTCTTGATTAGAATCAATTTCATTTCATTTCTCTTCCTCCCTCATTAAAGAGTCAAGGTAGGATTCTAATGAATCTCGTTTATCAAAAATAATACGACATCATCATCTCTGATCCTCTTGGACTACCCTCTGCCAGCAGTAAACAATCAAATTGTGTTTTTTTTGTTAAGAATTTGAAAATTTTAAATATGCGAAAACTTGCCATCACTTAAATGCTCAAGAACGAGACAATCATTTGTTCTGTGTCAACAATATATATATTCTGTAGTTCCAGAGCTCCAAGAACATAGAGGGTTAATAGAGTTACTGATCTGAGATATTTTAATGTTGCTAGGTTAACGTCAAGTTACAGGTAGTGTGTTTTCTACATGTAGATGTAAAACCTTAAATTTATCAAAATCAAGAGGGAAAACAAAGAATGTAGATGATTTCAAAAGCATTTCTCTCACTTTCAAGTTGAACACAAGTGCATGATAAATGATTGTCTCGTCCCTGGCTCAGGCTGCAGCAGCGACTACTTTTTCCCTGTCCTGCCTTACACCTCTCTCTACAAGGTGCCGTTGGTCGGTCCACCGATGGGTCCCAGGTCGTTGCTCTTCATGAAGAACTTCTCCAGCTTGGCCAGGATGTGCTTGCCGTAGGTGTACTTGCGCAGCGACGCCACGTAGGGACGGATCTTGTGCATCAAGATCTTGCGCTGGTTGGGCTCGGAGACGTCGATCATCTTCTGCACCACATAGTTGGCGTACTGGTCCTTCATCATGGTGTACAGGGCACTGTGAATCAAGTTTGCAAATATTTTTCGGTTAATTTAAAAGCTTTGGCAGTCCCACTCCTAGCAATGTGATAATCAAAATGAGAACTTGTATGAGAAATTTGAAAATGCAAGAGTTTTAAATGTGCATAGATCCTTTTTAAAGTACTTTTTATTCTTTCAGGCTAAAAATGAAAGTAGTTTGAATCCTGTATATGCTCAGAAAAAATATCATGGCAAAGTTTCAAGAACAGTACACTGATTATTGTTAACATTTTTTTTTTACTTGAATTTTTTTTTGGAACAATGGGACTCAAATGAAAGCATTTCATGAGTTTCCTGGACATGACCAATAAATCTGTGCAATGTAAGGATCTTTTCCTTGGGCTTACCCGTCATTGTAAGAGCAGACTTCATCGATGAGAAGAGCCCTCTCAGGTCGCGAGGAGTGTGTGATGCACTTCTCAACCACATTGCTATGGAAGGAAGAAGAAAAGAAATGTTACATAAAGTCATATTGCTTCCATACTGGACATTCCCATTATCAATATAAGCTAGGCAAGAGACACATGAAAGTACAACATTTGTGAAGGGATTCCTCCAGACAATCCTGTTTCTTTTATGTGCAAGATTCAGCCCCCCCCCCCCCCCCCTCTTACCCGTTAAAGCAGATGCGTCATCTGACTTTGTTACACTTACGCCTACCAGTCTACCCAAATTCATAGCCTTGAATGAAATGAAAATTTGTTATAGCCCATATAGAATTGCATATGTGTCTGCACTCCTATTTGGAGAGTAGGGACCCTCCAAAACTACAGCCCAAATGCTATCTAATTCTGTCAATGACCATGGGGAATCGCCCATGCATCTGCACCACTTGTTGGTCAAAGCATCTATACAGAGAGCTTGGCCAACTTTGTTTTACTTGGTCAAAGCATGGCGTATATTCTTTTGTTTTGTGTTTGCCCAACAAAGCTGTATTCGCCGGGTTGGACAAACTCTTTATATTGATAGCTATGTTCTTGGGGTGTAGACAGAGAGATCGCGCCCTCACCTGGCAAACTTGTGCTGACTGAGAACCAGGACCTTCCCTCTCATCTCGAGGACAATCTTGCTCTTATCCTCTGGTCTACCATGCTCCAAGACGTGCTGCACAAAGAGAACAAAACAATGAGTGAACAATGAGTACCATTCTTTCATACCTGCCAACCTTCGACCAACAAAAATAAATAAATAAAATTCTCTCAAAGCAAAACAAAGTGAGGAAAATAGTGTATTTGGTATGCTTTTATGCAGAAGTATTCAGAAGAATGAGAAGTATCTATGGATCCCGCCATTAGCTTGAGGACAAAAATATGGGAATTATTCCTCCATAACAGAAATGGTTGCGAGATATGTTTTTTATGATAAATGATAAACATCAACGATTCCAAAATACCCTCAGATATTGCCTCAAGTGTCAACTTATTGTCTCTCGTATGGATCAGTAACATCCTTTCAGATCTACAATTAACGCTAAATCTAAAATATTCATACGCTTGTAAATTTGTTGTTTGGTTGAATTAGGACATCTGTTAAATACTTCAATCAACTCAATTTAAATTTATTGTCCAATATTGGAAATTTGATGTAAGATGTAAGCTTTAATGTGTCACATTCTCAAGAAACATAGATCTGGACAGATCAATTTTTCACATACTTGAAATTATCCCAAACTTGATAAGGGTATGAATAGTTTAGTTGTTAACTGTATATTATTCATGTAGCGCTGAATTCAGGGGCACGATTTTGCAGGATGAAAGATTACTCCTCATGGAGATTTGCATCATCACCTGCAATGTCATCTTACCTGAATGACGTAGTTGCCATACTGGTCTTGAACAAGGCTCTCTGTCTGCTGATGAAGCTCGTCTAGAAGCGGTTTGGTCTGTTCAACAATGCAATGCTCCAAGATACGCTGGATGACACGGCAGCCGTATGGGTGTGTGGAGAGAGAATACACCTGCGCCTCAAAAAATAGAAATAATACATGTTTTATAAAATATGTGAAGATGATATACATCAATATGGAGCGAGGTGTACTGTGGATGCAAGTTGCAGAGGTTTTATCTCTGCCTTGATAACTTAATAACAATAGAGTGCTTTTAAATATGAAATATTACCAATATAAAAAATCACGAGCTTCACCCCAAGCTAACACAAAAATAGAACACGTTAGTACTGTGTGTTGTAAAGCACTTCAGGGCAGATGTCCGATAACTTTCGTTCTCTGGGAAGTTTTTTAATCCAAGTAAATACAAGACAAGCTCCTTCTAAGACCCCGTTCTCACTCACTTCGTTGGAGCGCTCTGGAGCGCTCTAACTAAGACCCGTTCCTCAGGAGCGGTTCTTAGGTGAGTGAGAACGGTCAAAGTGGTCCAGGAAGTGGACATCTGGACCGCTCCAGAAGACCACTTTCCGAGGTGGTCTTGAGGAGCGGGTCTTATTAAGAGCGGTTTGGAGCGCTCTAACGTGCAATGTGAACGGAAAGCGTACTTTGAACGGAAGTGAGCTAGTGACCTTCGGTGCGAAACATGTAGTACGGTACATACGGTTTGTATTCCGCGCGCGAAAAAAATTGACCTGCTGACCTGAGCTGCCATAGCAACAAGACCACTTTGACTCGTGGAGCGGTTTGAGCCATAAAAAACTGCTCGGAGTGTGAACGCTCGCAAACCGTTCCTCAAGACCCGTTCCTCTGGAGCGGTCTAACTAAGACCACTTTCAAAGTGAGTGAGAACGGGGTCTAATATTAAATTCTGAGGCTTTGTAATCAAATCAATAAACAGTTCTGTGACACATGCTCCTGCAACAATTCCTTTGTGGTGATTTTTTCTTCTTTTCTAATCAAATTCCAAACTTCAACCCTGTACTCAAAACTATTCCTAACCCTACCCCGGAACCCAACTACAACCTCATTGCAAACACCACCTAGCCCTACATCTCTCACAAAATAAAGCCTCCAGCATTATGTGGCCAGAAGATGGGAGAACCGGATGTAGATGTTACCTGTCCTCTGAAGGCATCCACGATGAACTGGAGCGCAGCAGGCTCCACACACTCAATGCACTTCTGCACCACATGGTTGCCATTCTGGTCCTTGACACACTTGAGCACATGGCCATCAAGCTCCTTCACCATCTCAGTCTAGGATTTAAAAAAACAAAGACAAGATAGAGAAGGTATTTAGTCATATTATTCGCCAACGTTGATAGGTATGAATGCATCAATGTGTAGTCCATCATTAAAATGTGAATGCATGATTATTAGAAATAGTTCAAATGCGTAGTCACCCGAGCAATTTAGTTAGCATAGCACAAAGTAATTTGTTCATATACATTAAAAGACCGGAACATGCATCATTAATTAGCAATTAAGATTAGGATTGAAATAAAAAGGACTGGGGAGGGCAAACGAATTATATTAGATGTAAGAATATACAATAAAAACTCGGAAGTTTGCGTTTAAAGCAATTTTATTTGTGACAAGATATGCGATAACTCAAAAATTAGGATGCTTTGTAACACAAAATATCTATTATTTCAAAAGTGATAGGTGCTATGGGCGAAGTAGATCATTCAACCACTCATAGCCTCTTTAGAAAGGAAAACAAATTTAACTGAATCTTGGAGCTGGGGGTCTGGTCTGTAAAATTTGAAAGTGGGATAGGGAACACGTGCAATGGACTTCCTCTAGTATGGAGTCTTGACTAAGGGCATGGTTTTCTTACAACATAACTACGATAAAATAAAATGAATACAATTACATACAATTACCTGCAGTTCCGGTGGAATGGACTCGAGAGCCTTCTGGATCACCCTGCATCCGTACATCTGGAGGGCTAGGGGTAAGACGTGGCCCCGGATCCGCTGGGCCAGTGCCTGCTTCTGCTCCGGGAGGCCAAACTCAAAGAACTTCTGGATGACATAGTTGCCAAAGACATCGGTCATCAGGCTGTAGGCCGCACCCAGGATCTCGCTGAAGACCATCTGTCGTTCGGTTGGAGTAGCACGCTCTAGCTTCTGCTGTATGAAGCGTGACCCATGTTGGTCCTGAGACAAGAGACAGAGGGGAAAGTGGTCTTTAAGTCCTGACAGTGCTACGATTACAAATATTTAACAACTACAAAGAAGCAAAGCTATTGAAAAGGTGTTTAAAACAAGAAAAGAAAACCATTTACACTCCTAATAGTTGATGATAGATGCAACAACAAAAATCTATTAATATACCAATCTATGATATTGACCAACACCATGTATTCCCATTACATGTACTGGAACATCTTGTATCATTTCTTATCCAATCTATGCATGATCAATCAGAGACTTAACTGCAAGAAGAAAGAGTTCACTTATTCAAGGTTCGAAACTCTAGAACATTATCAAGAAGAAGCATTAAAGCTTATCTGAACTAGTTTACAGGAGGGATTAGACCTCCCTGCAAGGTCACTGACAGGTGGTTATCTCATCAAATCAGCTCTCAGTTAACATAAGAAAAAGAGGATCATGGAGGACCAATGGTCACCGATTAGGCATTGTTTGCTATATAGAGGGAGCAAGTAGTTACAAGTAGAACAGTGGGGCTTAAAGATGAAGTTGAGTTCTGAAATTGTGAAAGAAACGGTGTGGAATCGACCAGAAAAGGTTGATCATCTAGCATATAAGAATCGGTGTGTATTGCAAGATTCTGGAATCATCAATATGATAAGAAATTTGGCCAAGTCTTGGTAAAGGTTACAAACACTGTACACAGAAAGATGTATATGGGACTACACAAACACGTGGCGTAAAAATCCTACCCCTGAGTTTTACGATGTTACATGACATATTTAGAATATGAAAGAATTTGAAGAGCCATGCTTTTCAGGGAACATGTCTTCTCTGATGTTCTTCCACACTTGTATAATAAGAATGATAACGCTCACAAATTATTTTTCACCTCTTCCCAGAACTCAACCTTCACTTTAAATCAGTGAGGAGACAAACATTGAAGTTGAGCCTTACCTGAGAGAACTCGACAATGTGGCTGACAAGGTCCCTGAGCTGCAGGTTGGGGAAGCGGTTGTTGCGGAAGTCTTCCAGGAGCCTGCTGCGACCGGGTGCGCTCTTCTCCATGTAGGCGGTACTGCGGAGGCTACGGGGAGGGAACAGGGTGTTGGAGCCCCATCCCGACCCGCTGGTACTGGAGGAGGTGGATCCACTGCGGTATTTGACTTCCCCGCCTGGCCATGGATGGATACAAGCGTCAATAAAGTCGGTCAGACTAGTCCTCTACACATTCCTTATTCATGCAATCATTGCTATTTTTTTAGTCTCTCAACATGTTTTTAGCTTCCTCATTTTAATTGTCCATAATATTATACTGTTCAATTAACTCTTCCCAAACATTATATCATAAAAAAGCAGAGGCTATCAAAAGTACAACAAAGAGCCGACTGTCTTTCTACTTCTTTTTTGAGCAATTTTCTTGAACATCAAGACAATGACTTGTGACAAACTTCTGCACATAGGGGCATGCCATTACATGTACATGAACATGCATCTACACTTTTTAACATTTTCTGTACAACAAGAAACTTTGGCATGCAGGAAAATGTCCAGATTATGTCTGCATAATTTGCTCACTTGAACATTAACATGATTATTATAAAAGGTATCAGGTCATGTTATACATCCCATATCAAATTGTCTGCAAACATGCCTAATGCGTGAATCGCAGTAAGGAATCTGTACTAACTAAGATTGCTCCTTTGGTAATCAATTGCTGCAATATTTCAACATTTTAAAATATTAAATATTGTATTTCTCATACTAAACTTTCTGTTTGTATGCTTCATGGTTTTGTTTGTTTTTTAAATCAAAATGCTTCATGAGTGTTAAGAACATACAAAATAAATGATGAAAAAATATTTTAAAGTAAGTTCACTTCACGTTGAAACAGGATAAGAGATAGAAACTAGAGGTGATTCAACTGAAACACATCAAACTCTAAATGCCAAATCTTGTGCAATAATACAAGTTCATTTGTTAATACCAAACAACATCACTCTATTGGATTAAACATTACAGAGAAACACAACACTGCAAACTTTGGTTAGTACATGTAACATACTGAAGTTGATCGAGTCCATATGGGCGTATGGCTATCAAATCCAACTCTTAAGCTCAGCATCCAGAATGCAACGGTACACAAAGGCACCAAACGCCTAGTTGAAATCATGCTGCTTATAATATCACGATGCTTAAAACATATGCAATTAACTCCGTAATTCTTCAAATATGCAATAAATCCATACGTACAACTGTCATACAAGGTAAGGGCCGGGTGAGGGGGTCAGATGGGGAGGGTGAGCGAGTTAGGAGTTGGTGAAAACAGAAGAGCGACAGACAAGAATACATGCAGCAGTTTTATATCGTTGCTAAAACAATCTAGAAATATGGCCATGAGAGTAGAGTAGCTCTCTCTTTTGCACTGATGAATTATATTTAAAAATTAAAATCATAAATTTTGTATATTGTTCCCTCCTGAAAGAAAGATATCAGGCAACATTTCCGTCCTGTAAACCTTAACGGATGCCTCAAAATGCTGAAATGTATGTCATCGATCTATAGCTCATTTTGTTATTAACTATGGATGCAAGTAAGGTACCACTTCAGACATAGTTAACATTTCCAACACTTTTCAATACTCATGCATAGACATACACATGCTTCCAAAAATAATAGGCGACTTACAATTCTGATTTTATATATTTATTAAGTCTTCTTTTACCAGGGTGGCTTCATGAGTGATTTCAACACTTTTTTATAAGAAGGTCCTGATAATATCTTCATAAATGTCCAATATCTTTTATGCTACTACCAAAGCGGTCTCTTTTCTATAGATTTTATACCCAACAAACACTGGTGATGACATGCATGCAAGCGATGCATGCAAATTCCAGAATATGGCGAAAAATTTACAGATGGGTAACAGAAGGGTAACAGAGGAGGTGACTTGTAATTGAGAACTGAAAGGAAAGGCAATGCAGTGATGGCAAGGCAAAGAGGAAGAATGACAGGGTTGGGATTGGAGTGAGTGAAGGGGGCATAGGAGAGGCTGTGGAAGGGAAGGGGCTGTGGGAGGGGAGGGGCTGCTGAAGAGGAGCAGGGGAGGGGGTCGGGTAGCAGGAGAACTACTGGGATTGGGAATGATCTTTACAGGAGGGGGTAGATAGGGTAAAGTATTGCTTGCCTGGGGATGGAACCGAGTATGACATTTGGTCCATACTGAATGGTGCGTTGGTGCCGAGTGCCCGGTTGCCCCACTCATTCTTTTGCCTGGACCATGTAGCGCCGGGCCCTGTTAGTAGGTTATCTGAAAACAGCAAATGATCAACGTTTTTGTTTTCTACTCCTTTCTCTTGTGTCTTACTGGCTTATTTTCCTTCTGGGTCCAGCACCCTATGCACCATATATACTTTCAGAGGAAAGACGTAGCACTGCGAAATTCATGAACAGCACAAGTGCGCAGCTAAATATCCTGAAGATTAACGAGCTAAAAAAAATTCACACATCACTTACTCCATATTTAGATTTGGATTCTATCCAAGAGAATTCAAGTAAATTTGTTCAAGGCTTCACAACAGATGTTGTGGACACATCTGTAAAGGTGTCAAACTGTATGCCATTGTTAATCCTACTGTAATATATATGGTGCATAGAACAGCAGGGTTGTTTCCTCCTTTCACACTCTCTGTGTAACCCTACACAAAAACCCACAAAAAATACATCAAACACTCTGAATAGAAACTTTAAATGAGTCAAAATCAAGATCCTGTGTAAACAACCCAAATTGTAGAAATAGTCAAAAATAGAAAGATTATCACAATTAAATTTGAACACACCCAAATAGATACTCCATCATAAGAATGAGTGAAAAAGAAATTTGCACTGAATAATTGAGAACTATTGGTTGGATGAATGAGTGTTATTAGAATGAATCAACAACTTTAACAAAAAGAACAATAACTGGTGTAAGTATTTCAAGAGAATGAGCCACACGTTTCCTCTAAGAAATATAGTGGAAAGTAAATGATGAAATAGATCTGTAAGCTTTTAAGAGAGAACTCAAACTATCTGTTCACTTGGTTGAATTGTGAATACATATTGTTATTACTAACAAGATTGCATGAATCTTGTTCTACTAATTACAGTTATTAAATTCTTCTGTATTGAATGACTGGGGTTTTAAATTTGCTGATCATTTAATATATTTTGGAGCAATTACAACATATCACTTTTTTTCATTGTGCTTTTCTTGAAAATAACTCAAGTGAGACTGTTATTCATCTTTGCCCATTAATCATTATGAACTCATCATGACATTAGGGGCTAAGGGCACTTTGGCGAATTATACATTTGAAGAATGTTTTGAGGCGCATGTATTCTCATATTTAGTAATCTATCGATTGCTCCTTGTACAATTCAAATTATCAAGCTCTTTAAAATTAGTTGCAGGTTTAATTCTGCCTGTATTTCAATATTGTATTCAAGATTTGTTTCCCTTTCTTTTTTCTTCTTCAAAACTTCATCATTCATTAGCTCCCAATGATATCTAAAAACTGCTGGGATTTACTAAATAGTTTCCACGATGGATATGAAAGACTATCGAGCCATTTTGAGCTTTCTCTCATTGAAGATAGAGGCAACAAAGCACACAGAAAACACAAACAAACAACACAAGAACACAACACATCAAGAGCAAACACTTACCAAAGTCAGCTGGAGAGTTGAGAATATGAAAAGAAAGGTGAAAGATACATGTATTGATTTAAAAACAGATTAATTTCATATAAAACGATGCACTGCTTTATAACTTGTGTAATTAATGGCTACATTGCTAAGCTATTTATGCACGAAATACATTACTACTGTAAGAGGAATTTCAAAGCTTAATAATGGAAAATGTATCTTCTGTTCTTACGACTTCAATAAATTTTCTAGACAAGAGAATAATATGTCACATCTGAAATTAAAGCTTTAGACAGAATAAACTGGTCCACATCTTTCATACTATCTACGGTCAGGATTAAACGAGTTGTCTTAGTACATGAACATTTCTATGATCATATCATTCAGGGGGTGGGTGGGGCAGAAGAAGTCTCAAACTCACATTTCAAAAGCGAAGTCAATCACATAAGCACCACTCAGACTTCCTACATAACTTTTGGGTAATTTTAAATATATCAGCAAGAAATATGTTAACTAAAAAACTGCTTGTTGCTCAAGGTTTCTTAAAACTATACCCTTGAAGTAGGAAAAAGTCAAACTCGCATGGGAATTCAATAGCAGGTTGCTGATAACTCACTTGTCTGGGGCAATCATAATACTTTAACTTGGCCAGCATTCACTGTTGTGATATTGTCTTAGAACTTGTATGAGAAATTGGTGTTTGGACTAGTGTTACAATGCCAAAATGTCTTTATTAGACAAGATAGAGGGTTCACTTACCAAGTCCTAGCCCTATGTTCTGGGATGGAGGAGGGGTCAGCGATCCACCGGTGTGGGTGGGGGAGATGATGGGACCAAGCTGGGGTGAGCTGCCATAGAATTGGCTCATTCCTAGCCCTCTCTTGTAGTCAGAGCTACCGCCCAGTGAGTCACGGCGCTGGATGGGAGTGTCTGCTCCCGAGCCGCTTAGTCCTGAAATGGCATATTATGGACATCAATTAGACATTTCTTGTTCATTGTTCCAGATATTTAGTCTCAAGCATGAAAGATAAAGGTCTTAGAAATCTAAATTCAATATACTTCAATATAATTCAATATACAATACCTTACACAAACAGTGCACAAGACAACTAAGATATATCTTCCCCTTATGATAGCATGATCTGTTGTACAGCCTCCTCTCTAATGAGAAAAGAGGAAACAATGATATGAATGAAACTTCCAGCACCAGTTTATTAACAAAAATATGTACTTAAATTGATTAATCCCATTCTTAAATTCAGTCCATATAATCAACTTAAGCTTCCTCTGGACAGTTTAGAGCCACTTTCTGAATTTCCCACAAATATAACAGTATCGCAAGATACTGAAAACCTCATTTTAGTTATGAAATCTACGTGCTGTTGGCAGGAAAACAAAATTGGCCATAGCAACAAGCCACGTTGAATGTCATGACCAACAAGAACCTTGGGTATACAGTCAAACCTGTCTATAGCGACTGCCCAAGGGAAACACAAAACGTGGTCTTTGTAGACAGGTTCCTTTATTACATGTTTCAATGAGAAACCATTTTCAAGGGAAACAAAAAATGTGGTCTTTGTAGACAGGTGGTCACTAAGGCAGGTTTGACGGTACTATGATGTCATCAAAAGAGGTCTATGATCTTACCACTGTTGAAGACGGAGCTACTCTGGCCGGCGTAGGAGCCAAGTCCACCGCCGTTGTTCTGCTGATTGGAGGCCATCTGTTGGCTGCTGGTATAGAGGGACATGGAGGCGGCATTGTGGCCCTGTCCTTGGCCCTGCCCGGGCTGGGGTTGCTGCTGGGGCTGGGCGCCCACCATCCGGAAGTTACCGTTGGTGCCAGTGAATCCATTGGCTTGCACTGTGGGTTCAGAAAGGGAAGGAAAGTGAATTGATTGAAGGTGTTTGCCGTACATTTGGATGAAACAGGACAAAAATCAATTCCAGAGCCAGCACATAAGGTTAATGATTCACATTTTTTGATAAACGTAACATCTCAAGCTAATCAATTTACACTTGCGACATTTTTGTAAATTAATTGTAAGCGCGAGTATGCCAAATCACATACTTACAGGATGTGAGGTCATGAACATTCATAATGAATTGTAAGGAACTGAACAAAAATTGATAAAAGGTTTATTTTATATACTAGTCCAATTGGTAAATTTAACAACCGATGCAACAATAACCATAAACCCAATTAGAAACCCACTCGAGCACCAAAAGCTTAGAAAATGATGTAAAACCACAGGACATGACTAATCAATGTTGGGTTACTAATAAATTTGTTTGAATTCGATACCTGGCGCGTGTTGGGTGCCTGGTACTCAACTATTCATTATTTCAATCAGGGGCGACCTTGGCTAAAGTGAGTAATTTCTGTTTAACAAAAAAAAATTGTCTGGTTTTGACTCGCCGTTAAGTGGAATTGAAAATAACCATGATGTATCAACAATGAAGGATCTTTACCTGTTTGAGCACCACTGACGATGACAGGTGCTGGGGACACTAGCCTGACAGGAGCTCCCATTCCTGGTCTCTGGCCTAGGTTGATCAAGGCTCCAGTCTGGTCATAATAGGTGATGACTTGATAACCAGCTGCGTAAAATAAAAAACAAAACATGACATTTGGTAAAGAGACGTACATGATACCAAAGTGCTGTAGCAATGTGACATGATGTAACCAAGATTATACCACTTTCATTAACCAAATCTGAAGAGAGCTGGCCAGTAAGTAAATATGATGCCAAACTGCTGCAGCATCCAGACCCAGGGTAGCAAATATTACAATATTCTCCAACAGCCAAATCTGAATAGAACATATCACCACAACATTGTATTGAAAAATGATGTGCTTACATTTATGCCAAAGGTTGACAAAATTGAAGGTTGGACAAGTACTCCGTTATACCTATCCGTGACAATTGTATTGGTATACATACTTCACTGTATCAATATCATCCACTCACTTGTGTGATTGCATAAGTCTCAAAATCTTCCAAAGAAATACCTAGAAATGTCTCAAGGTGAAATTTTGAACACAGTCTTGTGTATGCTTTTAAACAGAAGTTTTCAGGAAGACAACAAATCTTAGTTTTCATAACGTCAGCTCCAAGGCCAAGTGGCTAATTAATTGGAACCAATCCTGTAAAATAGGAATGGTTTGGTTGGTTTTAATATGGCACCACATGTACCACACTTAAAGGTAATACTGACCTGCTGGGAAGGGCATTCCCTGCTGGGCGCCCGGCTGACCTGCCATCTGCTCTCCCTGACCCTGTGGGGTTCCAGCTTGCTGTTGCTGCTGTTGTTGTTGCTGCTGTTGCTGCTGTTGTTGTTGCTGCTGTTGCTGCTGTTGTTGCTGCTGCTGTTGTTGGGATGGGGTCATAGGTCGTCCACCATTCTGGGCCCTCTGCTGCTGTCCCTGGCCACCCTGCTGTAATGAATAAAGGAAGTGTGATGATAAGGAATCTCAATGCAACCTAGAAATCATCCAACTTTATTTCAGACAGTGACTTCAAGTGAATCATTCAACCAACTATGAGCCGCCAAGGGGATGTTAGTTGGTCTAGTAGTACAGTCGGCTCTCTGTCTTTGCCTACAAACCTACTCTGATGGACCATAGCTTGACATTCAAGTCATTTCACATTCTGACCTCAGAATATAATCAGACTTACTAGTAATTGAAAATCTATAAAACACGCACAGTTGACTACCTCGGTGGTCAAGTACATGTACATTCTCATTTGCAATTATCTATTCTAATCAGTAATTTGCAACACCATTATCAGTCATTATTTACCATGTAATTGCCTTACTATCTTTCTTACTACTGCCAACTGTTGCCATTATCTTGTCAATTACCATCACTTCTGCTATCGTTATGATTAAGTACACTATCTACTACCTACAACAACTATGCAATAATCACTCAACAATCATCAACTGTAGAACAATGCTAACCTGTTGTGCTTGTTGGTTAGCAGCTGCAGCGGCTTGTTGTTGCTGCAGTCCGGGTGGCAGCAGACCGACGGGGTACACAGCACTCCAGGGTGTAACACCGTATGCATACTGGGGAGGCATCACTGCCGGACCTCCTGGATAATGACAAACCGGAAATATCATCAAATATACAGATCATGGAGAAACCAAGGATCATCGTACTCGTAGTTGAAAGTAATGCTTATAGCGGGATCAATGTAAACAGGGGTTCAGGAAACAGACCCCAAATTTCACTCTGGATCCTGTAACTTTCCTCATATCAAAAGTGGTCTAGTGCACACAGAGCCTTATAATCTAACTCCGGTGCGACGACTGAAATTGAGGATGCGCAAACAAAAAAGTATGGAGCCATGCTTATGGTAATGCCAATGGAGCCTGCACATTCATGATGTGATAATTTGGCATGTACAATGCTAAAATGCATACAAATTTATTGTTCACTCAAAGTTGGCAACAGAGCACTGCCAAAAGCAGCAGCACATATTCAACTCTCAACTTTTGATTCGACATACTTCAACCTTGGACTGAATTAATTATTCTTATTAATACAATAATATATATAATATTTGATGAATGCGGATAAGTCATGTGCATAATGAGCAAAACATAACAACCGATGTTTGTGTAAGATGAGAAGGGCCTACACTTACCTGCAACAGTGGCAATGCCGAGAGCGTATGGATCCTGTCCATTCTGAGGGGCTCCAGCGATAATGTACGGGTTGCCTGCCAGTGCTGAAAATGAATAGAATTGTTACATGAGCAAGATTCCACCTTGATGGCTAAGGATTGAACAATTACTGCATGGCATTACATTTTTTTGCATCTCCTTATAAAAAGCAGAATTTATGAGCAAATTATTGTACTTTTTCCACTTGTAATGTCCTACAGCTACAGCTATTGCTATCAAGGAAAGTAAGGGAAAAGAAATTTTTGGAACTGAAGCAATGACCATGCCATAATGCCCAGCAGTGGTAGATATCGGAGAGATTCAAGAAGCCATATCAGCAAGATCATCACCATAAGCCAACAACTTCTGGATTATCAATTATATGTGTAATTTAAAGCCTGTCTGCACTAGTTTGGCCAGGAGGGCTTAGACCTCCCTGCATGGTCACTGACAGGTGGTTATCTCATCAAATCAGCTCTCACTTAACATAAGAAAAAGGGGACCATGGGGGACCAACGGGTACGCTTAGGCATTGTTTGCTATATAGAGGGCGCAAGTAGCTATAACTAGTGCAGTCCCGCTTTAAAGAATCATTCCTTGCATAATCCTGGTGTAGATGACTTACCAAGCTGCTGTTGTTGAGCAGCGGCTAAGGCATACTGCTGCTGTGGAGTAAGCTGTTGAACTGCTATGGTCTGAGGGTTCTGCTGTTGACGTTGCTGGAAAATTTGCTGTAAGGGAATAAATCATGAACAGCTCTGATGTCTAAGGTGCTGAGACATACCAGTTTGTTTTGTACACGACTGTAATTGCGTAACATTAATTGATGTATAATGGATGGGAGGAAAAGACCATGTGATTCATGTCGGTTGTCAGCACCTGCTGGTCAAGTGCAAAGCTAAATATTCACATCAGTGGACTTGCAACAGAGGTGTCCTTGGTCTGAAACAATGTCAGTGAAAATTTGTCAATATCAATAATGTAGATGACAGTCTTTATGTTTCAACATGTGCCTTTGAATCCTCAGAACTAATTTACTGTTCCCAGATACCCTTTTACCATCAGTGCAAATTTGGTTAGTAACAAAACAGCCCCCAAGTTTTAAGACCAGACTAGTGTACTGGTATAGATCTTTCCTCTTTGGGTGACCAACAGAAACCAAACAGAATGGTCAGACCCTATGCAATGGGCCAAGTTTTCAGATAAAAACTGACCTCACTGCCTTCATTCTTACCTGGGATTGGTCATAATTGATGTAACTAGGGCTATCCATGCTGTGAGCCATCTGATTCCCAGCAGAGTAGTCAAACTGCAGGCCTTCCATGTTCCCGACGTTCTCCATGCCAGCTCCGGTGTCAATCTGCAAGGGGTTCTGGACGCCACCTTCTATGTAGGCCCCCTCGGAGGGCTGCTGGTGCTGTGGATGCTGGGGATGATGCTGATGCACTTTCTGGATCATGTTCTGTCGTTGCATGTCAGCCACCGAGGTAGCTGGCTGCTGCATCGCCACGTTCTTACCGTCCTCTGGTTCCGTTGGGGAAGCGTTGCGGCTACCGGGTGTGCGACTAAAGAAGTAAAAGAGTAGATATGTACCTCATGTTAATCCCAGCTCTCTGTATATTATGAAGCTCATCATCACAGTTCCCGCTTAACTATGGTACTGGATGCAATTGGTTAGTCTTTGCTGATACTGGAGTTCACTGAACTTGACTTTACAGCCAGTAAACAAACTACGAACTTCATAGATTGTAAAACATGTTTGCATTTCAATATCACCTCTTTTTCTTTTTTTCTTGACATGTTCTTGAGCTTTCACTCAGGAAAATTGTTCCTTTCCAGATGATTCCAACAGTACTACAGATTCTACCATGCATACTTTTTCACAGAAGTAACGCCAGTTCCATTTGCACTTGTGACCCTAAAACTGACCCTACATCCAGGGCAAAATCTTGACCTTAATCCTAATCCTAACCATTATCTGTACCATAACAATGACCATGTAATATTGTACTGATACATTATGGGCTATTCTGTAGTTGAGCAGAAAAAGTTCCTTTAGTTCTTTCAAGATGAGGAGAGTGCAAAAAACGTTGCTTGGAGAGAGTACAACGCCACTTACCTAAATGTGTTGGGATCCTCTTCAGGTTTTTGCTGGGGTACTGGATCTATGCCATTCTCTACTACTTCCTGCTTGTCTCCCTCTGCCTCAAAGGGTGATGGTGTCTTGCTCTTCTTGCCGTTGCCCTGGGACTGCTGGTTAGAATCACCTCCTTGTTGGTGCTGCACTCCAGCACCGTCCTAATATAAATAGAGGACAAATGATTAATGGAAATAAACCCAAGCCTTATGCTCCTGGTTCTCCTACAAGAAAGGATGCCCAACAAAAATTTATGGGTTCCATGCATATTATTTTATGTTCAACTGCTAACCCACAAAATACAGGTAAAGAATTTGGGACATGATATCCATTTTTGTCAGGACTTTGTTAATATATATTGAGAAGTACTTCATAACCTCAATAAAGATCATGAGGATATAAGTCTTAAAGACCGCACTTTACATCCAGTTTCAACTAATACAGAATTCACTGGTGTAAACTATATCTTTTGCTATTACAAAACACTTTCACTACTTTCATGGATATTCAGACTTCTTTCAAAATCATTTTGGAACTTCATATGGTGTCTGGACAAACATTGTCAAAAGAATGACAACAGGTCATTTCATTGAAGAAAAAATGCTGATATTGGACCAACTGTCTGTCAATCACGCTCTGTATTGGACACTTACATGTAAGTAACTAGGAATGAAAGAGAGAAAGAAGTGTTCATTACTTGACTTACAAATCCCGGCTTGAGCCTGTGGTGTTTCCCATCGATCTCTTTGCCCTGAGGAGACGAGGCCAACACGTATTCTGCCATGCTGAGTCCCAGGCCGCTGGTGTCTGAGCGGGGCGACATGACTGCATTCTCCTGGAACGTTCCCGTGCCAGGGGAGAGCTGTCGTCCCCGTTGCACCATGATGGGCTGGGATACCGAGTGGTCTGTGCATGGAGCAAGAGAGAGTAGATCAGAAACAGCGCAGCAACATGCGAGAATGGACAAACACATGACGTTTTAAAGCCTGTCTGTACTAGTTTGGCCAGGTGGGATTATACCTCCCTGCAAGGTCACTGGCAGGTGGTTATCTCATCAAATCAGCTCTCAATTAACATAAGAAAAAGAGGATCATGGGGGGACCAACAGGCACCGATAAGGCATTGTTTGCTATATAGAGGGCGCAAGTAGCTATAAGTAATGCAGTGGGGCTTTGAGTTAACCTTTTCACAGAACATCTGGTATATTTTTAATCACACACTCTTTTCCTAGTACAATTCTCCTTCATACGTCAGAACAGCATTGCAAAGTACTGTACATGTAGGAAAATGCATGATGTCGTGGAGGCTGTTGACATCCTATAAGAAAAGCCTTTGTCAATTGAAGGTAATAAACTTTTCTTTTCATAAATCATCTAATATTTCCTCAATCTCAAACTATTGCGCTAGTGGGGCAGAAGAAAGAAAAGGATCCCAATAAAATATGTAGCCTTGGAGTCTTGTCCAGTTCTTGGTATAAATACTTACTGGAACCAGGTATTCCTGTCCCTCCTACCCAGGCATTGGCTGCAGGCCATGGGGTGAAGATGTCCTCATTTTTACTGTTCTCCTGGGAATCCCATAATTTCTGCAAGAAGAAAGTGACATGGAAGGAATCGGAACATCAATAATGAAATAAATAATAAGTAAAATCAAAATAAGCTGGTACCCATCATAATTGGAAAAATAGGGGGAAAAGAAATTACAAACAATGTACTGGCTGCAATGCATAAAAATTAGAGTGACAACATTTTCTTAGTAGCAACTATCCCTCAAGTTTTAACCAGAGCATATTAACATAAAAGGGCAAGTGTAATATACACTTGTATGTCCCAAATGTCACCAAGTATTAATGAATTGTATAATGGAGTTAAGAAAATAATTGACATTATTTTTTGTTAAGGTTTTGTCTGCTTGAAGCCCTACTGCTAGAGCATAAGTATTATACGGTCATTGGATATACTGAAATCATAGTTGTGGTGTGTAACATGTGGGACAAATGGCTTGGCCTTGCCCAAACACAAAGTGGAATTGTAGTTACCTCATCCATATTCCTTGGTCTGTTGTCCCTGTCTAGGTCCAGGGCATGGAACTCATTGGTCATCCTACTCACATCTCCTGCAGAGCGAACCTGAATAGACAATGGAGGCAAAATAAGATTACCATGATTACCAAATAAGCATGAAGGACTTCGGGAGTATTATCAAACCTTATGTTGGGGTTACATTATGTTCAGTGAAAAAAATACACGGGGGCTCAGGGCGAAATGTCCAAAAGAGCCTCCTTAAATTTGCATAGAGTTCAATGCAAAACAAATTTTAGAATGATATTTTCATGCAGGCAAGGTTAAAAAGTAGCCCCCCAATTTTTTTTTCAATGATTATGTTCCCAGCGGCCACAGCAATCACGCTTCAGGCCACCGTGGACAAAACGGGATGGACGTGAGACAACGCGGGGGAACGGAATGGGTAAAATGTCAGGCCGTGATTGCCGTGGATGCCGAGCCAGATTTTTAAACTGAAAAAATTTGCCACGGCAGTCTCAGTGCGGATGTGAAACCTAGTAGGCCGTAGTAAAACAGGGTGAACGCAACAAAACGTGACGGTATGTAATTTTTAAAAACTTGGCACAACCGAACAAAAATTGAATGTTCGGGCAAACAGGGCTGCCATGGCCGCCGAGAACATAATGTTAACCTGGCATAACTTCATAATTCTGACAGAATCCTGAAAATGGAAGGTACATGTAGCTAGAATTTGATCTTATCATAAGCAACACGAGCGCAAGACAGTACAAGTTCTTGGGCTCCCAATTCTATCTTACGGCCTGCTGACATTGTTATATGTCACATGGACACTAATTAAGATAACGTCATATTCTTACATCTCTTTTGACAAATTCCCAAAGAAAACAAAATGAAATTTGTCAAGGTTGACACCTTACATGTTCACTAGCACTTGACGCACTGTTTAAAAAAAAAAAAATCAAATTCCATGTAAAGCTGTAAGATACCAATCTGTACCAAGTATACATGCATGAGTTAAAAATTTGAGGAGAATCACTCATTTCCCCAAACATGATAGGATGAACAACTCTAGTATAGGCAGGTCAATAGCCAACAAAGGTATCACTTGTCTTTATTACATGTAGATTCACTCACCTGGTCCAGGACAGAGTCGTCCCCAACGGCCCATCTCTGCTTGGGAAACTGCCCTCCTGATTCGTTCATGGTGTTGCTAGGCCTCTGGTAGAAGTAACCTACTTGTGCGTCGTCTCGCGTGCGCTGTGGCTGTGCCATACGATTGTATCCCGGTCTCAACCCGCTGCTGTTAGAAAGTGCTTGACTGCCTCCACTGTTGTTATTGCGAGCAGAATTCTCCCATTCAACATCATTCATGTTTTCCTTCTATGATACAGACCCGCTGCTTGTCGTCGTGTCCTGCTTGAGCTGCTATGTACAATATATATATATGCAGGCACCACACATTAGGCCTGAAAAGAAAAGACAAAAGTAGATATTCATTTGTTTTGATAAGGAAATCATAGTGAAAATTGTCATAGATGGTATCCGATTGTTTGAAGGAATACACAGCATGAGAGTTGCAATTTTTGTCCCTTTAACACAGGAAAAGATATGTGTTTACTGTAGCCACCAAATACTTTTAAATATACATGCTAAGGCTGCGACGGGTAGTCGAATGCTCGAGTACCCGCACGGTTGACAACTACTCGGGTACGATTTCTCGTACCCGAATATTCGGCCGCAAAAAAAAAAAAAAAATGTCCAGACCCACGCTTACCCGTGCCAGGGAGAGCGCCGGCCGCTGGCATGGTACCGTCGGTAAAAATGTTTCCCAACTCAAGCACTATCAAACTCACCTTTCAGAAACTGGGACCAAATGTCCAGATTTCTGTTTGGACTTGGAGGAAAATGGATTATTCTGCCATCTTTAGTTTTTAAAACAGCATTGTTTACTGTTATTATTCTTATTAAATCAGCGCCTTCAACTGCAACTCAAAGTAAAATTGCATGCGTTTTTGGCGAGGGAACTGGGAAACTGCCGAGTGGTATAGTAGTGGCAAAAAATTCAAAAAAAAATCAAAAAAAATCAAAAAATTCAAAACAAAAATCCAAAAAAATTATAAAAAACATGGCGTCCGAATATTTGAGTATTCGCTTGTGAGCCTGGGAGTGTACTTGGGTACCTCATTACACTGTTGTGCACAGCCTTAATACATGCATACCTTGGTTACCATCTCATATGAATAGGGTGTCTGATCGCGCACCCGATGTTGTGTGCTAAAATTCTTCCAATAGAGATTACACGCATCCCTATGCAGTCTACGTGCATTGCGCGACCATGCAAAAAAAGTCAATTTTTTTTTTTCAATTCGAGATTCAAACCTTTATCTGTTGTGATCCTGAAGGTTATATTCCATAAATGAGGTGTCATATGAAAGAGCAGGTGAATTCCAATATTTCTAAAGGGGCGTAGCCCCCGAAATTCTAAACATATCTTGGTCAAAACAGCAATTGAAACATTGTGTCCTGGCTAACTCTGAGGTTTGTCACTTTTGAGATATGACGCCCCGATCGATAAGTAGTCCCAGTCCTAAGGAACAATTCTATGTGCTTATATTTCCGCTAGCCCCCAGGGATCACAACTGATAACAGTTTAAAAATACCCTTCTCGCTATTTGGTGGATCAGCTAATTAGGAGGCGTGCGCTCCGCTCAGTCCAAACCATGGTTACATCGCGTAACATCTCTGCGTACGAACGAAACCCCAAATTCAATTACACATTGTAGTGAAAGAAAGTATGGGTGGCCATTCCCGGCATAGAACCCAGAAGTGAATACACGTTATAGTCAATGGCAATATCGCGGAGACATCTCCGCGATATTGCCATTGACTATAACGTGCATTCACTTCCGGGTTTATTGTGCGACGAACGCTAACCATACTAGTCAATGGCACATGTCGCGGATTGGCTTAGCAGCATGCGTACGATATGCATACGCTTGCATATCGCGCGATACAGCTGTTTGGCTAAATTTAGCAAAACAACATCACTCTGCGTGGACGTCTTTTTCGTCGATTTTGACCAAAATGATATGAATATACCAGCGTTTTGGAGGGGCTGTAACTTTTGATAGAAACATCGGTGAGACTTGAAATTTGAAATGTATTATTCTGATAACATTTTTTATTCAAATATCAAACAAAAATGGTGAAAAACGATCCCAAATTGAAAATTGAAAAATCGTTCAGACACCCTAATATGAAGTCATTTTCATCCATGTTTTGCAAATTTTAATGCTATTATTATCACAACTCTGAAAGTTAAAAAAACTTGAAGATTCATGCACAATAAAAGAATCAGGCTACAAAACACCTATATTTTGAAATTAAACAGCTTTCTTAAATTTTCTTGTTCACAACATACCAATTGATTAATTTGTTATAGACAACAAAATATTTTCTTTTATTCTAAATATCACCCGCTTTATTTTAAAGATATTTACTTAGTAATAACACTTGTCCCTGTTGCAATGCAAGTTTGGACTAGTCATGGAAGGTATGCACAGCACATGGCGTTGTATTGTAATTTGAAACTGTAATACTTAATATGTCTTGTAAATATCTTGTAAACTGAAATTCAGCCTACGGGCTGCCAGATTCAGTATTCTAGTTATAACAGAATACAATACAATACATGCAGGAGCCAACCTAAACAAAATTGGCAATAATTTTGTTTTATTTCATTACCTTTTAATAACATTAACAAATCTTTCATTAAAAAGATCAAATTGAAATCACACAATCTTTGCTAATTTACAAAATGATTCAGCAACATTGAGCACCACAGAAGAGATATGTTTTAAAACATCTTTCCCGAAAAATACTCCAAAAATAACAAGAAAATTGACACAAAACAGGTAATAAATATAACAAATTTTAACTCATGATCTTCATTTGGACATTTCATGAATATTTACTTCATTTTTGGTATGTTTTAGCAGGGTATTTCCACGCCGGAGTTACGGGTCGAATTTTGGATACCTTACTGAACAAGCGCAGATATAGAGTCTAGTCTGTCTTCCCAAAGATTTATCGTTCACAACGTGAAAGTTTCTGTGCAAAGTCAATGTGAAATCCATCAAGGAGCATCATCGCGGAAGCCTTTTTCCGCATCGCCCTCGCGCAGATCGGAATTAAGAATCCTCTGCATAAATGCGGACAAATTTGTTTAGGACGCGTCTGTCTGCATTTATGAAGACGATCCTTTTTTGCGCAGACGTTCCTTATTCAAGGACCAGCGCCCCTCCTGCCTGGTCACACACAGTTGTGAACAAGCGCCACTCATTTTCCTTAATGCTGCTACAAGCGCCACT
Organism: Strongylocentrotus droebachiensis; assembly: GCA_035222895.1. Taxonomy (NCBI): domain Eukaryota; kingdom Metazoa; phylum Echinodermata; class Echinoidea; order Camarodonta; family Strongylocentrotidae; genus Strongylocentrotus; species Strongylocentrotus droebachiensis. The sequence continues at coordinate 351,585 of JAVYIG010000961.1, forward strand.
CATTTTCCTAAATGCTGCTACATTGTACGAGTGGAAAATTAAGTGTCAACGACCTTAGCCCAAGGCTAAGCCCAAGGACATGTTTGTTCTGGCCAACACTTTTTTAAATATTTTTTTTTACATCAATCCAGATTATTTACTTCAATTTTAAACATGTTACATTGCAAACATGGCTTTCAATTTCATAACAGGGTAACCTACAAATTATAAAACAGCGTAAAGACCCAGTCTCAAGCTTCGGACTAGATCTTCATCTAATTTCTAGAGTTCAATGAGTCATTCGCGTTCATGGTAGGTCCACAACACACAGGCGTCTATGCACATACATACAACTACAAGTAACAAGTATAATACGCAATCCACACATAGCTGCCATTGTTTACAGAACTCGATCATAACAAAAAAGCGTGTAAGGCCCCGAAGTTGGGACCATTTTTATATGTAACACTTTGTAACGAAAATAAATGATGTGTGAAGAAATATAAATCATACTACCATGTACCTGCTCACAAATTTACAAATGTCGATCACCAATACTTACTGCGATGCAGCCCGATTATGACAACATCTCGACAATAATAGCTGCTGCTGCAGCGGGCGACATTTTGAACCGTAGTGCATTATGGGTGCCATGTGCTTGACCAAAATCGGATTGTTGTAAGTGACGTCATGTAAAAACTACGTGATACAAATTCATACACTTTCTGCCAATCTTCCTCTTTCTATTCAGGTTTAAAATATCCATTGGCATTATTTGAATGTCATACTAACTGCGTTATTTCACATAGTAACGAATTATTCACACATTCCGTCACTTTTTAGAAGAGGGGGACATGAAATATGCGACAGAGTGAGGAGCCTCAAATGTGCCCCGCCACGACCAGTATCGCTGTGTTACAGCCGCCCCGGCGCGCCCCCCCCCCCCCAAAAAAAAAGGGAGAAGGAGAAGCTATAGCTGCAGTCTACCTATATAAATATGCCTACATGACCGATTATAAAATCCTGATGCCTCGACCAGCAGGCACGCCGGAAACAGTTTGGGATTGGGGGGGGGGGGGGCAAACATCCCAGGGGGCTCACATTCCAGGGGCAGTGACGTAATGAGAAGAAGAAAAAAATCGGAAGGGGGGGGCAGACGAAAAATCTGCATCACCACCAGTCTTACACGTTATATGCAGGTCCCGCGGAACGTTTTTCAAAGTGGAGTATTATCGATCAGGTATAGAGCGTAAATTGGCGTGGGGTCCAGGGCATGAGCCTCGGCAAGGGGTCAAGGGGCTGAGCCCCCGTAAGCTCCGGGGTTTTAAGCATTTAATTACGGTCAGATGAGCATTTTTGTATACCTTATTTGTGACATTGGCAGCTAGGTCACTTATTTTCTGTCTTCGTCTTTCTTTCTTTTTCTCTTTAACATACTTTTTCAAAAAGGAGGGGGGGGCGGGCTCGAGCCCAGCCACTTCGCAGACCATTCCATAAAGGCTTCTAAATAAGCGTATTTCGCCTGACTGTAAAGTTGGGAATTTCTTATTTTCCAACAAACGCATAAAAAGGTATGACTTACAAAAAAAATGGAGAAAAAATGCCGGAAAATCATGTCACAACATCAACATTTGTAAATCACTTGTTTCGAATAAGAAATACATACTCAGGGGCTCATGTCCTCTCACCCCTATAACAAAAAAATGGACACGCTTTCCCGTTCTCGCACAATATGTCCACGATATGCGCGTATCGCTATTATAGAGACCTCCATTGATAAATACCGTATAGGTGGCATGCGCAATGTTTATGAAATTAAATTCCTGTGAACTTTCCTTTTTCTTTGAATGGAATTGTATATGTGATTTAATTCAGGTTTTTATTATTGTTATGTTCTTTTGGATTAAAAATACAAACCATGTTTACTCCTTTACTGTTTTTTTTTTTTTTTTTTTTGGAGGGGGGGGGGGGCGTTTTTTTTTTTTTTGGGGGGGGGGCAAAAATGCGTTTTGCCCCCCCCCCACACTTTTTTGACTGGGGGGCAACTGCCCCCCCTTGCCCCCCCCCCCCCACTTCCGGCGCCTATGTCGACCAGCATTGGGGGGGTGGCCGGGGGTCATCCCACGGTAGACCGACATCTCACGAAACCGACAAAAGAGAAGAAGAAAAATATATAGTCACGAGAGTAATATAGCCCATGCATAAGACCCCGACGAAACGTAATCTATAAGAGAAGATATAGAAAGATATGTCGGTCTCTTGGGCGGTTGATCTCGCGGGTCGTTGGTCTAGTAATTAAGCTATAAATGTGAAAGTGAATGGCTCATATACAAATTAGTAGGTCCAGTCGATAACGGCCCGGGGGGTGGGGGTGCCGGGTAATTGTCGGTAACTGAAAATTGCGCTGCCGTCTGGAAAAATGAGAAGAGGGGGGGGGGAGAGATAAAGAGAAAGAAGAAGAAAAAAGAACCAGTGAGGAAAAGAAATAAAAGAAGAGAATTGATTAGAAAGATAGAGAAAAAAGAAAAGAAAGGAAGGAGAGGAAAGTTTGAATAAGCATTTTCTAGTATGACAGTAAGTCAGTAACCAAGCTAAAGGCTAAAAGCGTGTAGCCAAGTAGAATGTAAAAACTATTTAGAAAGAAACATGAATGTTGTGCATTTTCATGGAAGGCAGTTTTAAAGAGATTTTAAAGTTACATATTTCATACCTGCATTATATTCTCTATGTTGATTGTTGATTTTTTTTTTAAGAGTTGAGTACTGATTAGCGTGATTTAAGAATGACAGATCAAATTTAGTCTGTGATAATTATCTTTTGACAATTACAAATTTGCAAAGCACATTGCCCCCCCCCCCCACTTTTTCAAGTACCCCTAAAGTGCCCCTTTTTACATAAGAAAGAGACCCCCTTTTATATCAGATACCCCTTTTATATCAGATACCCCTTTTACTTCAGATAAGTGCCTCTTGTTATTTCTAATAGGTGGCCGTTCCACACATTCCTATAGGCCTATTAAAGCTATGTTGCGCCTCTTACCCCTTATGATAAGTGCCCCCTTTGCCTATATGAGAATTGCCCGGCTATTCAAATCTGAGAGTGCTCATTTTACTTTAACAAATGCCCTTTTCTTTTGAAATAAGTGCCCCTTAACCTTCTGATAAGTGCCCCTTTTCATATTTGATGAGTGCTACTTCTCAACTCTGATAGATAAGTGACCCTTTTTATTTTAACACGTGCCCCCTTTTTCTTTCCAATTAGTGCCCTTTTTCCTTCTGATAAATGCCCCTTTTCTTTTTATAAAGAGCCACTTCCCCCTTCTCATAAATGCCCCTTCTAACACCTTTAATTGATCGATGCTTCTTTTAAAATATCATAGGTACCCTTTTCCTTCGATCGACAAGTGCCCATATCCTTTGTGATTAATTCATGCCCCTTTCTATTCTTACGAGTACCCTTTCCAATCTCACAAGTGCCCCTATTCATATCAGGCGAATGCCCCCTTTTATAGGTACCAGAAGTGCCACTTACCATCTCTGATAAGTGTCCCTTCACCTTTTGCATTTAAGTGCCTATTTTTAAATCTGAGAGGTGTCCCTTTTACTTTGACAATTGCATCTTCTCCTTTGTATACCTTCTTTTCATTCTTATAAGTGCCCCTTTTCATTTGTGCTGAGTGCCCCTTTTATTTTGACACGTACCCCTTATCCTTTCTAATTAGTGCCATTTTTCCTTCTGATAATTGCCTCTTTTCCTTTGTAATGAGTGCCCCTTTTCCGTTCTCATAAGTGCCTTTTTTCGTCTCTGGGTAGTGCCCCTTTTCACCTCTGATGATTCCCCTTTTTACTTTGACATATGCTATTTTTCCTTTCTGACAAGTGTCCTTTTCCCTTTGGATATGTGCCCCCTTTCGCCATAAATCTTTAAGCAACTAAAAAGAGCATTTTTTTCTTTAATTTCAATTTTAATTTTTTAATTTTCAAAAGCTCACTCGCCTTAAAAGTTGATATAAAACTATGTTTCTTATACAAGCTCTTTTCGGTCTTTTATGCTAAGTTAAAACCCCGTTCATCAGTATTGTTTTTGCCCTCCTTATAAGATGTATTTTGTTTGCACTACGACCTCATAAATCCTAAAATTTGTGCTCGCTCACAAATAAATATTCATCCTATACATCCAAGTATGATAATTAAACTTTGAAATCATCCCTGATATTGTAATCACAATGAACGGGTATATACCAACGTCTAAAAATGGTATACTTTCGCTTTGAGCTTTCCTTTTATAGGTTCCCGTTTTACCTAGAAAGTGCCCTTTTTGTTGGTGCCCCCCCCCCCCACTTTGAAAGACGTTCCGTCGCCCCTGTTGTCGACATATCATCGCCTCACCATCAGCTTTGAAGGTGAGCCGATTGGGTCCACATGTTATGTCGTCACCGTAACAGTGGCAAATATGACCCCAGTTGACTTGCAATTTGGAGGGGTGCAAAAAATGAGGTTTGTATATGCTTTTGTGCATTGTTTTATTTCTTAGATTATTCTATGTTCATTTAGCTTTACATTGTATTGAGAATAGGTTGTATATTCATTTATAAGGTCTTTATAGTACTTTCGCGTGATATTCTACGAGTTTCAGAAAACAATGAACAGATTTTTTTTTTAGGTTCAGTATTGAATTGGTAAAAAAGAGTGTAATTAAGGGCTGGACGGGAAAATCAACACACCATCTCCTTTTCTTTTCCTCATCGTGTAATTTGCAATGTTCTCCTTCTTAATTTCTCTCTCTCAATCCATTATCCTCTCAGCTTATGACGTTAACAATGTCTTTATTTTTAAGTGTCTCTTCCTCGTACATACTATATGCTTTCAGTCCTCATCATAACCTCTCATCACTTTTCTCACTCCCTTTCCTTCTTTCTTTTCTTCCCTCTCTCTCTCTCTTCTCATGAATACTTTCCTTCCATCTTCTTCCTTTCAAGATTTGCAATGAGAAGTCTTTTAGTCAGGCTATTCTAATATGATTTGTAACATACTTCTTCCTTCTCTGCCCCTCCCTGCTCTGTCATCCCCCCTCCTCATACCACATCCTACCCCCTCACTCTCTCTTTTCTTGTACATGTCCCTTCTCTCCAAGATACATGGTGTAAATTTGATGCAAATATGTTTATTGAATAATATCAAGTGATATTTTAAAAAAAAGTTCTCTACATGTTTATTAAAAAAGTGTTTGTGTGTGTGAGGGGGAGGGGTACATCTATTCTTAATTTTTTGTTTTAATTTTTTGTTTAATATCCCTTTAACAGTAATTTGTCATTTTACTTGTGTTTCATACTTCCATTGCATACTTCAAAAGTGAAAAAAACAAAACTTGTATTATCTGTATAAAATTTATTTCACATTATACAAGTATAAGGCAAACAGATTATTATATGATGAAAAATATCTAGAAATTATGAGAAACACTTCAAGGAAATCGGCATGGTGGCAAGGTAATCATTTGGATAAAAGATGAAAAAAATAAAAAAATTCCTGTTTTGAAATGGAATCTAGAGAGAAGAGGAGAAAGAAAGTAGAGGTGAGAATGGCATGGAAGAGAGACAGTAGGTAGAAAAGGAAAGAAAGAATAGAGCAGTGAAGAGCAGTGAAGAGAGAGAGAGAGAGAGAGAATCAAAATGTAAATGTTTTTTCAGAAAATTAAATCCAGAAGAAAAATGGATGATCTAATTAATAAAGGAATGCATAAAATAAAGGGAAACAAAAATCCTTCAATTATCCATTGTCTACTGGAACTGGGTGGATGAACAATAGTAAAAAAGTAATAAAATATTTGCATGCTTAAAGAGAAGGTTGAGTTCTGGGAAGAGGTGAAAAATAATTTGTGAGCATTACTCATTCTTATTATGCAAGTGTGGAAGAACATCAGTTAAGACATGTTCCCTGAAAAGCATGGCTCTTCAAATGCCTTCATATTCTAAATATGCATGTAACATCGTAAAAATCGGGGGGGCCGGCTTTTTACGCCATGTGTTCGTGTAGTCCCATATACATCTTTCTGTGCAAGTGTTTGTAACTTTACCAAGACTTGGCCAAATTTTTTATCATTTTGATGATTCCAGAACCTTGCAATACACACAAATTCTTATATGCTAGATGATCAACCTTTTCTGGTCGGTTCCACACCGTTTCTTTCACAATGCAATCGCATGACCAGAACTCAACTTCATCTTTAATTATGATTATATTTACTTATTTTTCTATATAAATCAACATTTTAAAAAGTACTACACTTGTAAACCTTCCACATAAAATTTGATGAATTCTCAAGGCAAAATTTATGAATACGGTATACTTGCATGCTTTTACACAGAAGTTTTAACAAAGAGAGTAATCTAGGAAATAAAAACATTAGTTTTAAGGCAATAAGAATGAATAAAAGCAGGAACGGTCAGAAGCAATGTAGTACTATTAGAAGCAGTAGAACTTGAACAAAATCATATCACATCATTATATTTCAGTCCTGATCAACCTAAGTATAATCATTTTGTCTCTGTTTTCACAAAGTGACGGTAGTGAAACAAAATTGCATTCACAATTTTCCTCACTACCGTCACTTCGTGAAAATAGGGACGATTTATCATTTCTAAATGACATATTCTAATTAGTTTTATCGTTATATATATAATGACATGACTTGTTAAGAAGAATGAAAACACAAACTATTTTCAAAATGCTTAAAAAACAAATTGTAAAATCTGATATTGCTTTTTCAAACTGAACACAAGTACAAGTTGAAACTTAAGCTACAAAGCAGCATAAAAATAAGATTATGATTTTTAAAACTTATTCACATAATTATGTCTGAAAAAATCATATAAAGTGGCCATTACTTATATTATAGTATCACTTCCAAATATACATGTGTATCTCAGTATCTCACAAGTAACATATTGCAACATGATTTTATTTTAAAGAAAAATTATGATCAATGCCGTCTTTGGCAAGTATTCATATTAACATACCAAATTTAGTCAAGGTAAAGGGCAATCCACCCCTGTCAACCTTGTCATTCAAATAAAAGTCATTTAAAAATGAAATCAATTTCTTATTTTCATTTCAACAATCCTTTCTTTTATTCATTTTGTTACATAATGAATTTGTACAGAATAGAGAGCTCACCACTTGGCACTCAATGGTTCAATTTATTATATTTTAGTAATATATCAATATATTAGTTATACATTGCAATTTTGTTTAACATTTTTCCATGTTTCATATTCTGAGGTATTTAATGACACAGCCTTGTGTAATTTGGAATGATACAGAATCAGACAAATCCATGTCCCAGGGTATAGAACCCTGATTACATGATCTCATTTATACAAACACAGAAACAGTAGCTTGAAAACACAAATACATGGAATAACATAACGCAGGCATATCCACGTAAAGGGAATTTGTAGTATCACTTGAAATAATGTGCATCTAGTAAACAGATAGCTTAGATAACTTCTTGAATATCATGAAAGAAGATTATATTATTCTGTTTAGCTTTCCCAAACTAGATAACTGTTGCAAAACTTGGTACTTGACACATCTTTCATAAGTACTTTCAGTTTCAATATCAAATAGCATTGGTAAAGGGACAGACAATTTGCATATTGACATTCTATAGGAAATTTGTGTAACGATATTGATTTAAAAAAAAGATTTAAACAGGAAAAGACTCAATTAATGAATGATTTTCAACTGCCTTTACTTGGCTGGACTTCTTGACAGACAGAGTGCACAAGAGGGTGGGGGGGGGGGGGGGGGGGGGGTCAATTTTCCCCAGGTTTAATAGAAATCGAAAGTGAAATTTATCTTTATCCATTCAGAGATATGTTTTAGACAAGTATCCATTTTTTCTTCAAATTAATTTATTGCTTAACACTTACATGTATACACTGCAAAATAGAATTGTAAAAACTTTTTTAAGTGGGTAAAATACATGGTTATCAATTATATAGAAATAGATTGAGCAAAAGACAGGCGCAGACAGAGAGAAAGAGACTGAAAGTTTTAGTGCACATCACCGTGACTTTTTTTATACCCTATTATTGTGGATATGCCCAACGTTATCTCTCATAAGCAGCAGTGGAAGAGTTAATCTTCCTTGGTCCGTCCGGTAAATGTATTCATCATATCTTGGATTCCATTCATATCATAGACTGCCTGGACCGCCTTTGGATGCCATAGGCTAGTAGAGAAAGAGAAAGGAAATAATAAAATGACACTGTAAAACAAAATCATTTATTAGCATTATAAGCCCCTTTCCCAAATGTGGGTGTAAACGACAGTTAGAAAGAACAGGATTGGCAGATTTAGCCGGGAGGGGCATAATTGTTCTGTGCATACCCCCCCCCCCCCCCTCTCCCCCACACCCTAGAAACCCAATTGGCATACTCTAGGTACAAAACGAATAATATAGCCCCTTAATTGCAATTTTGTTGGCATACCACATTGGCATTTACAAAATCCTGGATCCACCAATGAAAGAGAGTTTACCTTAAGACAAAATTATGAAGCCATTTTTTTATGTACCCGGTAGCCTAACATTGTAGTACTTTTTGTTCTTTTTTTTTCTTCAGGGCACACATTTTATTGCACTTGTCTTTAGTTTGTTGATTCCAGAACCTTAACACACATAATCACTCCTTTTTAATTATGTAATAAACCATTTCTTCTACAGTGCAATCACTTAACCAGTACTCAGTAAAAAAAAAATTGGCCAAAAACATTGCCTTGCATGCTTCCATTTGGAAGACTTTTTATATTTCCTTCTGTTTTTTCTTCACTATAATGCTGATGCAGAATATTTTCTAAATGGTAATTTGCCAAATGAGGCAAAATCCGGGCTGTACGTAAGGGCTGATCAGACCTAAGAAAATAACAATAATGATAATTCCGTGTCTAAGGATAAATTCATTTCCAATCGCCCCCTCATTGTTTAATGTGAAAAATGAATCGGAAATCATTGTTGTCAGACAGACCACAATGATTTATGCTGATGAGCCTCCCTCAATGATTAATTGTTGTGGTGATAACACCAATCGAATGGTAATCTTAAGTACAAGTGTCGTAGTCGAGTGGTTTAAGCCCTTGACTTGAAATTTAAAGGTTGTGGGTTCAATCCCCTTTGGCATGACATTAATCTACATTGCCACTCTCCACCCACAAGACAATAGGTACCTGTGACGATTGCCTATAGGCTCAATGTGACTGTTTTTACCATTGTCCTACATGCATGCATGTGATTATGTTAGGAACACACTAGCTGTGAGGAGTGGAGATGGTGCACATTTGTGTGTGGGCTTGAAATCAAATGACCAGGGGGTAATATCCTTTTTGTTTAGGTCTGCATGACCAAGTCCTCAGATAATGAATATTTGCATTTTCAAACTTTTGTAATGCATAAAGGTGTATTATGTTTTAAATTTGTCTACAAAATGCTAAATTTACTTATGATTTGAATGAGAGGGAAATAGATAAACTGATTGAGGCTTCTGATGTGCTTTATAAGACTTTCACAGGTGTAGTATTTTCTATCAGTATCACATCAAGAGTACCATGAAATGGGGTTTTAATTAGGAAATTATCGATAGGATATAGGCAGCTAAAACTATCATTACATGTTCTCAAAAGGTCAAGGCATATACCGGTATGCATATCATTCCTTGACTATAACTCAATATTAGCTTTAACCATTATCAGATAAACCCTGATCACGTGTCAAGGGTTAAAGTGGGCACAGATTTAACATGGCTTAGATCCAAGAAAAATTGTTTATACTCAGTTGGGATTGATTTGAATCAGTCATAACTCTGTACAATATAGGGCCCTGAAGTCTGGACTTTGGATTTTTGCAGGGTGTGTGTGTGTGTGTGTGGAGGGGAAGGGGGGAGGGGGGGGGGGGTACCGAAAGACTGGAAATTTAGTAAGAAGAAACAGGAACTGTGCAGTCTCAACACACACTAAATCTTTTCACCCTGATATTCTGACTACTTTGCTAATTGCTATACAGTGTGTCCCGAAAAAAACTATACACTTTTGAAATGGCTGCCGAATAACAAATATATGATTCTAGGGGGAAAAGTTTTATATGTATAGAAAGCTCATAAACTCAACTTTCATATGACACCAAAAAGTTTGAAAATAATTCATGCTTGGGTGAGTACTGGTCACTTTTGTAAAGGGTATGGAAATTAGGTTGCGCAGGAATTAGCCTTCCAATTTGTGAGAGGTAAATCCTTTGGAGCTTACCGAATTGAGGGTGATATGATACATTCATGATTTGCTGAGTGAATTTCATGGTTTATTAAACCAAACTTTTATGCACGGAACAGGAATTTATTTTTCTATTGTAGCATTGTAACTTTCCCTGGTAGACTCAGTGGTGTGTTCATGAGAGTCCGGATGGGGTGATGGTACATGTTGTAATTTCCATGTTACAAACTGTTATTTTTTACATTTGTGACTTTGAATAAAAACCTTCACCCCACATTTCAGTTACCATTTACCTGATGAATAAGTAGCCGACATCTTGGACATTCCTTTTGTCAACAAACCGTATTTGAATATTCAATTTACATTATCCCTACCTGGGTATTGAGTAAATCAATGAGATGTTCAACTAATCTTACAATAATTGAAATGTGGGGTGAAGGTTTTTATTCAAAGTCACAGATGTAAGAGAATAACAGTTTGTAACATGGAAATTACAACATGTATCATCACCCCATCCTGACTCCCATGAACACACCACTGAGTCTACCAGGGAAGTTACAGTGCTACAATAAAAAATGCAATTCCTGTTAACTCATGCATAAAATGTTAATCCCATAAACCAAACATTTCACTCAGCAAACCCAAACTTATCACAATTGATCATAAATTGGTCATATCATCCTCAATTCGGTAAGCTCCAAAGGATTTACCTCTCACAAATTGGAAGGCTAATTCCTGCGCAACCAAATTTTCATACCCTTTACAAATATGAGCAGTGCTCACCCGAGCATGAATTATTTTCGCAACTTTTGGTGTCATATGAAAGTTGAGTATATGAGCTTTCCATACATATATAACTTTTCCCCCTAGAATCATATATTTGTTATTTGGCAGCCATTTCAAAAGTGTATAGTTTTTTTCGGGACACACTGTATACAGGCAGTGCATTTGCAAAAAGGGTAAAAATGAAGAAAAAATGGAATAAAACAACAACAAAAACAATGAGCTCATTCTTGCTCCTATAAACTATATGTACAGTCCATAATAGACAAAGAGTCTAAATATAGGGACAGGACAAGAGCTGTCATGAGCAAAATAAGATCAAAATATTGACTTTCAAAATGGAGTCCAACCTTTGAGAAAAGTTGGGTTGTGTGGAAGCATAGAAATCAGGAAACAAGGCCATTACAATTTTGAAAGAAATAGCAAAATTAGAAACCAGCTCATTTTTATGTTCCTTTTGAGATAATATGGAAATGCAACAATTGATGATTCACAGTGTATTTCTGTCTAAAACACATTTAAAGTGATTTAAAAAAACAAGTGAATGAACGAAATATTTGTAAAAATAATGATGCTGCATGATCACATTTATGAAAACAAATAAATGTTACTTTTTGTGACATTTTTATGATACCTTCAGGGTAGAATATTTTCAGATTGATTAAATGGATCTATTCACAGCGTATACTCAATGAGCAAAATGACCCTAAAAGTCATTCAAATTTTAGTTGCAAATGACTGTCGGGTTAAAATGCAATGGACCAAATACATGCGTTTGCTTACATGTATATCCCATTTTTAATAAACAGATCCTACATACTGTAGATGCATGGGCAAGATCTAATTATCTGCTGTAACAAAAGTGAGAAAGATGTTGTGTGGGCAGAACACTTAAAGAAAAGATGAATTCAATAGTTGACTTGAATGAAGATGAAGAGGATTGAAGAACATATCCTTTAGTCCCTCTAATGTTCCATTATGTGACCCAGTACCCCTAAGCTACCAACAAGCCACCAGATATTTATCGTAAGTTTTAGTATGATTCAAAAGAGGAGATTCTAAGCATTTAAATGACATATAACTCATTATATTTGGATTTTTTGTACCCCCAAAAAAGAGGAGAATATGCAGTCCCAAAGAATGTTACTTCAGAGAAAAAAGGCAATTTAAAATCAGTAGTCTAATTAAGCAGTCTGACTCCAGACCAGAGGCATTGTGCAAGGTGACAAAAGGAGTATTAGAAGTCAATAAAAACTTTTGTAAAGGGATAATCAGATTACCCTAAAACTTGGGGTACTATATAACCACATCCTGTTCTTCACATTCACTATTTTAAAGTTATAGGAAATCAAAATCCGGGTCATTTTAAAAAGCCCAAATACCACTTTTGTATTTTTGGTGGGTCCCAAATGTTAACATTACATACAAAGAGAAAGTATACTCTATTGTCAAGAAATTCTCAAGAAATGCTGAAACTAAAGTCTGACCAACCTGACCAAATACACTTTTATTGTGCTCTAACTGAAATCACACCATGCAACTTTTGGGTAATTAAGTGGTGGCATATGGTCACATATGAACAAAGAGGCTATGTGATGTTCTAAATTTGTTTCTTTTCCATATCTTTAGGAAAGTTTTTGAGTGTTTTTCCTGCAATTTGATTGGCAACAATATATTTCTGTCTCTCTTTATTATTCCTTGATTCAACTTGTTACAAAAATAAGCAAAACTGGAAAATTTGCTATTTTTTAACAATTAAATGCTTTGCATGGAATATATTCAAAACTAATGAAGGCTGACAGAAATAAAATCTCAGATATTTTTTACAAGATGGCTTTTCTTTTTTGCAGAAATTAACAATTTATCTTTGTTTGAAGATGAAGCATGGTAAAAATCACACATACAAAAAATATTTCTAAATTTGTAATTTTTGTTTTCCTTCTTTGCCCACCTTATTTCACATTTCATGTTCATACATTAATAGTTATCTTATTAAAAAGGTTAACTGGGAATTTCCAAAGGAGAACTGCATTTAACCAATACAAAATATTTAAATAAAGGGGGGGGGGGGGGTCATGGCCTCCTTTCCAGACATTCATGATAACTTGCAAGAAGTGAAACTTACCTACGTAATAATTATGTGGGATATTTTCTTTCTATGTTTTAAATCTCATGAATTTAAGAAAAAATGTCATATAAATATATCATATCAATCTTTAAATTTCACCAGTACATTTTTGTTTTGGAATATGATTTTGGATCTGTGAGCAAAATTTTGTAGTGATCAGTTGTTCTGGAGCCAAGATCTCTGGAGGTGGAGCTGGGGGCACACCCTCCAGAGTTTAAAACCTTGCAAAAAGGCCAAATTTTAATAGGGTCGTGGCTTACCCTTTAGTCTTAGAGCTTATTAGAGGTAATTGCAAATCCTTTTGATCTTAGTCAATCCAGATACTGACACTGCTTCGTAACATTTCACAATTTGCCAAATTAATTTTTCCATTTTGAAATAAATGAATTTTAGGGTACAACACTTAAATCCAACTTTAATTCAACTTTGCATGCATTTGCTTGTAATTTGCATGATTTCAAAAAAGAAAAAAAAAAGTTTTGCTGATTTTTTTTGGTAAGACTTGAAAAGGCACCTTTGACCAAAAGTCTACTCTTGCTTTTGTCTTCCTTTAAATGTTTCCATCATCTCCTGGCTTCCATTGAGGTCAAAAAAGGCCATCACTGCTTTGGGGTGCCATAGACTGTATTACGGAAAGAGGTTATATCTAAAGTTTTGATTGAGTTTCAAAATGGCGTGTCATTTCCTGGATCATTATTTAACCACTTTCCAGTGTACAACTTCTTCAAAAAACATGATAAAATACAAGAAATAAGGCACTAACATGTATTGTCTCAATTTTTATGAAGTTATAGACTATGACAGACACGTTTTACACAAGCAAAGAAAAACCGCCATAGCTAATTATCCAGTGTCAAAATAGATTCAAGAGAATCATTTTCATTTTATATACCGGTAATATATATATATATATATAATACATAATTTTTCCCTATCCGTTTTCATACATACAATACAAACATAGGCATAATCATGATTATTGTATGTGCTATTTTGACCCGAGAAAAAATGTAAGAAGACTTTTTCCTACTTTGGCCAGTGAAATTCACTGAATTTTTCACAAACCCCATGATTTTGTCCTGACAGGCAAGAAAGGGAGAATTCATTTGCCAGGTTTTCTCTTGACTTCCGAGATGTTAGAAACACTGAGGGAGGATACACTTACTTTTTGAGACCAGGAAAGAAGTAGTGGCTCCCTGAATTGAGTGATTTGTCACAAACTCTATGATTTTCCCCTGAGTCAAGTAATTTCTCTCTCAAACTCCCTGATTTTCACCTCAGTTGAGTGATTTTTCACAAATTCCCTGATTCCTGACAGGCAAGAAAAGGTGAGATCCTATGCCAGGTTTGGCCAGGTTTTCCCTCGACTTTCAAGATGTTGGGAACGCTGAGGGAAGATAAACTTACTTTTTGAGACCAGGAAAGAAGTAGAGGGTCTTTGGCAGGATGAGAACCCTCTGGTTTGTCCTGATGGCAAGGATAATCTGCTCCACAGCGTATTCTGGCTCCATTATGTCTATCATGATGGCTCGTCTGAATAGGGAGAGAAAGGGAGACAGAGACGTATACAGGAGTGAAATCATCAGCATCATCATCATCGTCATCATCATCATCATCATCATCATCCTCATCATCGTCGTCATCATCATCCTCATCATCGTCATCATCATCCTCATCATCGTAATCATCATCATCATTTATTAAAGTCAGCATTTCCCTCAAAAGAGCAATTACTATATTTCATGCCATCAAACACTCTCTCCCTTCACTTCAAGTTCTAGTCTCGAGCATCCTCTTTTATTTAGACCAACCTTACTGCTTCTTTTCTTCACCATGTAACCCTTCCATGAAATCTTCAGTCTTCCTATCCCTCTTAATCATGCTGTACAAGACAAAGGCCTAATGCAAGTGAACAATCTAATCCTGGTGCTACGTTCAAGCTCTGTGGAAGTACAGTTTTAAAGGTTTTTAAAATAGAATGGTAGATTTTTAATAAAGAGTTTAAACCAGCTTGCAGCTTGAACTGTTTCACATAAAAAAGGTCATATTACCAGCTTACAACTATAAAGCTGGTAGAAGGAATGCATTATTAGGCTGTAGGCCATTTTTCTTTTTCAGCTCTATCGCTGGTTAATTTTTAACTGGTAATCATCTACTGGTTTTCAACTGTTTAAATCAACTGGTAATATCATCTGGTCTCAAATGTCATCTGGTCCCAGTTGGTGGTGTTTCAATTTCCATATTAAAAACTAGTTGAATATACTGGTTTTAACAGGTACCAGATGACCAGTTCGATACTGGATTCAATTTGTACCAGTTGAATAATCTACTGGTTCCAGTTAAACAGGTATTATACTGGTCCAAGTTCAGACTTGTATTTTCTACTGGTTCTCTACTGGTTCCCAACTGGTACCAGTTGAGACCTGTAATCTACTGGTCCCAGTAACAACTGGTATTCTATTTGATCGTGACTTTAAACTAGTAATGCTACTGGTTTCATAATTGTATCAACTGGTCTCAACTGGTACCAGTCGAGACCAGTTTAAACCAGTAGATACCAGTTGGAAATCCTTACTGGTTTCAACTGATATCAACTAGAATTTTCAGACTCACTTTGCCTTGATGCCATCGAACATGCCTGTCTTGATGTAGAAGGGGCACACCACGGTGCATTTTACCCCCGTCTTGCCGGAGTACTGCAGCTCATGGTAGAGAGCATCGTCCAGTCCGACAGCGGCAAACTTACTGGCGCAGTAGTCCACCAGCCCGCTCACGCCAAGGTGGCCAGCCAGAGAAGCGATGGTGACGATGTGACCGTGGTTCTTCTCCAACATGTGGGGCATGAAGGCTTTCAGCGTCTGACAAATGATATTAAATATATATAGTCAAACCTGCTTTAGTGACCGCCTGTCTACAAAGGCCACATTTGTTGTTTCCTTTGAACATGGTATCTCATTGAATCATGTAGTAAAGGAACCTGTCAACAAAGGCCACTTTTTGTGTTTACCTTGGGTGGTCGCTATAGACAGGTTTGACTGTATTTACAGCTATATGGATAATGATATGCATTTCTGTAGTGCAGCTAAAAAGAAATATATTCCACTGCACTTGTAACAAAGGATAAGAGTAGAACCCAGTTTTAGCCAAGCTTCCATGACGAGACACTATTAAGCACCAAACAAATTCACACTGGGTACCCATTTACTCCGCCTGGGCGGAGAGAAGCAAATGTAGATTAATTACTATTGTAACAGTTACATGTATATGTCACAACTCTCTCAGTATGCTACGGGAGAGAGATTTACCCAGAAATGAGTATTGATGTTGAAATCCACGATAAACCCGACTATTGTATTCACGCAAACATGTACGTGCATGTCATAACTATACCTCTCAATATGCTTTGGGAGAGAGGGGAGACAAACATATAGAATCACTGGGAGAGCATTAATTTACCCAGAAGTGAGCATTGATGTTGAGATCCATGGTTTTCTTGATGAGGCTATCTGGACACTGGAGCAACTTTTTCCCCGAAACGATGCCTGCGTTGTTGATGAGGATAGTCACATGACCGATATCTTCCCTCACTTTGTCAGCGGTCCTGTAGACGGCCTCGTTGTCACAGCAGTCCACCACGTAGCTGTAGGCTTTGCCCCCTGCTTCTCTGTAAGGCATTAAAAAAGACAAAGAAATCAGTGAGGCAATAGGTGACTGCCAAAAAAGGCTACTTGTATTTGCATATATGTAACATATATTCAGTACTCATTATTTTACAATAACGCTCTAGATACTGTCCTTGCACTTCCCAAAGGTAAACAATATTTTGCCATGGACGTGAGAAACAAAATCATGAGAGGTAAATTAAAATAGGTATTGTAATTACTGAATGTTTACTTGCACTTACATGAAATAGACGAGTTATATTCAATATAAATTTTGAACCACATTCCAAACTTCTCTCTTTTATTTCTAAACCTCTTCCTCTCCCTCTCTCTTGTTGCTATACCTTATGTGTACACTCTTCTTCTTTGTCTTCTTCACTGTTCCTCTCCCTACGTCTCTGTCTTTAAACTTTCTCATTATATATCTCTCTCTGATACTACTTTCAAACTGGCTTCTATCGGAGTCACACCGATGAAAATACTGATTGAATTTTCCTTATGTAAACAAAGGTGAAACTACCGTTTTTTCCCTGTCGCTTTCAAACTGCTGGTGAAATTCACTCGGTGTGGCGAGCCCTTGCCGGAAGTGAAGAATTATTGCGTAATTATTAAGCCCGCCCTCCATCTAGCTAGCATGCAGCATGTTCAACCATAAGTCAACAAACACAGCTGGTTACGATAAAGCGGGCGTATACTGCGACCTTTGACCATTTTAATCGCTGTTTTAATCGCCTTTTTCTCCCGAACGCTTTCATACTGGCCGTTTCATCGGTGTCACACCGATAGAATGAGAATTTCTCCTGCTCTTGAGCAGGAGAATTTAATCGCCTATTTCTCTTCTTTTCATCATCTATTTAATCGCCTATTTCTCCTTTGTTGCTTTCATACTGGCCGTTTCATCGGATGCGTCTGGATGCATCAAATGAAAATCAGGCCAGTTAGAAAAGGGTATGAGTTGATTTATAACCCCCTCTATCACTTTTTCCCTCCCTCCCTCCCTCTCCCTACCCCCTCCTCCCCCTCCCATCCCTCCCTACCTTCATACTCTCTAAATTCATATCGTACCTAATTTCTTTGACCACGCCTTGTGCAGTTTCCTTATTGATGTCCCAAATGATGACAGTGGCGCCGAGCTTAGCAAACGTGAGGCTCATCAGTCGTCCGATGCCCATCCCTCCTCCGGTAACCAGCACGATCTCCTTGCTGACATCCTTCTGTGGTTTCCACGATCCAGGGATGATGTTGTCGATGAAACCAACAAAGTTGTAGAAACAAATCTTGGCAATAGTCCAAAGGAGGAGGAAGAAGATGACGATTGGGTTTTCCATTTTGCCTGGTTGCGAGCTGAGAGTTGAAAAAAGAAAATTGGTATGAAGGCATCAAGAATACTGTACATGTAGGTGCTTTTTCAATACAGATTTTCACATTTTCCTTGAAGGTGAAAATATTTCACAAGTCACCCCCTTGAAGTCACCGCCACCCCCTCTCCCTCCTTGAGTGATTTGTGAATGTGAGAAAAGCACTACTAAATACCATAAAGTTGCAGTTTGTGACCTTCACAGATAGTAGATGAAATCTAAATATTCTTCAAGAAATGCAAAAATTATGTTTTGAATAAATGTGATTCAACTTATGTATGGCATGAGAAATTCACGTACAGCAAAGTTTCTGGTTATATACAGTGCTAAAAGTAAGAAAACGCAGAAACACCTCAGCTTATGTATACCTACAGTGTAGGTTCACAATCACAGAAGATATCTATAGCTCTTCCTATCAAACAATATGTCAATGCTACTAGGGTCCAAATGCAGAAACACCTCAGCTTATGTTTACTTAGGTTAATTCACAATCAAAAAAGATATAGCTTTCCCTATCGAATAGGATGTCAATCTTTCATACGTGAGCTTGTAATCTAATATACTTTTATAGACAAACTCTACATGTAGGCCCACTTAAAGGGGCATGTTCCCCCTATTCCAGAGGGCGCTCAAAATACGTACGCGCGGGCGGACGGCGCTATAGCTGCCTATTGACACCAACAGAATACGGCTCTTACGCAGATGGCATGTTCCGATAACTACACTGGCGGGAACGTGCCCCTTTAATATAATCTTATCTGGATAAGAACAAAGTTCTTATTATACAAACTGAATTCATACCAAGTGTCTGCAACTAACAATTCACATAAGCCGAGTTGGTTAACCCTTGACTTCTGAATTCTCATCTTACCCATAGGTGTATATACAGGAACCACAAATATTTCCAATAGACAATAGGTTAAAAAGAAAAATCACACAAGGTGACCTAGGAAAGTCATATTTTATCAAGGTACTTGAGACTTGATGACTAAACAATTGTCTGCAGGAGAGTTTTTCAACTTTTTTTTTAGTCACAACACCCTTTTAAAGTTAACAATGTTAAATCTGAGATGCATGTCCCTACGTGTTATCAGTGTCTGTGATATGGTGTAAAATTGAAGCCCTAACAAAAATTGCTCTTCAAAATGATCATGAAGTGCCTCAAAAAAGTAAAAATCTTTGAGTGACCGGTTTTACCATACTCGTTTTCCGTATTAGACGGTATGTTATGAAAACCGTTAGGGAAACGCAAAATTTGGTTTAGATTTCCAATCATAAATATCTTGATAATCAGACAGGCGATCGGCTTGTAAAAGTTATGGGGTTCCTGACTGACATAAAGGTTTATACTTATCATTGCAGCATGAGCTAAATCCAGGATTTTGTTTCAGAATCTGAGACAAAGTTACTGGATCCCTTTAAGAAATAAAAAGTTTTGCGTCACCCCGATCCTAATATACCAATACAATACATCACTGGAGATTCATTTTGCATCACTTTGGCACTCATGAAGTTCCATAGATACACTTAAGGGCACAGTTTTTTTGACATTTTACAATCGAGCGACGAGAGCAAGCATAAAAAAGGGGGACATTTTTAATATGGTAAAAAAAAGGTATTGTAATCAACACACTAGATAAGATATACAAAAATGTATGCGGGCACCTCGCCGCCGAATATACAGGAATACAGAAATCATATTGTACATGATAATCATCAACCTCAATACCATTATAATATAAGGACATAATCAGACACCTTATTGCTCAAATACGGAAAATTTTAGGTACTTGCATGGGTGCCTGAAATCATGCTCTGCCTAAATAATAATAATGGTAACATTATTCGTATAGCGCTTCATACTACCCATTACGAAAAGCTCTCGTTAAAACTATACCCCACCACTATAACACAGGAATCAATGTAAACCAGGTGGGGTATCTGGACCCCACTTTCGTTTCTGTATAATCACAAAAAGATAAGAAATTATTTTGCCCAGTCTTGGCACAGTTACAAGCACTGTACACAGAGAGATGTATATGGGACTACGCGACATGTGCGTGACACGTGTGCGATATCTATCAGGTCCAATTAGATATAATAAGTTACCAAATATATCAATTAGTAGGTGGTTTCCCGGCAAAATTTGTATCATCACGTATTAGTCATAACATATTCTTTTACATGATTGGTAATGAGAGCTTAAATTTTATTTTTTGAGAGGGGGGGGGGGGGGACGTTTCCAAAACTGGTCTTTAACTTTAAGCTTTTGATTTAGCTGAATTTCTCTTTCGACACCCCTAGAGATTTCTTACGGCACCCTGGTTGCAAAACCCTGGTCTACAGGAATCAGGTACATATGTGACCCGGCACCACAAAACCACCAAAAAGTCGCAAAAAATTATTTTCCTGATTTCATCTGATTATGAAAGAAGAAGTTCTCCTCATTAAAATGGTATATTACTTGTCCAAATTGAAGCTTCCTAACCCTTTCAATTTAGTGAATGAAAAGAGCTGGTGAGAGAGGTTACTGGTATTAAATTGTGAGAAAGAGAGCTTTAAAGTTTGGGGCTATTCAAGCATGCGGAGCAAGCAAACCACAGGGAAATCAATAGAAGGGTGAATCAAAAGGCCATAGCAACCACTATGAAGAGATTTTCAGATTAGGCTGAAAGTTGGCCTGATGGTCAAACATAGTCTGTTCATTATGTTTCTGAGGTTTCAATGTGTGGACTTAAGTCTTTCAAAAGTTATTATGTTGTAAATGTATAGAGTTGTAATTGGACAGATTAAGTGAACTGCAACATAGTGCCGAGACACCTGCACTAGACAATGCCTATTCATGGTGGACCCGGAGTCTTTTTGTTCCCCCTTACATAACACTGCTTGTCACCTATCTTGTTTTGTATACATCTGGGCCATTATTTATAACCACATTATAAGGAATTCTCTCGTCGCTGTCTTGCCCGAAGTGTTCAGTAAGCAAAGCTGTAAGGTTGGCCTGATCCCCCGCAGCTAGCCCCCGCATCATCGCTTCGTTGACCGCCCGAGCTACCCGGGCATCTGCGTTGGTGCACCCCGGTACCATCCCACGGCTCTGCTCACGTACAAAACCTGGCATTGTAACGACGTTGTAGACTTTTTCGCAACTTGTCACTCTCAAATGTATAAAATATAATAATGTTCTTAGGTCTACTCTTGATCAACAAATTCTGGATATGTGATGTACAATCAAGCTACTCGAAGTCGTTAACGGAGAATATAAGACGAACGCAAATCTGGAACTCGGATGTGAAAGCGGATACAAACAAAATGGCGCGCCGCACTGATTGCTATAACGGACCAATCACAGCCCGCGTAGCACGACCCGTTAGCAACGACCGACCATTTCCGGACTACGATAATTTCGCTCGGGAAAAGTGATCAAATTTTGGAAGAGACCGAAGGCTGTGCGAAAAAAACCGGTCTAGAAAAACCGTTTAAAACACATCTTCTACTATGTTTTAGACTTCCCAATTTTGATACTAGGTACAGAAAAGACCACTCTTTCAGAAAATGCAAAAAAACAAAAATCTATTTTTTTCACCTAAATTGACATTTTAGCTGATTACGGAGAATCGCTGGTTGCGACTTTTTGTTGGTTTTGTGGTGCCGGGTCACATATATGGGAATGAGAGAATCGAGGTAAACTTATGTTTACCTAGAAGTGAAAGACAATGATTATTAAACACATCTGGTCATATGACTTGCTGCACATGACCATTGTGCAAGACATATGCCAATATCATATCAATATCACGCCACATGCACAGTAGTCTTCAATCACAGACCTTTAATTTGACACTTTACCGCAATTCCTAAACTCTAGAGCAGAGTCTTATAGATCAGGCAGTTTCTGGCTGTTTCAGGAGCAGCGAAAGTACAGAGCCCATATATTGTAGTCTCATATTGCAGACACTGTTGTGCACAACGAACAAGGTTTTGTGCCTGTAGAGCGTAAACAACATTAGTTTATAATGTTTATAACTTTATACCCCTGCATAAAAAAATTAGCCAATAATTTTTTTTGTTTTTGTTTTTACTTGTGTACTGGTTGAACAATCTAATTAGAGGGGGAAGTGTGCTCCCATTCAAATGAAGTGCCAAAAAGAAGGGGGTGGAGGAGAAAAGGGGAAAAAGGAAACTATGACATTAAAGATAAAGACCAGTTATGGTCATGCGATTGTATTGTGAAAGAAACATTGTGGAATCGATCAGAAAAGGTTGATCATCTAGCATATAAGTATTGGTGTGTAATGCAAGGTTCTGGTCTCTGGAATCATCAAAATGATAAGAAATTTGGCCCAGTCTTCGTGAATTTACAAGCAGTGTACACAGAAAGATGTATACGGTACTACGCACACGTGCGTTTATCTCTCACATTACAATAGATAAACTAATTTACCAAATATGTCAATTAGTAGGCGGTTTCCCTGCAAAATTTGTATCATCATGTATTAGTTAAAACATATTCTTTCACATGATTGGTAAAAGGAGCTCCATTTCATTTTTTGAAATTGGGGCGTTTCCAATACTGGTCTTTACCTTTAATTGACAAAGGGCAAAAAAGAGGAGCACAAAATCTGGCCCAAGATTTAAATACAGATACATGTTGAAGAATCAGTTCAAAAGGCGATGGGAAGCAACATTACATGAATGGTGATATAATACAGGAATAGGATTCCTTTTAATTACTCCTCTAATTATGAAAATAAATTTGTACCAAGATACTTCTACAATTCTTATAATTCTTAGAAACATTAATTTTCCTTTATAACACAAAAATAATGATCAAAGTCCATATTTCTTTCAAGCAAACTTCCTAGGATGTCATTTCCGACATTTCTGTTAAGGCCTTAAAGCCACACTGTCCTACTTGTAGCTACTTGCTCCCTCTATATAGGAAACTTCCCCAATCGGTGCCTGTTGGTCTCCTGTGATCCTCTTTTTCTTATGTTAATTGAGAAATGAGTAAAATGAGATAGCCACTTGTCAGTGACCTGGCTGGGTGGTCTAATCCCTTCTGGTTGACTAGTACAGCCGGCCTTTAAGGGCAAAGGGTTCAGCAATCTAACTGACGAATATATCAATATCTTGGCATATATTTCTAGCACAAGCCTCACAGAACTTGAAGTGTTGCAGCTAAAAACTCTTGACTTGTTTTTGGGGGGAGGAGAAAACAACAACTCAACCTTGAGCCAAAAGGTTGACATTACATTTTTACAAAAAGTATGTATTTTTGCATCAATTTTAATTTGTGTATGATATTGGGTCCTCCTACTCAAAGAAGCACATTCCACAAATAATTGAATGATTTTTGTGAATTTAATTCTCGATATATGCCAAATTAGGGGTTGTATTTAGAGCTCATTTTGTACCTGTTTTAGGCAAAAGGGCGTTATTATATTGTAGCAAAAAAGGTTCTTACATGTCCTTGAATAGGAGTCATTTTCAATATCTCTGAATGCACACCACCAGGTAACAAGCAAAGCCACTGTAACCGGGTTACACGATCATCCTATTGACACACAAAAAAAACACTATTTACACAAGTCTTGTTTGTAAGGTCACGCCATGGTAGGTATACTGTACATGTAGTATTTATATAGTCCCAGGGTTTGTAAATACTATCAAGGCCTGACTGCATGGCCCGAGTCTGTGATCCATGATTTTTTAAAGCATAATGACTTGCAATTAAAGATGCATTTTAGGGTATTAATAACTGTAAACCTGTGTAAAGTATACAATTTACACATTACGATGAAAACAATATTTCTTTAAACATAATTGTTTTAATACTGAAGCTTAGAGTGTACTTCTAATTCATTTTATCATTCTGGAACACTCATTTTTTTTAATTTAGTCCGTAAATGTAAGCGTTCTCCTGTCGGAGATACTATCACAAAATTCACATCAGGCATGGTTACTGAATAAGAAGAGCAGGGGGGGGGGGATCAATGGCTGACTAACTTCTACACATATAGATCTGCATCCTAAAAGATAAAACTATAAGTCCATGTTTGTAGTTTTCACAATGACGCATCTATAGCAAATATAAATATTATTGACTTGATTCCCATTTTTACAGCTTTATAATGGGGGAAGTCCAGTCCGGATCAATATTAAGTTTCTCCTTACTCACTTCTCGATCATTTCTATTGGTTCTCTTTATCTCTCAGGATATTCTATTATTTTGGACTTGTCCATTTTCTATTATCTGATTGCTTAAGATATATGTTTAAAATGTAAATTTTTTGAATATTCTGCAGAGAGCAGTCTGCAGTACAGAAATATAAACCAGTGCACTACTGGGCCCCATTTCACAAAACTTGTCACCAGTGACAAATGACAATTTATGTTATAAGCCAGTCAGTGAAATCCTTGCAGAACTGCAACAAACCCAATAATTATATTACAGTAAAATTGTTATGTGTAATTCATTGATAATATCCTTTGATAAAGGAATCTTCCTATTTCATCAATTAATTAATCTTTGGCATAGAGACATAATTGAGAGTAATCAGGCCGATCATCTAAAAATTCTAGTCACCTGTCTGTGAATCAAATGAAGTCATTCCTATTATCCTAAAGGAATTTCTGTCTTCCGATTTTAACTGAGGTTTGACTGATTTTTAGTTCTGATTGGCTGTTTGTGGAGTGATCCCAACGCTGAAATCAATGTAAAGCTTCTAAATTTTAGATACATGTACATGTACTTACTTTTCTTAGTTATTGGTGACATAAATTGTTTTCTTCCATACAGGGGTAGTATAGTTCTAATGTATTTGCATTAATTATATTTAGGCAGTTAGGGTATGTGGCATGCAGAACACTGCATGTATGATTGAAGGTTTGCTTGAGTAAATCAGCAACACCGCTGCCACCATGTTGTGTTAAGGGACATGGCCTAATGTCGAGTATAACACACTGTAGATTATGGATACAAATAAGTGAGATCTTCGAGACGATAATAGAGTCACATCTTACTTGGGTAAGAGGTTTATTGGCGCGGACCAATATCCCGCGTCACAATCATATGCGTGCGCGCATCAAGTAGTTCGTCATAATACAACAGAAATTGCCCCTATTTAATAAAGAGAAATTAGGAGGGGACCTTGCAAAATACGTCACATAGTTGCTGATTGTTTTTTATTGATCACAACCAGCGCTCAAAATACACGGGGGCGGTGGGCGATTCGCCCCCGTGAGCTACATAATCGCCCCCGTCAGGTTGCTCACGGGGGCGATTGCAAAATTAAAAATCGCCCCCGTGGAATTATAAAATAAAGATTATCTTTTCTGTTATAACTTTAACACAATATTGAGTTTAATTTTCAAACCTTAAACCAATGAAATGGAACTTAAAATTAGCGTGCAAGATTTCTTGTTTCATGAGTAGGCCTATCAGCTCGCAGTGCAGTGCCGCCGTCAGCAGTGGTTATAGGCCTACTGCGCCGTTAGTAACGGTACGTGTGCACGCTGCCGCGCCATGTCTGCTGGAGCTGGAGGCGATCGCGCAAGGGCAGAAACATGGTCATAGAGAAGTTTTTCGTTGTGAAAGCGTAAACCCGCTGAAATCTGGTGATTTCAAATGACCAGCAAATAATGAACCTCGACCAGTATATCAATATATTAGGGACTTTTAGATTTGCACGATGAGAACGTGGACTGCAACGTGTGACCTCCTTTTAAAGGTACTATGTCCCTTTTGCAGCCAACCTCAAATTCTGTAGAACTTTGCTGGAATTATGAATATGTCATGTATGTCCTATCTGTGAAATTTAAACGTTAGCAGTGTCCTCATATTCAAATTATGCAAGGAAACCCGTTTACTTGCTAGACCTCACTGTCAGACACTATTGAGTGACTGACTGGCTTTTTTTCTTCTTTGGTAATAACATAGGCCTACATGAAAAGAGTTGTAAAGGGTACATGAGCATTTGTCTACATCAATAACCCACTTCTTGTGATGGCCAAAATTAAACTGATTGAAGCTTTGTGCAGCATAAAACGTATGACCATTCGGTCTGAAAATCAAGACTATTACTTTTGGGCTCTATAGCCCTAAAGTCGATTTGACAACTAATAGTCGTTATTTTCCCACTTGAAGACATTTTCAAGCCCCACCTTTTTTAGGGAAGTTCTAAATAAGTATTATCTTTCAAAATGCAGTTGGAATTTAACTTTTTCATTTGTTTGGCCTGCAAATGGGACATAGTACCTTTAAGGCACTGCCAGTGCTTAAAAAGGACGTCATATGTGACTGCCAGTGCCTTAAAAGGCTGTAACACGTCCACGTCCACGCAAATCTAAAATTCCCTATTGAGAAGAAGAGGAAGACCAAGATGTCGTGGAATGAAATGGTAACATGGGCAGATCTACGGGGGGGGGGGGGGGGGGGGGGGGTAGGGGGTTTAACCCCCTCCTCCCCCCCCGGCCCCCTTGGGCTGCCAAGTCAAAATGTGATATTAAAGCGGGGGGGGGGGGATGCTGGAGAGGAGGACTACTAATCTATTTTATTTTTTCAGGGGGGAGGGGAGTGAAGCGCCGTTTTAGCATGACTTTCTTTTTAACTCTTACTTTCACCTATCTCAGATGACCCTAAGTTTTTGGTTGCTGCATGATTAAAATAAAGAAAGAGAGAGAGAGAGAGAGAGAGAACCACCATCATTTTGAAATGGTTCAGGGTTTGTGTAATGTACTTTTGAAACCATTTCTTAGCGTCTCAACCCTAAACAAATAGCAAAACTATTTTTGAGGAAAAGCATTATACTGAACTGAATACGGGCTAAAGACAATGTGGTATTTGTATAGAGGTATTCCAAAATGACATTCTGATAATCAACATTTGTTCTGGTATCATTATGTATATACGCATAATACAACTGATCTTTATGATTTCTTAACGTGACATAGCTTCTTCTCCCCTGAAAGGATCATGCGACAAATAATCATTGTGATTCAAATTGATGCAAGGATTTTTTTGAATAAGCAATGCTTTTCACCAGAATCTTCTTTGTAAAAACGACTCTTACAAATTTCAACCATGCAAATCTGCCACTGTGTTGTAAGATCACTTTCAGATTAGGAAAAGTGTATTCTTTAATGAGTATTTTACATTGAATGGAACGTCTCAACTCAGTAAGCATGGCTGAGATTTGTAAAAGTTGTTTTTACAAAGAAGATTCGAGTGAATAGCAGTGCTTATTCAAACAAATATTCGCATCAATTTGAATCACAATCATTTTGTCGCTTAATCCCTTTTAATGACCTTGTTTTCCTTTTCGTTTGCAAGGGGAGAAGAAGATTATGTCACGTTAAAGACATCTTAAAGATCACTGTTGTATGCGTATATATTATATACACAGGCCCCGCGGAACGTTTATCAAAGTGGGTGGCTAAAGTATTTACGAACAGGTAGAGGGTAGCAAGCGTAAATTGGTGTGTGTGTGTGTGTGTGGAGGGGGGGGGGGTTATTTTATTTCTTAAGGTAATATTTACGTTACTATCCTATTTTTTACCGGTTTGGGGAGGCTAGGGGGGGGGGGCGGTAGAATCGGCCCGTGGATCCGCGCCTGTCCAAAATAGCACACACACAAAATCGGTTTGCCGCTACGCGGCTCAGTAAAGAAAGAATGTAAAGGTTGCTCCGAATAATGTCATGAGGAGGAAATAATGTGCAGAACGGGAAAAAATCGAGAGAATGTCATCAGGGGATGGGGGTCAGTAACAGCTATGTAGCTTGTAAATTTGTAAGAGGGAAAATGCTGATTAAAATGATAATGATGAAATAGCAAATAATTGATGAGTATCATAGGTACCAATTCAATGGATATTTGTATAAAAAGAGCCCCCGTCAGTACTAAAAGAGCCCCCGTGAGAAGGCTCACGGGGGCTTTTTTATGGGGGGAAGAGCCCCCGTGGACAAAAAATTAATTTGAGCCCTGATCACAACTTCATACATTCATAACTTACTTAATTTTAATTGCAGTTTGCTCGAACTTTCACAGACCTCTTCCTCTCATTTTCCTGGTTTTATTAAAGCCAACTTAATATCAGGGACCCTTCGATCAACAAAGTCAATGACCACTGTTGTGTTTTCTTTCAATTGTTTTGGGGATCCTAGATCTGTTTGCATGAACATTTAAATATCTTAAAATTCTGGTGAACTTTAAGTCCTTTCTATATAGAGTTTGATTTTGAATATTATATTTTACATAGTCAACATTTAGGCATATTATTTAAAGCAGATGGCATATTTAGTAACGATTCGTAAAATTCCTGCCTAACATTGTAGTCGCTCTATCTAAAGCTCATTTAAAGTCAGCCCGGACTCCTCCAACTCCCTTATCCCCTTTCTTCCCTTCCCAACCAGGAGCGGGTCCAGGACTCCAGGGGGTGGGTGGGGGGACGCACGCCCACATCCTTTTTCCTTCCAAAAAAAAAACCCAGGAAAATAGCTAAGAAATATTCACATACCGGTAAATATAAACGCATTCAGAAATGCCTCAGAGTCAAAATGTACCATAGAGCATCTCAAGGGTAAACATGTACCCAGACCACACGCCAGAAAGGCTTCATGCTCGCAAATCCGTACATCCCCCCCCCCCCCCCCCCCCCCCCCCTCCCCTTGGAAAAGCCTGGATCCTCCCATAGTCTAGACCTTTCATTCCTGTCTTCTTTGGAATATAATTTTGTATTACTACTTTGGATTATGCCACAATTATAACCCTCTAGTACAGTTCACGATGAAAACAAGCAGCAAAGAAAAGAAACATGAAGTAATTAAGCTGTAAGAGCTAGAGTAGATAGAAAAGAGCTATGCCCTCGGCCTCGATTTCTCGAAACTCTGCAGGTTAATTACAACTTGGCTCAGTCGGTATTAAGCGTCTGCCTGTCGAACCAAAGATCCCGGGTTCGACTCCCACCCAGGCGGATGACTGAAGCCTGCGTTGTGTGTTAACGTGCGCGCCCCTTCCCTTGTTCATAGATGCAGGTTATGTTAAATGGAAAACACTCCCTCCCTCAGATAGGACGTTAAATCAATAAATGGAGGCCCCGTGTAGAGAAGAGTCACTACCTTTGCCCATTAAGAACCCACTGCACTATATTCGTATAAGAGTAGGGGGAAACCCCAGTGTAGTGGTCTACCTGCACACACCCCCAGTATAGTATGATAATACTCTGTAGACAGGTCTGTACTCAAAAAGGAAGAAGACTTAAAAGCTTGTACAATCGTGTTTGCGCGGGTCGGTAGCCTGGCGCTGGCTCGCCCTCCCTGGCGCTGGCCCTGGCTCTGCCTGGCCTGGCGGCGCTGGCTGCACTGAGCATCAATCGCGTGGTCTACATAACATTACAAACTGACACTCATTAATAAAGAGTCTAGATCTAGATCTACTCCCTAAACGTAAATTGCCCAAATTCTCTGAAATGTGAACGACAAAGCGATTACAACTTACCTCCTATTTTATTTCGAATGAATAAACAATCACAAAATTAGTGCTATCTGTTGGCGCGAGATCGAACTACCCAGCTGCTCAGAAACGGCGACTATGGAGTGAGCTCGGCGTGGATGGAGCGTCGAACTAGAGCCGCCCGCCCGATATCGGATCATGCGGCGCGGCTAGGCTAGCTGGGAATTGGGTCGCCCAGGCCATGACCACGCCCCCGGTGACGCCCTTTCCTTCATTGAAGGCGCAAAGAGTGTCGATTGTTTGAGCGGTTGAGGAGCAGAGGAAAAGGAGGGGTGGGCGGATGGACGGAGGAGTTAATTGGTCATCCAAACTTTGGGATCATCTGTGTATCACATATGGGATGACAATTTGCCCCCCATCTTGAAGATGCATGTTGCAAAAGGGAACTATACATTCTTATGCTATGGTGAGGGATCATACTTTTGTTTGGCTTCATCTTTTTCTTTTCATACTTTTCTAGTTTTGATCCTCTTGCACTCTCTGATTCTCTCTCTCTCTCTAAGAAAGTAACAATATCTTTAAAGGAAACATGTTATTGGGAGGGGAGATGTATAGCAGATGCCTTCAGATGAAATTAATAATTGAAATATAAAGATATGGTTAACTATTTAACATACATGTACATAAACAAAATATATGTCCTTATTAAAACCATGTTTTGACTAAAATGTGGAAATGCCTTCAATTATAAGCAGCACCCTCTCATGGAAGGCTTCACACTCGCTCTTCAGCTTCCAAAAGCCAAATAAAAATAGATTTGCCTTTGAAATTGAATGGATATTTACTTATCAGATCCAACTTGCCCCTCAAAAAAAAAAGACACATAAAACAATGAATTGCCAAGGTCTGTTCATACTCTCATATTGAAATCATTTCAAGTTCATCCTGATACGTGCACTCAATTTATGACCCTACAGAAATGTTAGCATCAAATAGAACTTTTTTTGTTGTTGATTCATTTAGACTGGTCACTATTATATCCGTCCTCCATTTATTACCACAATGTTTCACTGGGGCCTACAGCATTACAAGCTTGCTTTCATGTAGGTCCCATCATATTTCTCTTAGTTAAATTAGTACTCCATATTGACCACTTATCTTTATGTTATTTATTACGTATCATTGAAGAAAAAAAAAAAAAAATTATTTGAAATGTATATGTAACATGAGAAATAATAAATAAAATCAAATGAACTTAGAAGAGGCAAAGCAATGATAGGGTGACTGTTTCTGTCTTTATTACATACTACATACAATTTGTATGCAGGACAAAAAGTGATATACATGTACATAATACTACATATATAGCCAGAAAGGCATAACTCTATTCATCTTAAATAGTGTTACACATACCGGCTTGTATAAATACAAGTAAACAAAAAAAGGAGAAGAAGAAAATAGGCACAATATCAATTTGACGTCTCTTGCATAATACAGTGCGTCCCAGAAAAAATGAAACCGAGAAGTATCGATGTTTTATCATAACTTAATCACAACCATAATTAATGAATGATACATATTTGGAAAGCTTACAGTCTCCTCTTTCAGTTGATGCTACTCGGATGATGCATATTTCACGCATGAGTGATTAAAAGCAATTTGAAGGAAGGAAACCAAAAAGACATTTGGCGGGCCCGAAACACATAAGAATATTACAAAGTTAAATTTTTATGACCTCAGGATGTTCATATCAGCATAAATAGTGCAGTTGTTAAACTACATGCATGTTCTACAGTGGGCAAGGCCTAGCGTTAGATACAGAGTACGGTCAAGAGTTAGGAGTTAGTTTGATTGCAGGGCAAATAAATTTCTTGATAATATTGGCACTTTTAAAGTGTACCAATCATCTGTGTTACATACCGGTAGCAAGAATGTATAAAATCAAACTAAAAAGTTTTACCTGGCATAACTTTAAACATTAAACCAATATATCTAAATAGTCAGGTGGCTTAGCGTCAAATTTATCGATTATCGTTACCTGCCGGATAAAAGCACCATTTTTGGTACAGGGCTTCCTCAGGACTTACTTAACGATATTAGACTAGGAGCCCCCGGCAACAAATTAATTTAAGGGTGTGAGGGGCAGGGGGCGTCTTTTTGGGGCCCCAAATAATTGTATAGCATTGATTTGTTGTTGTACAAATGCCATTTTTGGTACAGGGCTTCCCTAGGACCTACTGAACGATATTAGGGTGGGAGCCCCCAGCAAAAATATCATATAAGGGTGTGGGGCGGGGGCGCGGCCTCGTAGCCCCCAAATAATTAAAGGTAAAGACCAGTATTGGTAACGCCCCAATTTCAAAAAATGAAATGGAAGCTCTCATTACCAATCATGTGAAAGAATATGTTTTGACTAATACATGATGATAAAAAATTTGCCGGGAAACCGCCTACTAATTCATATATTTGGTAAATTTATCTCTCTCATGGTCGTGTGAGAGAGATAGGGTAGTCCCATATACATCTTTCTGTGTATAGTGCTTGTAACTTTACGAAGAATGGGCCAAATTTCTTATCATTTTGATGATTCCAGAACCTTGCAGATGCTAGATGCTAGATGATCAACCTTTTCTGATCGATTCCACAACGTTTCTTTCACAATGCAATCGCATGACCATTACTGGTCTTTACCTTTAAGAAGGTAATATAACATTGATTTGTTGTTGTGCAAACGCCATTTTTGGTACAGAGCTTCCTTAGGACATACTAAACGATATAAGGGTAGGAGCCCCCGGCAAGAATATCATATATGGGTGTGGGGCGGGGGCATCGTTTCGTAGCCCCCAAATAATTTAGAAGGTAATATAACATTTATTTGTTGTTGTTTTGGTACAGGGCTTCCTTAGGACCTACTGAACGGACCTCTTGCCGGGGGCTCCTACCCTGACATCGTTCAGTAGGTCTAAGGAAGCCATGTACCAAAAACGACATTTGTACAACAACAAATAACTGTTATATTACCTTCTAAATTATTTGGGGGCTACGAAGCGACGCCCCCGCCCTACACCCTAATATGATATTCTTGCCGGGGGATCCTACCCTAAAATCATTCAGTAGGTCCTAAGTAAGCCCTGTACCAAAAATGGCATATGTACAACAACATATAAATGTTATATTACCTTCTAAATTATTCGGGGGCTACGAGGCTACACCCCCACCCCACGCCGTTATATGATATTTTTGTCGGGGGCTCCTACCCTAATATCGTTCAGTATTATTACCATCATTCAGCAGGTCCTAAGGATGCCCTGTACCAAAAATGGCATTTGTACAATAACAAATCGATGTTATATAATTATTTGGGGGCTCCAAAAGACGCCCCCGCCCCCACACCCTTAAATTGAATTTTTTGCCGGGGGCTCCTAGCCTAATATCGTTTAGTAGGTCCTAAGGGAGCCCTGTACCAAAAAAGGTGCTTTTATCCGGCAAGTAACGATAATTTCACTAAGCCACCTGACTAAAAAGGCTTATTCTATGCGAGTGTGTATGCGTGCCTTAACTAGTCGACTGAACAAGACATTTTACCGTTCACTGTGAATGTATTTAAAAATTACAATATCTCTTTAATTGTAAAAGTAATATTTGAATCTCATATTTTTGAAAACAGTACGGCCACATGAAACCCCTTATATCGAGAGCAAAACACGCTTTTGTGATTGGTACACCTCAACACTGGATATACCCCACCCCAAAAGGCCTTAAGTTCAATAGCACCTACAACATTTAAGCAGTACAAATAATAATAGATATACAATGAAACCTGGTTAAGCGACAACCCATCTACAAAGACCACATTTTTTGTTTCCCTTGACAATGGTTTCTCATTGAAACATACCGGTATACATAAAGACCACCTATCTGTAAAGACCACTTTTCTTGCAGATGGGCAAGTAGAACCTTGCTCCTCTTTGTGGCATGCTCTAACTCATCGTTTAAAGGGGGTGTCACATGATGAGACTACATGTCTTTCCCGTTGCCTGACTCAGGGCCAATCTGGTATAATACGACCATGGACAATGTGACCGCAGTATTCACGTGCGTGCAACATACGCGAAACCGAAGCGTGAGAAGAACTTCGGTCTGTTTCATGAACGCTATAACACGCGCTGACCGTTAATCAAGTCCATTCGTTTATGTGCAGTTGTCCAAAAGAAGTTGTAGATGGCATTCACCACTATTTGCCATGCTACACCTCCTTTTACTCATTTATTATGAATAAAACTCCTTCCCTATTAAATCTGTATTTTTTTAACATATCTGCATCATCACATAACTCTAGAGGATATGTACGGTCCCAGAAAACACGCTCTCTACGGAGGGCAGCGCCCCCTAGGGCTACCATCTTCATGAGGGCTTCAGCGTACTGTTCAGTATCAACTACACCCCTAACTTATTCCAGCCCACTGAATTGACGTGCAGACGACTTCCTTCTGACTATTGACTGAACACAGGACCACGGCCTTCTTCACAAACGTCCCTAACCTGCCGTGGCTGACAAGCTCGAGTGGTGATAGTTGTTTGTGGTGAGGTATGCATACGACGATGAAGTAGGAGTGGAAAAGAAAAGGGTCACCTGTCAACAGAGAGAAAAAGTCAAGTCAAGTCAAGTCATCATCATACAAAGCTTACCATGAAGGTGATAATAGCAGTGAACTAAAATATAAACAATATTTTGATCTCGTATAATATTGTATATTAAAGGTCATATAATTGCATCTAACATAATTACATTCTAAAACCCCTTTGTCCTAATACCCAACATATATCAACATATTACATATATGACATAATATAAATCTTTACATTGGACACAAACTCCTTGCTTGTAATATATTAGAAAGCGTAAATTGCAGCAAGTACGATGATGCACAATTTATCAGCAAAAGAGGGCTCAACACGAACAGATCAGGTGATTTGGAGCCCCAAAATCTCTGGACTCCCCAAAATTTGGAAATCTGAACATGGGCCTTAATCAAAGTCTCTATATTGCAATACAGACAGCATGGACCAGACTACTGCCTCCCCCCCCCACCTTTTCCCCATCTTTTTTCTTTAATCTCTCTTCACATTTCTATACATCTTTCCCACCTTCCTCCTCTCTTTATTTCTCTGACCAAGCACTCTCATTTTCTCCGTAACCTCAATTTATTTTACCAGGATACACCAGGAAGTCTCCTCCAAACTTGGTGCCCGACGTCATGTAGTACCCCATCTCCCAGAAATGTTGGAACACTCTGCACTTGAGCTTCTCCCTCTCCGTAGAAGGGTAGCGCCAAGCGCTGGGAGGTGCCTCCAAGATGAACTTGCTGCCCACTGGTTCAGCTATCAAAGAAACAAAAAACACTGGGATCAACCCACTTCATACGACACGTCTTTGTTTGAAGAAAAATCTTTCTGGGTCTGTGAAAGAAGACCAATGAACCAGATTGTTTTTTCTCGTTTTTTGTTGAGTTTCACTAATAAAGGTATCAGCTTTAAATATTACTTCTGTACAGAGAATGCAATTGCTCTCTAAATAATCTAGTCTATGCATTTTCATGAAAGTCAACTCTGAGTTGACTTCTGTGCGAGCCACATTATTTTTTCTTTTCTTCAAGTACGCTGTTTTAAGGTTAACCATTTCTTTGCATCTAACATGTTTTTAAGGATACATGTTTAATGTGATTGTGGGCAAGCACTGAATCCAATGACCGGGGTAATATTATATTTGTAAAGTGCTTAGAGACATTTGTATTAAGCGCTATATAAAAATTTAATATTATTATTATTATTATTGATGGGTACGTTTGGATGGATTGAAATGAGAGTCCAATGTAAGAGAAATAAAAAATAATCCTAATACCTGTACAAAGCTGGACTGAGCACCCATCCTCCTTGACAGTATCATCTTCCTCCTCAATCAATCTCCTTTTCCCATCTTCATCATTCTCCTCCTCAGCGAAGCACTCCTTTACAATACGAGGAGGCGATAAGACCGCTTCACTTGCACAGTCTGTTGGGGATTTTGTTCTCTTTAACTCCGCATTGGTACACTGCCTTTCCTCAGTTACTCCTAGTCCATCATCATGATTTGAAGAAGATTTAGTTCTTGGTTCATTTGATTCATCTTCATGAAGCCCAAAGGCACCACAAGCCTTCCTGATAGTCTCTTTGTCTTCAAGACCATCAAGAATGTTATTTCCTTTGGCTTCTTCATCCTCCGTTCTTCTACGATCATGTCCATCAGGTTG
Source organism: Strongylocentrotus droebachiensis (assembly GCA_035222895.1). Lineage (NCBI taxonomy): Eukaryota > Metazoa > Echinodermata > Echinoidea > Camarodonta > Strongylocentrotidae > Strongylocentrotus > Strongylocentrotus droebachiensis. The sequence continues at coordinate 387,500 of JAVYIG010000961.1, forward strand.
GTTTCCAGATCCTACATTTTTGCTCGTTCCTTCTTTCCCTTTTAAAACACTCTCTCCTTCCACCACCTGTTCTTCCAATGCACAGAGTCTTCTATCATTGTCTTCCTCTCTTTCCATCGTGTGATTCTTTCCTTCTCCTTGTACATCTCCTATCCTACTTTCAATCAACATCTCTCCAGGACATGTCGATTCTTGGTTTCCCTTTTCTCTTTCCTCTGAATCATTATCTTCCTTTATTGGAGGATCAATGTCTCTTTCATCTTTTCCTTTTGTACCAGACAACTTTTGGCGCAATTGTTTCTTTCTCTCTTTCTTTTTCCTTCTTCCTTCCTCAATCACTTCCTTCAGATTTTCTCTCTGTTCAGCCACTTGCTCCTGCCACAAATGTTTCTGAAAAATGAAAGGTTAAAGAGAAGGTTGAGTTCTGGGAAGAGGTGAAAAATAATTTGTGAGTGTTATCATTGTTATTATGCAAGTGTGGAAGAACATTAGATTAAAAAATGTTCCTTGAAACTATGGCATGCAACAACATAAAAATTGGGACAGATTTTTATGCCACATGTTTGCGTGGCCCCGTATACATCTTTCTGTGTACAGTGCTTGTAACTTTACCAAGACTGGGCCAATTCCTTATCATTTTGATGATTCCAGAACCATGCAGTACACACCAATACCTATATGCTAACTTTTCTGATCGATTCCACACTGTTTCTTTCACAATGCAATTGCATGACCAGAACTCAGCCTTATCTTTAAGATTCTGAGTATGATGATTCAAATTTGATATCATAATCTGGCAAAGGACAGTGTAACAGTTAGTTGGATAAAGTGTAGAAATTTCTTTTTCCTCCCAACTACAATTTTTGTTCTTCATATTGGGAACACAATAACTAGTATCCATATGAGACAGCCTGCAATCATTCAACAAAGTGTACCAAATAATGCAGCATATATAACTCCTTGAGATTGACAAAAATGTTCTGAAATAAAAATATGTTTCACCTGTTCTTTCATGGATTCCATTCTCTGTTGGTTGAATTCCTTAACCTGAAGCTTACTGGGCTTGGCTACAGACAAAGTCACAAGTCTGGCAACTCCTGCAAATACAAGAACAAATTAAAGCTACACATATCTGTATGCCTCAACCGGTATCACAGAAAACAAACATAAAATATAAAATGAAGAAAGGTAATAAATATTGCAAGATGGATTATGTATCTCCTTCTCCAATGGACCCCCTTCTGCTCAGGGACGTGTTTCTTACCAGTACATACAACATTTGGCTCTCATTCCGAAGGCGGGGGGGGTAAATTGATCAGGTTCATTCCATGTCAAATCACCCCAAATCTTTTTACAATCACAACCCTACCTTCTTCAAATTGGTCTCGATTTTGAATGAGGGGTAACTAGGCTGTTAAAGCTGAAATTAAAATCCCCCCCCCCCCCTCCCCCCTGAAATTGGTGCTAATTTGGTATACAGGGTAACTGAGACTTTTCAAAGCTATATTTGGCATTTAAAGAGTTTGATATATATCTGTCTAATTTTCAAGACTGTTCTACATACCATGTTGAAGGAGAACTGCAGCCTCTTCAGGCATGAGCTGAAGAGGCAGACCAAGCTGGGTATTCTGTCGAGGGGCTCCTGGCAAGGCACCGATCAACGAACCTACTATGTGGTGTTCATTCCGGAGTTTTTCAACTTCTGTATCAAATCAATCGAAGCAAAAGATATAACATCAGATACATTAACTACAATCTACAAGGTAATTCCTTATCACATTACACTGGTGATCCTCCCATAGAAATTAACAACTGTTATTTTGAAGATGGGGAAAGAGAGGAAACTTATCATGTGATCTAAGGATTGCATAAACTTAATTCTTGATCTCCACGCTCTCATTTTACTAATAAGTTTTTTCAATTGTTGTTATTGTAAAAGCATACAAGCATTTCTTATAAAGTATATTATCATCATTATTTGTCCATGAAAATGACAACAAATTTCATGCAGGTATTTTTCTAGATATATAAATTCTCCATTTTGAAGCATAACCTTGATACAAATCATATTTATCACATCATTATTTATTTCATAAATGTTAAAGATTGAATATGAGTTAATCCTCTTATATTTATTACTTGCAAATTACATTAGTAACACGTGTTCATTGCAAATTAGACGTTTGTATCATATTTGATGCTACCACTTTCATACAAATTTACTTTCTTAAACAGCTTGAATGAAATTAAGCCTCATAAACTCTTTTGTTCATTCAGGATAAAATCTGATAGATGTTGATAAAGAACTTTTTTTTTAGCCGATATTATCGGCGATATATCGAAAATAAAAAAATTCTCATTCATCTTGGTTTTGTCACGTTTGTGAAACAGATTGTCCGCTTCCTGATCTACAGCACTCCAGCAAAGCATGCTGAGAGTAATGTCTCAGATCCTCATTACAGTAGATAACTTCACACAGGCGCGCTCGCGCCCGCAACCCGGCATCGGTAGGTACTTGTATCCTGCAGCGGTTTGCCGTGAAACCCGAGGAAAAGTGTAGATCTATACAATCATCGTTTTTCCAAAAAATACTCCAAAAATAACAAGAAAATTGACACGAAACCGGAAATAAACATAACAACTTTTAACTTATGATCTTTATTTGGACATTTAATGAATATTTACTTCATTTTGGGTATGTTTTAGTAGGGTATCTCCACGCCCGAGTTACGGGTCAAATTTGGATACGTTTCTGAACAAGCGCCATGTGCAGCAGCATGTCGTTGGCTAGACCGAATTTTCCGTCTCTTTCGTTCGTTAGCCTCTTATTGGGGTAGGGTCGGCTGGCTCTCTCTTTAGAGACGGAAACCGTCTATACACATTCCCTTGATAACGCCACGACCAGGTCTGGTCGTAGCGTTTTGCCCCCAAAATCCCCCAAAATGTCATTTTACCTCATGCATTGATTATTTAAAATTAGGAGAAGGTTATACTAACATCGGTTCCACTTACCAACTTGACTGTATAATCCGTTTAATGGTCCCTTTTAAGGAAATTACGGGTCTAAATTGACAGCCGTGTTGAAAATCTTGCAAGGCGTGTTAAACTCTCGCTGCCGGAGTCATCTAAATCGATCTTATCCCTTCTAGTCTACGCCGAAGGCAAAATGATTATGAAGGAAAAACTGTGCGCCATCTACACGTTCGTAATGGCGTTATCACAGTTTTTCCTTCATAATCATTTTGCCTTCGGCGTAGACTAGAAGGGATAAGATCGATTTAGATGACTCCGGCAGCGAGAGTTTAACACGCCTTGCAAGATTTTCAACACGGCTGTCAATTTAGACCCGTAATTTCCTTAAAAGGGACCATTAAACGGATTATACAGTCAAGTTGGTAAGTGGAACCGATGTTAGTATAACCTTCTCCTAATTTTAAATAATCAATGCATGAGGTAAAATGACATTTTGGGGGATTTTGGGGGCAAAACGCTACGACCAGACCTGGTCGTGGCGTTATCAAGGGAATGTGTATAGACGGTTTCCGTCTCTAAAGAGAGAGCCAGCCGACCCTACCCCAATAAGAGGCTAACGAACGAAAGAGACGGAAAATTCGGTCTAGTCGTTGGCCTGCCGCCAGTTTGCAAAGACACTGCGATCCAGTACACACGGGGGGAAAGGAGACGCAGGTTCGCTGAAATCACTCACATTCATACTGTACTGCTCAGTCACTGGTATAATACTATCCGTTTTTCAAAAAATACAAAATAAAACATGTTCTTACCATCAGCATGCCAGACACATAACTGCCCAGAGATGAAGTGTAGATTTATCAACTGCTTCGATGCCATTATGAATAACAACAAGGTAGAAATCAATGCAGAACCAGCAAGAAAACTACAATCAGCATGATCAGCGACGGCAGTCTGCTTGAGAATTCTTTGATTTTCTAACAACGCCCTCTTGTGGATAAATTCAGAAATAAGAAGAAGAAGAAGGAGAGGGAGGAGGAGAAGGAGAACAAGAAGAACAAGAAGAAGGAGTAGAACAAGGAATAGAAGAAGGCAGAAGAAGGAGGAGGAGAAGGAGTAGAAGGAGAAGAAGAAGGAGTAGAAGAAGAAGAAGAAGAAGAAGAAGAAGAAGAAGAAGAAGAAGGAAAAGAAGGAAGAGGAGAAGGATATTTGTTGTTGTATTCATGAATCAGTTGTCTTTGTCACACCATATGAGGGGGCCTTAACTTAACAAGCTGTGCTTCAACCAAGGTCTCCTCGTCTTTCTCTATTCTACATTGTACTGTTATTGTACTGTTATGATTATACTCTATTATATTTTGTCACATGTGTTTTCTGGAAGACAAATAAACTTGAAACTTGAAACTTGAGAAGGAAGAGAAGAAGGAAGAAAAGAAGGAGTAGAAGAAGAAGGAGGAGGAGAAGAAGAAGAAGAAGAAGGAGAAGAAGAAGAGGTTTTAGAGTTGAAAGAGTGGGATATAGCCTCAAGTTTAACCCCCCCCCCCCTTAACACGCATATACCAATTCCCTCTCTTTTTCATTCCATCCCCTCCCTCGTCTAGTTTTTATTCCTCCTTCTTATATTAAACCATTACTGCATTTGGCCTACAATATTTAGGAGAAACAGGAACATCAACAGAAGGGGCACTGTGGCCTGACATTCTGGAAAGTGGCCCCTTGGTTTGATCAGTAGGCCCCACCATCTCCTGATTAGGCCTTTAACAAAAATTGTTGTATAGCCCTTTGCTGCCGATAAATCTTTAAATCTACGGTCGACCTTTTTATAATTCTTTTTCCCACTGTTTTAAGATTATTATTTATTTATTTTTATGTAAAGAGGCCAAAAAAAGGCCCCCAAAAAAGAAAGAAAAGAAAATCGACCGACCGACCGACCCAGGGTAATACAACATCTTTTTTTGGTAGGCGTTAGTGGACCCCATTTAAATTGATACAGAAGGCAACAGGGCGGTCAGCTCAAGTCTCTCTCACTCTCTCTATTCTTCATCTGACTCCCTCTATCTCTCTCTTGTCTTTGTATATAACTCTCCCTCTCTTTAGCAGGCACGTAGCCACGAGGGGGGGGGGGGGGGGGGCGGGGGGCACCGCCAATTTTTTTTTCTTCCAAGATCGGTTGAACTTTTTTAGACTCCTGCTCTTTAGTCTTTCTATCTATCTCTCTCTTGTCTTTGTATCTAACTCTCCCTCTCTTTAATCTTTCTGTCTGACTCTCTTTCTCTCTCTTTTCAGTCTTTCTATCTATCTTTCTCTTGTCTTTGTATTTAACTCTCCCTCTCTTTAGTCTTTCTCTCTCTTCAGTCTTTCTATCTAACTCTCCCTCTCTTTAGTCTTTCTGTCCAACTCTCTCTCCATTCCTCCCCCTCTCTCTTCCTTCCTCCCCCCCCCCCCCCCTTCTCTCTCTCTCTCTCTCCCTCCCCCTTGGTTTCTCCTTTTCTTTATCTTCTTGAAGCCTGTCCAGAATGATAATTACATATTCAACAATGTATGTATCATCTCCATATAAAGCATTCTTTGACTCTGGGATATCATTTGGTTTCAATACTCAATTGGGAGTCCAAAAATGTATGATCTGTACAATATAAATCCTGAAAAGAGTTGAAACAGAGAGATATATTGGCCTCAATTCAGACAAAATTCCAAAAACTGGCATTCCTGTCTGACTGTCCAGGAGCCTCTTGCATACAAAAAGTTGCATAAATAACTCAAAAGTAAAAACAGAACTTGATTTTCAACCAATCCATTTTGTGCACTTTTATGCATTTAAAGTAAACACAACTATGATGCAAGAGGGCCCTGGCCTATCTGTTACATTATTTTTGAACGGTAATTCATACACAGGATATTAAGACAAACAATTAAAAAAAATATTACACAAAGACCTCATACATTACTTTCTGATTCCAATGTGGTTTTATTCATATCTAATCAATCTTTTTTGTTGTTTCACATATAGTGTAGATTTTAAAATGTCTCGACCTTCAGATCCTATGCAACACCGGATACAAAATCACAAAATGGTTGCCAAACTGCAAGATTAAAAGCTAGATTTTAATACAGTACATACGACTGTAACTCTTTCATGAAAGTAGTAGTCTTTTCTCCAGAACTCAATTGGATTCACAATTATGGTTTATACAGGTTACAGTCTGAAACAAGACTACAACAATGTAAAACACAAAGACTTTTTTTTAGTCCATATCACAAATATCAATTTTCTAGTTAAAATTGCCAGATTCTTTTCAACTTGTGACAAATTATAAAAACAATGGGCTCACTTTCAATGACAGACATGCATTGCAGATATACTGTAGTCTTGCAATGCAGTTACACATAATGAAAATACTAGATAAAGCTCTACTATAACGTGTGCAATTAATTGTAGACCCATTGGTGCAAAGTCACCCTTCCAATAGAGAGTACATGTATAAGAAACTGCCTTAACAGTAAAACACATTATTTTTGCAACTTTTGTAATCTCACTTTCCTCTAAAACAGTTAACATAATAATTATAGTTAAACTACGACCACTTACTTTTTAAAGTTATGAAATACATTTAATCACTCATAATTGATCAGACAGAGATATAAATAAAAGTACCAAGATCAAATTTAAAAACATCATCACACTTTTTATTAAATTATGGCCACATCATTTAACAGATTGACTAGGTGAAAGTCAGTCCAGTTAAATTGTTTCGTGTAGGTAAGTTCCCGTTAAAATCAAAGTCAATCCTAAAAGTCCCTTCAAGTATACGTTTGGTAGTTTTTATCTCCCATTTCACAAGTTTCGCAAAAAAGAATGTACATGTATGTATTAGTGAATAATAATGGTACTTGGTGTGCAAAATGGGAGTGTAGAGGTCAAAGGTCATGTTTGCATGAAAGGTCAACCTCCTGGCAATGTATTTCTAGTATTATGTATCAAAACAGAACAAAACTATAAAGCAAACTAGAAATGACAAAACTACATCCAACCTAGTACAAACAGGTTGTCTATGGATTTAAGAACACAAACATGTAGAGTGGAAGATTCGTTATTGTCAGTCAAATTTCACATTTATAAAGGAACATCAGAATGCTGAATATCACTGGTTTTTTTACTGCTATAAAGAACCAATTAACTTTTTATTTAAAATTGCCAATTATAGATGAGACATGAAGATGAAAGATGAAAAATAAAATGAAAAAATAGAATACAATAACATACCACCAAAGTATTATTCAGGGGAATTAATTTTTCATCATTTCAGCTTTTGCAAAATGAAACATGATAACAATATGAGTAAAATGAAAATCTGTAATTCATATTTTTCATACCTTTCTAGTATTTGCAAATATATCTTGTAAATTTAAAAAATAAAAACATTGCCTTCTCATTTCCTCCACACATAGCCATAAAGATTACAATCAAACATCTGGGGTTAAACTTGTTATAATTCTGGGTTTTTTCTTTCAATTTAAAGGTAGGTACATCACATGTACAAGAAATATCAATTCACACAATTAATGTGCTCCTGATAAAGATCAGATTGAGAATATCAATTCATAAAAGTTTGTTTTCAGAACTTAGAACACAGAAAACAATAATGCAAGTTCCAGAGTACCAAGACACAACATTTTTACCATAAATTACTTAAAAGTGCGAGGAGCAAAGCATTGGAGTTGAAAACAATATTTGCTGTAATCAAATCAGAAAACTGTCTCTACAACATTCCAAAAAAGCGAACACAGTTGTTTCAAGGGACACCCAACCAAATTATTGAACAGGCAGGAAGATAATGCCTGAGACACAATGTTCTCCATTTCTATAAGATATCGCCATCCCAAAATCCCTTATAAAACAGAGATGACTTTTGTTCGGGGGGGGGGGGGGGGGGGGGGGAGGGCAACAGGTACATTGTATCTTCTTGCAATTTTGTCTATCCCAAGTAAGTGCTGTATGAAAGTATTGAGTGATCAGTTTTTATTTTACAGAGATTCTTTTGAAATGCTCCATCATCCCCACCTACTTTAAAAACAAAGACATACATGTAATTACATAAACCAATAACCAGCGTGCAAATTTAGTTATGGGTGATACAAGGCTCACACCAGAGATGAAAGACACCAGAAATAAGAGAACCCTCGTGGTACAAATCCCAAAATCTCAACACAAATACTTCCACTAGGCTTTGAAAATTCTTTTTAAGAATAACAATTCTTTAGAAGAATTAAAATTGAAATTGGTTGTGAGTGGAATTCCATTGCACTACAAGAACCTAAAGACAAGGTGAAATCATACAATTCAATTGGGATCAATTTCTTATAGAAATATTCATTACAATTCATTATTCAAATTAACGACTGAAAAAGGATCTTTTCTTTTGATTTTCTAGGTATAGCTGGACTTACGTGAGTAGCTACATAGTTAATGTCAACCCTTTCATGGTCTAATTAACAATTTAGGAACCTGCGATTTGGAAGAAATATTCATTCTGGAGAAACACCAGGTGACCAAGAGTGATTATAACACAGATAATGCATCAAATTCCCTCATTTGACAGTGAACAAAAAACAGAAAATTACTCGGAACATATCATGGACAAACGGAGAAAACAAGACAAGGAGTGTATTCTACAGATGAAGTAGCCCGGTACTGGTTGTTTAGAGCGTCACACTTCCAACACTATCATGTGAATCTTGCACAAAGCCATTGCAGTAAATATTGTCACACCATTTCTTTTCCTCGATGCTTCATCCAATCCATGTCACGTTGGTCTTTTTGTGTTTTTTGTTGTTGCAAAGTGTCTCTTAAACATCAATTGTCTTTTAAAACAAGGTCTGTTATAATGTACTGTCCATTTCGTAAGTACAATGTCTAGTTCTTGTTCGGCATAACTGACACAAACGTTCAGGTCGAATATAAGAGTGGACACCACCAACATCAACACTGGCTACTGATATTTGGGTACAAGTTTCACAAGAAAATAAACTGAAAAATCAAGTGGTGTCTCTTTTAAAATGTCTTTTTTGTCACAATGTAGCCAAGGTACTGGTTCTACCAGAATGACTGGATATATGATACGTTTTGTTTTTTTCGCTTGATTCTTTCCAAAGAAGCTTCCCAGACGCAACAGCAGAAGTAACACGATTCCTTGTAATTGTCAAATATATGAAATAGCCGACTCTTTGTAGTTCATTGTAGATCGCTCCCTCGCATGCTCTTCTCCGTGCTGAAATTTCCAAACATTGCTGTTTTTTTAAAACCACCATCTCATATGAGAACCCCGTAGTCCCAAATACATCAATTGGCATTAAATATCGCGGTTTTCTGAAAGGAACTCGACAGCCATCTTGGACAGAGTCTCCACAATCTAGCACCTTTCTTCTGAACCAAACTTCCTCCAAATTTATGCATCTCAAAGCTTTGCATCCTCATCTTCCTTTCACAATGGCAAATAAACATATCCTTCCTCCTTTATGAACGGGGCCAATAGCATAAGCCTTTCCATATCACTGAAAGCAAAATACAGACCGGACTTTATTCAATGTTTTCCTGCGCATCAGATAATTTTCAATAATTTTTTTCTTAGCAATTACAAGTGTAGCAGATTTCTAAACCCTAGATGATAGGTTGTTTTTTTAATAATAATTTTCCTTTAAAGCATGACGTATTCCTTGACGACTCTGCAAAAATTAGCTGACAGTCATCATTACAAACCTCGCTCTCCAAGGGGATTTAGTTTCGGTGCCCTCCACGTCGGCTGCTACGGGTGTCAACCTGTCAGGAGAGAAAATGGTAAAACTGTAAGAAATCGACAAAGTATTTGCAATTTTTTTTTTAAACGACTAGAAGCTGAAATAACAGGAATACCTTACAGACGCCCCCCCCCCCCCCCTCCCCATAAAAACTCCTGACCTACAAAATTGCATAATACAAACAGGGAGCAAGTGCCTACATATACAGACCCAGAGTGTAAAAAGCAAGTGTGATGACTGGACTGCAAGAAAACTGACTTACAGATGTACATGTACATTTCACCTCCTACCTCAAGTAAATTTGATTAGAAAAGAGCCAACACAGAAATCAAGTATTCTATCACTAAACTCAAATGTTTAACAACCTATAGCTTAAATTTGTCACTGATTAACCAGAAATTTGAAGAAAAAAATATGAGAAAACCTACATGTACATGTACTAATGTAGGCAGACCTAATTAGCAAGTTAATTTTGTAATAATCATCTTATAACATGGACAGTTTCCTTTTTTTCTACAACCTTTTAAATTGAAATACTCATACACCTGTGAAATTTAAAAAGAGAGCGAGAGAGCAAAAGAGAGAGAGAGAAAGAGAGAGGGGGAGAGGGAGAGAGAGAGAGAGAGAGAGAGAGGGGGGGGGGGAGAGAGAAAAGCAAAAACCAGAAAGGATGGAAGCCCACAAAGATCTGTGAACGACAGAGAAAGTCTCAAGCCTGAAGTGAATAGTTTTTCTTGTTTATATAGAAGTACAAGTCAATGCCTTTTGGCCTTTGGAAATTGTCCAGATACCATAAAAAGACAATGTATTCAGATTTTAGAATGAAGGAATCATTGACTTGGGTGGAGAGCCAGACAACTTAGACAAGCTTCATTCACAAGGACTTGTGTGGCTAGGCTAGGCAGGCACATTAGAGCTACATGTACATGTACCGGTACATGGACATTTACAAGAAGTCATGTGAAATATTCAGTACATGTACATGTACATGTATGTACCTGTCAGTGTCACTTTTAGGATTATGATTCTTGTACTTACATGTACAGATGTATACATGTACATGTAACTCAATTATTTGAAAGGTAGAGATTCAACTTTTTGAAAAATATTATGCAAAATGAATCAAATTTTGTGTGGAAAACTGGAAATTTTATTTTATTTTCTTACGAGTATTATTCAAGTGATTTAACCAGATCTGTATTACCGTAGATCATGTAAACATGACTGCAGACATTTTCTAGAGCTTCCTCAAGCAAAATATGACGAGACCATGTGACCCTAATAACTAACCCTGTAACCAATAATCGGATCGGGGGCCGATCGTCGTCCATTCAGGTAAAATCGTATAATATATTCTGATCGCCGATCAATGAAAATGATCGGAAAAATAATCGGTAGGGAAAAAAATGCAGAAAATGTTCAAGTTTGGGGCTATCAAATACTTCAAAAAAATGCATAGGTAGGATTATTTTGTCATTTGGAGTTGTTGTAGATCATGTTTGTTGATCTCTTCATGACTTTGAAATTAATAATATTAGTCTAAGAGAAGAGGTAAAACATGCGAGCTGCCATTTTGGATAATAATGTACAGGTACATGTACAACTAGGCACATATTTCTTTTTTTTACCCATTGTCAATTGACAAAATAATCTCAGCTTTGCATTTTGGGGGGAATTTGATAGCCCTATAACTTGAACATTTTGCTTTTTTTTTTCTTCTTTCGATCATTTTTCCAATGTTTGACATTTAATGGCATGAAAATAGTTTTCAACATGGACTACAACAACTTCAAATGAGAGAATTATCCAAGGTAAAAAAAAAAAAAAAAATAATAATTTTGAACCGATACTTTACATGTAGGTCGATACCGATCAAAGGTGCGAGGGTGACGCTCCGATCTTCTGATCAAAGCGCCAACTTACAGGGTTACTAATAATAACCCTGTTAACATGTACATTTCAACATTTCCGGATTCTGGTGTGGACTTGTAACACTATATTTAAAGAAATAGATTTCCTTACACATGTCCTCCCATATTACTTTTTTAAAACATAACTTAATTTCAATAGAAGCAGAAAATCAGACAAACCAATCAAAAACAGTTTGAGCAAAATCGGATAACTACTGTACATGTAATAAGAAAGTTTGTTTTGCTCTGTTTCTCTGTTTTTCTGCATTATTAAAAGCAAATTATTTCTTGAGTGGACTTAGCCTTTAAGAAATATTGCAATAATTCTATCCATATTTATTGATACATGTTCGTAACAAAGATTGGATTCTATTGCACAATTATAATTTGAAGAGTACAATTACAAGTCCCTTCTACAGTCTAGTTTCCACTAAACTCCTTTTATGGCAAGACTTGGGTGCAGAAAAAGAAACAGAAAGAGGGAAATGTATCATGAGTAATTCCACAAAAGGAAACATAAAGAAGTCTTGTTCAAAAGAGTGTCAGATCTTGCCAGAACTCTTTGGTGAAATGTCTCTAATGTAATAAAAAAAATCTTTCAATATCTACATTGTACCATACAAGCGAGATTAGTAACTTAGATAAATTAATTCACCATATCCTGTGCAATATGAATAGAAGTTAGAGAATAAGAAAAACAAGTATTCAAAATATCCTCCTCCTGTAATATGTTACGAACTAAGACATATTTAAGACATACCCTTCGGTTAGAATCCTCCTCTTGCCGTTTCTCATAGTGGCTGAAATCATCGAAGATGGAGGTGGTGTGCTTGAAATTGTGAATGATCTTCATCACCTGCTTGGCTTTGTCCAATAACACTTCCTGAGTGTCACGCGAGTTGGTCACAGGCTTGTTATCATTGTTCTCCAGCCGTATGTGCCGAAGCTGGCTGTTCGGAACGTCCTTCACATATACCCACCGCACATCAAAGCGACCCTTCCACTTGTCCTGGGCCCACACACCAGTGTTGGTTGTGTAGTCCACCTCGGACATCATTTCCGCCACGCCACAGAAATGCCCACTACCGTTTACACTGTAAATTAGGTACACAGGACCTTTACTTTGGCGTTCCCGCATAGCAGCATCCAAGCGCTTGTTGCCATGCTCGGTGCTGCACCAGATACCGTACTTGATGGAGCGATGGATGTCGTCTTCTGAGTAGCTTTTGATGATGAAGATTCGTGAGTTCTTAAGGTCAAGTGTAAAGTCAGTAGGGTTATAGTCATTGATAGAACGTAATTTCTCCAACACCGGGTGATCTGTATCACTTTTCTGGCCCGGCACACCAGTAATGGGTGCCAGACCCGCGGTACTGCTTTGGTTAGTAGATCTCTGTCCATAGCCGCGATTCTGTCCATTCGAGTCCCACACTCTCGGTTGTTGGGGTTGGGGTTGCACAACAGCCTGAGGTCCCCTCCGTGGAACGTCACTCGTCGGCAGCACCGGCTTTTGCTGGGACACAGTCTGAGCCGCAGTAAGAGGAGGCTGAGAAACCTCAATCTTGGCAACTGGCTGAGGCTGGACATGTTGCACTTGTGGTTGAGGGTGAACAGGGATCTGCTGCTGAGGGGGCTGCATGGGAGGCTGCTGGGGTTGCAACTGGGCATGCTGCTGAGGAGGGATGGCAGCAGGAGGTTGCGGTTGGGCTTGGTTTTGAGGGGGAGAGGGCATGGTGGTAGCAGTGCCGGCTGGCTTAGGAGGATTACCAGTCTTGTCACCATTGTTCCAAGTTCCGATAGTCATAGGGGGCTTCATTGTTGGAAGCTGAGTAGGTACAGGAGCATGGGATCCGGTCTTTGTCGTCTTCTTGGGCTGCGGCTTCGCGGGCTTACTAACGATAGAGGCCCACGACGTTTGCTTTGGCACTGCTGTGTTCTGAGGAGGGGGCTGTGCAGCTCCTCCTGCCCCAGCCAGAGCCTGAGAGAAGCTGGGCGCTTGGGGCTTGGGAGGAATCACATCCTGCTTCAGAACTTCCCGTCCAGCAACATTCATAGCAGTCTTATCCATGGGAGCACCGATGTTCAGTCCAGACATTCCCAGTTCCATTGCCTTCATCCCATGGGCTTTTCCATCCTGCGCGTCAAGTCCATTCAAACCCTGGCTGTAGTTCCGCTGACCGGTCATCGAGTTCGGATTAGCCTGATACCTGGGGTAGTCATAATAAGAGGCAGTTGGTGCCTGGGCCTGGGGCTGGGTGCGAGCTGTTCCCTGGGGCTGGGCAGCAGGTGCAGAATTATTAGCCCAGGTCCCCGGCATAAAGTCTGCATTGGGAGGGAAAAAGTTGAAGGTCTGGTTCAAGTAGGGAGGGGTTGTGCCAGGTTGGTTGTAGTAGTCCGTTGGGGCAGCATAGTTCGACTCATAGTTTGTGTAGTTAAAATTGTTAAAGGTGTCTCCACCTGTCGACCAGGTCGTTTCAGTTCCAGGGATAGAGTACGATGGGAAGGAGTAAGGTGACTGGTAGTACGTTGCTGGCATGTAGGAATCCTGTGCAGCCATACTGGGCGCTGACGAGTACCCCTGCAAACAACAAATCCAGAGAAACACAGTGTCATAAATAAGAATAAGAGCAATAACCATGTACTTTGAAGGCATTTGCAGTCTTTAACAAGAATTCAACTATCCCTTTAAACATAAAACTGAGTTCTGGTTATGTGATTGCATTGTGAGAAAAAAACAGAGGAAGTGATTGGAAAAGGTCAATCACGTAGCAAATGCATGTAAGTATTGGTGAATACTGTGAAGTTTTGGAATCACAAATAGATACAAACTACTCTGTTTTCACTTTCACATGTGGTAACACATCGCATCATTTAAGAAAATTTCATAACAGCATTTTAGTAATTACAAAACAATACAGGGAAATTACAACAATAATTCATTGCCCCCTCATTTCTTGAAGGAAAATAGTGAATCCTTACCTGATGGGCGGGCTGGTTGGACTGCATGTAGCGTTCTAGTTCTCCCTCACCAACATTCTCCTTGGGGTTTATCGGTCCATTTTGTACTGAGGGCAAGATGGGTGACGGAGAAAAATATAAGCATCATGGTTTAATACAGCAACATGCAAATACATGTGTGACTCACTTTGCTCAGCACATCTTGCAATTTACATGTACCGGTACATATTCATATTCATGCTGATGCATCTAAATATAATCAATGACTACATGTACATGTACATGTACATGTATATGAAGTTATGAACTAAAATCTAGGTAATTCGAGCAGCCATTTAAATACATGTACTTACATATAGTTAAGGGCTTGAAGTGGACACATGCACAACACAAAGAGCCCTGTGATTATTATTTTTTCTTATAATCATTACACAGTTGACTCAGAATAATACTTTAAATTTTTATATGAAAGGCATCTCAAGTCCATGACACAGACAGCATTGTTTCATTTCATCCGTCTATCTGTTAACTTTTAACATACATGAAACTGTACATGTATGCACCCACCCTGGACAAAAGTTATTGCGGAGCCCTGCACATGTGTAATGAACCAACAGAACTATGAAAGCTCACTCACACTTTGCCCCCTCCCATAAAAAAAAAATAATAATACTCTAAATGTGAGAGCAGTGAGCACAGCAAACTTTATAGAGTTCTCTGGACCATTAAAATAAAAACAAACTCTGGTAGATGAGTCTAGGAAACAACTCTTTGGCATAAATACATTGTATAATGTACATGTACACATCAAAAACAGATTTTAACTTTGATCCAGTCAGGCCCTGGGGCAAATAATATAACTCTGATTCATATTTATCTTTAAAATTCCAGTGCCCTAAGAATAATGAATGATCTGACTGTCAAAGTAAAAAAAAAATGAAAGACCTCCCATGAATAAAGAAATCATGTATTCTCCAGAAATACATGGGATAAAAAAGTACATGTAGCTCCCAAACAACTGGCACTTGCACACAAGATTTCATGAGCTACATGTGCATGTACATGTACTGTACGTCAAACCATGACGAGCACAACTGGTTATCACCCAGCTTACTGTGAGCGCAGCAGGGCAACATGTACTACAGACCATGTACAGAACATGATGTACATGTAAGACTGTTTTCAGAGTTCAGTCAAACATCAAATTCTCACTCATGTACATGCACATGTACCAAGTGGAATAAAATAAATGCACTGCACATTGTCATAGAGATTACGGTACTCATTTGAACAACAAAATGGGAAGTAATACTTCTACATGTACATGTACATGTACATGTACATTGGAGTGACAACAGCTGTGAGTTGTTTAGCTATGAAGACCTTTAAATTGTTCTGGTAAAAACTTAAAAATTATAAAAATTATTTTAAATAATAATGATAGATAATATAACAAATTTAACAAAATGAAAAACACATTATGTTTTTAAAGTGGAACCCTGTTTATTGGAGCATGCTTTAAGATACAAACCTTATTTTTGCCTGAATGTCAGGAGTACATGTACTTTACATGTATATAAAAAGATAGAAGCTTGGAAACTTAACCCACCCAAGGCCCCACCCCAAAAAAATAAAAATATTCAAAGCAAAACTCTTAACTAATGAATTTAGAATGAAATATTTTGAATGTCAAAGTACTTTGCCGTAGACAAAACCAGACAAGCATGATTTTTAGGGCTGGATTACAGCTAATGCCAACGCCAACTGAATTTACAAATGGACCAATAAAATTTATCTGAATATACTTTGCACACCTTACAAAGTAAACATTAGCTTTTAAAAGAAGCATGCAGTGATAACAAATTTTAAAAAATTATCTTTAAAAAATCATTTGATCAATATATTATTATGAGTAGGAAACTTTTAGTAAGTGGTTTTATTTTTCCAACATCAGTTTTGCAGCCTGATTTTTGTTCACCCTGTACAAATAAAAATGGCGGCTAGCAATTTAGCTCGCATGTTCTCTTTCCATCTTTACCCCCATCTTTTTTTCCCTTACTTTCAGAGGCATGATAATATCACCAAACATGGATAAAAATAATGCCAAATGGGGGAATATACCAAACTGCGCCGGATGGCAAAAAAGGTCTTACCTTGACTCCTCTGGCTTCTTGGTTTCTGGAGAAAAAAATGTAAAGAACAAAAATACAAATCAATATTGACTGCTTTTAAAAAATAAAAGATGGAAAAAAGACAACATTCACTTCTTAGCATGCACATAAAATGTAAAATTGTACATGTTTACACTGCACATGTAAAGAAGAAAAACAATTAACAAATATTGATTGCTTTTTTAAAATAAAAATTGAAAAAAAGACACATTTACTTCTTACTTCTGAGTAAGCACAAACAATGTACAACTGTAGTTAATTAAATGTTCTGGAAAACAATACTGTACTCTACTATACTATACTACTCATGATACATGGAGACCCCCCCCCCCCCCCCCCCCTCTAAATGTAGGTCTACAAACCATAAACACTAACAACTCTATAGTACATGTAACAGATACAGACATGTATGGTATAACATTTATGCAAAAGTGCAGGACATACACATACATGTATGTCAGTTACATTTAGTACATGTACAAGTGGATGTAGGCCTACATTTGTACATGAACATGTGTAGTAGTACCACATAAAATAAAATGTCTTACATGTACATGTAGGGCCCATAAGCAAACAAACATCTGCAACTGTACCTCAGCAGAGGTGTGATTTCAACTGGTTCAAATTGAGTAACTGTCGATGCATTGATGAATAGCTTGGGAAGTTCAAAGTATTTTTGCATAATTCTGAATATGCATGTACATGTTTGCAAGGAGAAGGACAAGTTTACTGAAGGACAAGTTTAACCCTGATGAACTATTCAACTGTCCATGTTCATCTGTAACTGCACATTGCCAAATTCAACAGTAACCCACTAACGGACACCGAGGGGCAAATAAGTTTTGTATAACTTAATGCCTACTTCTAAGGTTATGATATCCAATTCCAAGGTATGATGATGTAAATAACATGGTGGTTTGTGTGGCTTGACTTTATTTAAAAAAACAACATAACACAAAAATCACAAGTTCAAAACAATTCTCGCTACCCTAAATAGGTACGAAAATCTCGAAATTCGCGAGACGAGGTAATTTTCACTCTCTCGGGTCGTCACTACAACTTCCGGTATAGAGTCCCATCCCAAGTCACGGCCTTCATCCACCCCCATTTTTCAGGGTTCTTACGCTTGGAATCATGAGCCCAGCACTGTGCAGCCTCACAAAAGAAAACCATCGTCACTGATGTCAAAAGACGCAAAAAACAACGAATGAAATGTTCAAATAAACGTTGAAATATTTGCGAAAAAAAAACAAGACCGAGCAGACGACATATTCGGTGCATACGCTATCGCGCCTAGTAATATAGCGCCTGCACAGGAAGCTGTAGTGTCGAAAAGCTATCCCATAATGCAATGCGCGTTTTCAGGATTTTCCCCGGATCTCGGCAGAATCGCTATTTGGGGTAGCGAGAATTGTCAGGAGTCAGGACCCAGGGCTCACCATCTGCAGGTGCCTGGGCAAAACAAAATGGAGTTACATGCACACTGTACTTGGGCACTTGGGCATCTAAAAATGAGTCATGGCCTTATCTTAGAGGCAGGACTCGATGTCAGGTTAATGCTGAGTTGATGACCAGCCTTTATTTTATGCACCATTATCGACATGTATCTTATGCACTTTTGTCACATTCTTCTAGATCCACATGTACCACATTATTTTGACACAGTACATGTAGGTATAATTGAAAGATGCAATATTCTTGAATAAAGTTTTATTCAAAATTATTTATTTATAAATTCCATCACTCTTCATGCAGGCATATGGGTGCCAATTAGGTTAAGTGATATCAATATAGTAGCATCATATGCTTACTTGACTTTGTTACATGTATTGCAAACCATAATGAGCTGCAAACGTAAAATGACAGTATTTTAACTTTCAGTTTCAAGCAAACTGAGGTAGATAATACAAGTTGATTTGTAACTGTCTCAAGCTAGATCAAACATTAGTATCGCCAGACTGGAGTGCACATGTAACTTTGCAATTCTTATGAAACAAAACATGCATCAAAAATGTTTTTCTCCTCCATAATTTTACATAATTAGACTAGATTGAAAAATTATAAGAATATTGAAACTGAAAAACTAATTTAGGAATTACATCATACATGTACACTACTGCCTAAAGGTTTTGGCAGCGGGCTGCGGGCGCGGGCAAGCTACCCGCGGGTCGCGTATTTTTTTTGAGTGTCAATTGCCAAAAATGTGAGCAAGTTCGGGCAGATTTCGGGCAGATTTCGGGTAGATTTCGGGCAGATTTCGGGCAGCTGAATTGAACGCACGCGCGGAATTTGGGGGAGCGCCCGAACTTCGAGCTGCTTTGTTTACTTTGTTGCTATGCGCCGTTGCTTTGCGCGCAATGTCTGTGAAAAAATGCGCATCTGCGTGGAATGCTAGTGCTACGCGGCTTTGTGATGTCATAATGGTTATCTCCAAACGTCACAATAGTCACTCTAACTCGATGTTTTTGTCAAGAAAACAACCATTAAACAGATTTAATTAACATGCGGTGAACGTCTGCCGAGTCGGCGTTCTCGAACTCATGTCATTTTGTCCAAGTTAAAATAAACACGATGGAAGGACATAGCTAAAAATTAAATCAATTTACAATTTAAGTATTTACGTTGAAGTATTATCACTTATTTTGGTACAGTTGTCGCCTAACTTTTTTGTCAACTGCGGACTACCGCAGATTTTTTTCTTCTCCAGGCGGCTAATTACAAAATAGACAAAATTAACCGTCTGGTACGAGGATAAATGCTTTGGTAAAACCAGGGAGGTGACCCACACGCATCCGGTAACCCTTGCTTCACACTCAAAGAGGGATTGACTGGCGATTTTTACCGGAATCTGGCGAACAGTTTGCCTTTGCTTTTCTTCATCTGGAATCAACCGAAAATATCAAAACATCCAAATAATTATAAGGACTTACTTTCAGCTGACCTGTCCATTTTCTTGAAACAACTACACTTCTTATAATATGAAAAATATGGCCGTTATTTCAGTGAAAATGACGCACATGCTGTGAGATTTTCAGGAAAGAAATGAATACCGTATGAGAAAAGGTGAAAGAAAGGGGGAGAGACGGGGAGAGAGAGGAACAGGAGAAAGGCGGGGGAGGGAGACGGGGTATATAGCGAAATGAAAGAGAGGGAGATGGGGAGTAAGAATGAAAGAAAGAGGGAAGATGGTGAAGTGATAAATGGGTGGGGTAGAGAGAGAGAGAGACTGGAAGAAGAAGAAAAAAGGTCGCAAATATTTTCACTCCGATAATTGTTGATTTACTAAGCTCGCGCTCGCTCAAATTCCACCAGCCTTCAGCCAACAAGTACTGCAGAGAAACAAATTGATCTCTTATCTTGCTGACATAATTATACCAGTCAACGACTCGACTCGTATCTCAAACTCTTGCTGAGTGACTTGATGCATGGACCTACTACGAGCCATCATGACAGAGAAAGTGCATGTTACGCAATGTTTGCGCCTTTTCTTTTTTTTTTTTTTTTTTTTTTTTTTAATGAAATTTGTTAAAGGTATTACAAAGTTTTGGTATGGGGTCATGAATTTGGTTCAAATTAACATATTGGAAGCATATGCGTTCCTACAATATACATTGATCGTTGTCGCGGTTGAAATCGAGTCTAAAGTTATGAAATTATAAATAATAAACTCTTTATGTTGTATAGCTCCCTCTCAAGGTCAAGATATTAATTTAGCTATGAAACAATGTTTCTTGACTAAAATCGAACGATTAGCTATTCCCGTTTGGAAATTATATATCCCAACTACATATTCTGAGATTTTCATGGTCGCAGCTACCATTGTACGGCCATAGGCGCTATTTGAAATTTATCAGAATTTACCGGGAGCACCGGTAAATTTTTATATTCAATTTTTCTCGAAAACAGAAATGTTTCAGGGGCTAATTTTTTAGTGCTTATAATACATCCACAGGGGCATCCAAATATATCAAAATTGTAAAGATTCACTATCCACCCAATTTTCAAAATTTCCCAAAACTTTGTATTACCTTTAATCTTTTTTTTTTTTTTTTTTATGTTTTTATTGTTATTTTTGAAAAATTAACAGAGTAAAAGCAGCAATATAAAATATAATATCATCTTAAAACTACAAAACAGGCACGCACTCGTGCACCCATAAACATGCACACACACACACACACACACACTCACATACTTTCCCAGAGGGCAAGTTTACATTTCAAAAAGTCAATGAAGATGTTAATGACAACAGAGCTTTGCAAGACTACTCCTAAATTTCAGTTAAACTTGATAGACCATTTCTTAAAATGGACTTGTAACTTATTTTTCTTTTGGGCAATTTTATATTCTATTTTTTGTTTGAACTTTACCATTGAAACAAATGCTTCGAAAATAAGTTCTTTTCCCTGAAACCTACATGAGTAAATATAATATTTTAAACATAAACAGAGAAAATTTATACAAGAGGCGTATTTGTCCCTTGACTGTATCCCAAACAAAAAATTAAATTTTGACAAAGTCAGATTATAACTGTGATCAGTGCCAGTGTTAATGTTATCCACCAATTTTTCCCACAGTGGTACAACTCTCCTACAGTCACAAAACAAGTGATCTAAAGTTTCTGGAAAATGCCTTTTCTGTTCTTTCTAAAAACCGCAGCGGCATGCATGTCTGAAGTGAGAGGGCAACTTCACGAAACAAAGCTTTAGTAAACAAATCAAATTTCAAAAGGGAACCGCTTTGTCGGTGGAAAAGGAAAGTTATTGCCCAGTCACTGAAGAGATGTTGAGTTGTTCTGATGCCGATTTATCGATGGTGACCGTAGTGATGATGATGATGATGAAAATGCTGGCTGTATGTATTGATGGCGATTATTAAGATGATGATGGTGATGATATTGATGGACGATGATGAAAATGCTGGCTGTATGTATTGATGTCGATTATTAAAATGATGATGTAGAGAGACTCCCCCCCCCCACCCCCACGAAAATACACACACAAGATAGCATGGCGATAAACAATGAAAATACGTAGATGGAAATAAAAATTCGAAATACGAGTAAACATAAGGAAATAACAAAGAGATACTTGAGGCTTGAGGAAAATATAGCAAATGATAGAAAAAATCTAAGAAATACATAAAGTGAACACATTTACGAAGGAAACCAGAAGAATGATTAATAATTGCTTCATAAAGATCTACGTATGGAAAGAAAAAATGATAATCGAAAATACATGATTGATAGAAAGAAAAACATGGAACTAAACAAGGGGGTGATTGTGGAATGGGGTAATTTTCAGGGAAAGGTAAATGTGGGGGGGGGGGGGAGTAATTGGCCGGGGTGATTGCCCAAGGGTAATTCTCCTAGAACTAGAACCGTAATGAACAAGAGAAGGGAATATACAAGCATAGAGAGAGAGAGAGAGAGAGGGTGGAACAAAGAAATGCAAAAACAGAAAAGATGATGAGAAAGATTCGAACAAATGCATACGCTTTAGTTTTCAGGGCAGAACTGCTCTCTCTCTCTCTCTCTCTCGAAGGTTCAATCAGGGAGGTGTTTTCTGGTTCAATCATCACTACTAAGATCATGTGATCTTACCGCGCAAACATGATCTGTTTATAAATAACTTCTGAGATAACCGCATGTTGCCCAGACATTTAGTCTCCAAACTCTTTGTTTAGAAACACTTGAAACACAATATGAAATATACGCTACGCTAGCTCTAGTCATTCAAACATTCAATTCATTGGTGAATAAATTAATTTTGGAATTGATTAATAAGTTCTCTGCTTGTTTCGTGTGTCTATTTTTGTTCTTCTTTTTAGATTGTCTTCTTCTTTTTCTTCTCCTTCCTTCTCCTTCCTTTCTTCTCCCCTTCTTCTTATTCCTCTCCTTCCTTTTTTCTTCCCCCACCCCTCTGCTTCTTCATCTCCACTTCTTCTTTTTCTCCACCGGCCCCGCCCCTCTGCTTCTTCACCTACTCTTCTCCCCCCCCCTCCCCTCTGCTTGTTTATCTCCCCTTCTTCCTTTTCCTCTCCTTCTTCTTTTCCCTCTCCTTCTTCTTTTCCCTCTCCTTCTTTTGTTTTCTTCCCCAATCCCCTCTGCTTCTTCATCTACTCTTCATCTTTTTCTTCACCCTCACCCCCTTTGCTTCTTCACCTATTCTTCTTCCTCCCCCCCCCCCCCCCTCTGCTTCTTTATATCCCATTCTTCTTTATATCCCCTTCTTTTTCCTCTCCTTCCTTTTTTTCTTCCCCAATCCCCTCTGCTTCTTCATTTTCATCTACTCTTTTTCTTTTCCTTCGCCCCCCCCCCCTGCTTCTTCATCTACCCTTCTTCTTTTTCTTCTCCCCGCCCCCTCTGCTTGTCATCTACTCTTTTTCTTTTTCTTCTCCTTCGTTCCCCCCCCCTGCTTCTTCATCTACCC